>VWZW01004522.1:0-23063 GCA_013397115.1 Edolisoma coerulescens
TACAGGGATGCTTACGAGGCACACCATCATTTTACGAAGCACATCATCTCCACGCCGTTGTCCCCGTGGCTCTCCTGATGTTAAAATGTCAGGGATCTCTGGGTGCTCTGAGCACGCTCTGGGAATGGGGTCTCCATCTCCCCCTGCCCTGTGCACCCCATTGCATCCCCCAGCACCTTCCCTGGGGGGAACACTCGACCCTCACGAGCCCATGGTGTGTGCCACAGCCCCACAGGACACCCGTGTGGCACACGCCTGGGGCAGCCCAGGAGCCATCCTGCCCTCGGGGTGAGGGTGGAGCCACCACGGACATGTTGCAGGGTCATGGGCAGGATCCTGGAATAGAATCATAGGATCATGGAATGGCCTGCATTGGAAAGGACCTTAAATATCATCTGGTTCCAATCCCCTTGCCTCCACTACCCCAGGTTGCTCCAAGCTCTGTCCAGCCTGGCCTTGGACACTTCCAGGATTGGGTTTTCCCAGTTGTCCCTGTACACTTGGTGCTGGCAGGAGGAGCACTGCCAGCTCTGCAGGGGCTGTTTGGGGACAGGAGGGCTCAGGCAGCCCCTCCCTGCCAGGTCCCATTGTCTGTTGGGTTTGAAGGCTCTTGGGACCCCATCTGTACCTCGCCCATCCTTACCTTTCCACGAGCTCCTCCTTCCCTGTCAGCCTCCTCCCACGGTTGTTGTGGGAAGAGGTTTTGCCAACACAGGGATGCTGCTTGGAGGGAGCAGGGCTGGAGCAGCTGCCCAGGGCGATGGGGCTGCTCTTCCTTGACATGACCAAGGGAAGCAGCATCGCCCTTCCAGCACCCCAGAGCGACCTGAGATCTCTTGGGAACGTTTGTCACTGGAGTCTCCTCACGAGGAGAAGGGGACACACCCTCCCCAGCCCCTGCTAGAGACCCCCATCCCAGGTTTCTGTTTTCTGCTGGGCATGAACAACCAGGACCAGATTCACATCTCCTCCTTGGCAACCCACCCCTCTCCTGTCCCTCCACGGTGCTCTCCTTTTCTGTCTTTCCACCAGTTTTGGTGCCTGGTTCTCCCACCCTTTGGTCCCCTAAATCTCTCCTGTGTCCGTGACCCCCTCACTGCAGCTCACACTTGGCTGCAAGCCCTGTTCCAGTGTTTGTGGCAGTGCCTTCTCTGCAGGCTTTGCCTCTCTCACCCTCTGCCCTTCCCTCGTGGATAACCAGCTCTCCAGGTGCTGGGGAGTCCTGTGGATGTGACCCGTGAGGTCGGGATTGTGCTGGAAGTGGTGCAGCCGTGGGACAGCACTGGTGGGATCTCCATCCTTGGAGTGCTCAGAACGTGCCTGGACACGGCGCTGAGCAGCCTGACCCGGCCCTGGAGTGCTCGCTTGCTCCGGGAATGGGCCGGGGACCTCCAGGCATCCCTTCCAACCTAAATCCTTCTATGATTTATATCGAATTCTCTCTGGTATTTCTGCAGTTCTGGGAAGCCTGCAGTGATGTATCGTTGAACGGCTCCGATCCGGTGCTGGCCAAGGAGGGATTTAGTGGTCCTGGCTCCGTCCATCTCATTCACATTGTCCTTCTCCAGGACAGCTGAACATCTGCTGCCCATAGGTAACTCCAGGCCGCCACTCCCAGCCTGGGTGTGAAACCTCTGCCTGCCTCCATCCCCAGCTCTGACCTGCCCTCGGAGCTTTCAAGTGATTGTTTTCATCCTTCTCCCACTGTCTGGAGCTTTCCAAGTGTTGATTAAAAGGTACCATCACTGCAAAACGTGCTGTGCCTGAGTGGCTGTAGCTGTCAGCAAGGGAGACTCAGTGTTTACTGGAACGGTCAGCGGCGATTCCCTGCCAGATGTCAGCTCTGACCCCCAGCAGTTTCGGCAGCAGATCCGCTTAGAAATTGGAAGATTGTTTTGTATTCTTGAAAGAAAGGGGAAAAAGCAGGGTGTGTTTATCACGGAGATGCTGCTCTCCACTGCCTGTGAGCTCTGCAGCAGCCACAGAGTTCAAAGGGACTCCCAAACCTCCTTTGTGTGGGGAGTGGGGCTGGAAAATCTCAACCCAGAAGGGGAAAACTGAAGCAAATCGTGGGCAACCGAGCACAGAGATGTAACTGGTTACACTCAGCCAGAACATGAACTTTAGACACTGCCTGTGCTCCAGTTTGTGTCTGCAGCACAGAGGGGCCCTGAGGAAAAGGCGGTGGAGCTCTGTTATCTCACAGCCAGATCCTCGTGGTGCTGAGGGGAAACACAGAGCAGGCAGGGCTGGGCTGCCTCCCTCCCCTCCCAGTGCACCCTGCAAATGCCACTCGATGGCTCCCAGAGCCCTGATAATTCCGACCATGACTCAGAGACCAAAAATCAAGAGCAGAACTTCAAATTAAGAATTATTAAAAAAAAAAAAAAAAGCACATGCTGGTACATTTTTTTGTGTTCTGCTTTTTAAGCTGTAAGGTTTCTGCCTCAGGCTTTTCTGTGCATCCAGAAGGGCTTAGAGTTTGCCTTTCAGTGAAGTGAAATATGAGCCTCCCCCAGGCGTCTGGGAGATGGGGATTAGAGAACCTGAGAGGCAAGCGATGCATTCGCTGATGGCAGCAAGGCCGTGGACCCACAGAGGGTGATCTTTCCCCACAAGTCCCCTGCAGGGAGCTGTGACTCCCCACACAGGTCGGGGGACACCTGCCTGTCCTGCTTTGAGGTGACCTGGAGGCTGGAAGGGACCAGCTCAGCCACGGGGTGACCCTGAGATGAGCTCCCTGTTCCAAAACGCTCGGCAAGGTGGGGATCTGGCTCCACAGCCACCTCCACCCTCCTTGTCTGACTCCCCGAGAGGCACCACGTGTGTGATTAAAAGCCCTGCAACCCTGAGATCTGGAATGTGGTGGTGTCTTTGCTGGGAAATGGCAGAAATCCTGTAAAAAGCTAAAAAAGTGATTTGCCCAGGGCTGCAGCTGGGTACGCCTGTGCAGGCTGGTGCCAGGTCCCTCTGCCACCCTCTGGGGTGCCCAGGGACCTGCAGCTTCCCATTATTTTCCCCCTTGGGAAAGCGCCTGCTGCTGGGGAGGGTCACTGTCCACTGCTGGCCTGGCTCTGTCCTGGCAACTGGAAATGTGACTGGGATTTAATGGCTTTAGTGAAACAACAGGAGAGGAAGCTGAGGAAGCGGTGTGGGAGGTCAGGGCTCTGGGGGCTGCCAGGCTGGGGGGTCTCACAGCACTGCGGGTGGGGGACAGGAGCAGAGGGCAGAGGGGACCAGGGAGGGGGTGAGAAGGTGGCTTGGACCAAGGCAAGGAGAGCTGGAACGTGACTTGGAGCCACATGGTGTGACCTGCAGCAATGGGGCCATGGATGCAGGAGAGATTTAGGGGCCAGGGAGGGGGGGACCAGGTGTCAGAATTGACAGAAAGATGGAAAAGGAGAGACCAGAAAGGGATGGACAGTCCAGTGATACAGAGCAGCTACCAAGGAAGGGATATGGATCTGGTCCAAGATGGGAGAGTGAGGAGGAGAAGTCAAACACCCTGTGGGACGGAAGGGACCAGCTCTCAGAGCTGGGAACAAAGGGAATGAGCTGAGACCTCGTGCCAGAGACAGCAGAGAGGTCAGGGGCTGAGCAAGGGCTGGTGACACCAAGCAGAGGTGATGGTGGCCCAAAAGTCCCTGTGTGGGCTGACCTCAGGAACGGCAGCCGTGACAGAGCGGAGGAGGCAGGGAGGCTTCTGCTTTCATCCCAGCACCAGCCAGGATTCCCTCACACCTCCTGGTGCTCCTCCAGAGCTGCATCCCTGCAGGACTCTGCCAGTGCATTCCTGGCCACCTCGGGGCCATTCTTCCCCAGTCGATGCTGTTTTCCAACCTTCCTCCCTGACCAGCAGCAGCAGAACCAGACCCTCCCTCAGACGGGCTCTGCCCAGCCCTGGCTGCCTCTCCACACCGCTGTGGGGCCGCTGGCCAGCACGGTGCCGCTCTTCAGCAGTGCCTGTGCTGGGAACATCCCAACCTGTGCTACCCCCGAGGGACGGGGTGGGAGGGGGGAGCCAGGTCACCACCAGCCTGCACCCCCCACATCTCCAGCCCCACGGATGGCTGGCACAGCCGGCAGGGACCACGAGGAGCTGCCCCTGTCTCTCTCCCAGGGGTGTGTAAGGGATGATCCAGAGCCTCTCGTTGCTACATCCTCCTGGAGCTTGAGGAGGGAAACTCTGCTGGGGGAGAGAAGCCCCCTGGTTTGGGGTGACGGGCAGCCTTTTTGGGGCTGTTTCACTGAATTCCTTCTCTCTCTCCACCAAGCCCCACTCCAGGTCTCAGCTTCCCAAGGGAAGCCGTGACTGTGTCCGTCTGCCGGGGCTGGCTCCGCTCCCGAGCGGCGCTGGGAGCCGCTGCCCGGCTCTGGCAGTCTCGGCGTGCCGGTTCCCGGCGGCGCGTCTGGGCGGGGAGCGGCCGCGGGGCTCGGCCGCGGGGCCCGGCCGCTCGCGGAGCCGCCTGGCAGCAGCTGCGGCACAAGCGCGGCGCTGGCCCTGCCCCAGCGCTCGCCGCTTCCTCCCGGCAGCGCGGCCAAGAGGAGTCAGCTGAGGACAGAGCCGAGCCGGCAGCGCGGGGAGCGGCGGCGCGGGGGGCCGGGGTCGGTGCTGGGCAGCGCCAGGGAGAAGCCCCGCGGAAGGGCAGCGGGAATTCGGGAATTGCTGCCGCGGGTCCTGCTGCCCGATGCGCCGCTCGTCTCTTCCGCCAGGTTTTGGGGTGTCTCTGGTTCAGTTCTTTGCCAGCGTCCGTCAGCAGCCGCTGGAATTTGGGGCTTTTCCCTCACGTCGGAACTCCCGCAGTGCCAGACACAAACAGCCCGTTCCCTCCAAACCGTCCCTCTTGCACAACCATCACTCAATTTCCCTCCCGGCTTCCAAGTGTCACCTGCTGCCTCGAGCGATGTCACCTCCATCCCCCACGTCCCTTATTCCCGCTGAGATAACGGAGACTTCACTGTCCTCCCCTCGCTCATTCCCAGGAGCAGGGGCTGGACAGAGGCGATTCCTCCTGCCTCGTGTTCCTGCCTGCCGGTGCCTGAAGCTGCTGCTCCCATGACGTGAGTGCCCTGGCATCAGCCATGTGCCAGGCCTGTTCGCCCCAGGGATGGGCAGGGATGGAGGGTTTGAAAGCTTTCAGGGTCACCTCCGCGCTGCCACCCCGATCCCGTTGCCCGCGGTGACGCTTTGGCTCAACCCGGCCGGTCAAGACGTCATTTGTAACTCGCACATGGGTAATGTTTCAATTTAGTTAATGAATCTCCGACTGAAGAACGTTGCCTCAGGCCAGGTGAGCTGCTCGCTGAAGAGGCTGCGGACAAAAAGAGCATTGATGAAATATTTCACCATTTCAAAGGAAAATTTGGGAGATTTTTTTGCTCTAGCATGGAGCTGGATTGTATTTCGGAGCTGAACACGTAAAACAAACCCAGCCATTGCATTTCAGGCTGAAACAGGCTTTTTTCACTTTGAATCCAAATTATTAGGAATTTAGTTTTCGTTTCGGGGATAGAAATCACAGAGGTACTGGGTTTAGGTAAAACTGATAAGCATCAGGCTTTTAGGTGCATTGGAATTGCTCAGGGAAGGTGTTTCCCAGTCCCAGAGGTGCTCCGGTGTTGGATCTGGGGAGCTCCAGCCTGACCAGAGGAAAGGATGGGGAGTTGTGTGGAGGCTTCAGGAAGGTGCCCACGGGTGCAGATGGATGAGACACCCGCAGCAGGGGCTGCGGGGCCGAAGTCACCCCCCTGCTGTCGTGCCTTAATGCAGGGGGGTGCGAAGAGCAGCCGAGCGCACGAACAAAGAGCGAGAGGAGACTGAAGAAGCAGCAGCGACAATGTGAGCTCCCCTGGGGGTGCCGCATGAGAACATCCTCGGGATCAGCACCACTTTCACCAGGCAGAGGTTTCCGGGCGGCATTCGTGAGGGTAAATATGTTCCCAGGGCACGGCCGGCCAAGCCCCTCCGGAGCCAGGCTGCTGCGAGCAGGCAGTGCCCGTGGGAGGAGGCATCTGCCCCTGGGCAGCACCGGGCTGCCCGGCGGAGGCACCGGCCGCTCTGCTCACTCGCCCTGCCATCCCTGCTGGAGCTGCTTTTCCTCGCAGCACTTCACAACTCAGCACTCTCGAGTTAATTAGAGAACCATCTGCCCCCTTCTCGCACATCATAAAAGCGTGTTTAAAGCCGGGCGATAAAAGGGAGCATTAGTCTGGGTCACTGCAGGCTGCGATCCCGGCGCGGCCCCGCCTGCCGCGCTGCCTGGCCCGCTCTCAGCCCAGGTGGGAACGATGTTTGAGTCCATCTGAACTTGCTCTGCTGCCAGCTTCCTTGAGAGACTCCCAAGTATTTCACAGCTCTCTCGCAGGCACGCTTTGTTCTCTAGCAGCCTCCTGCAGCCTGTCCCTGTTTAACTCGCCTGGCTCCCTCTCGCTCGGGGGCTGAGTTTCCGTCTCCCAAAGGAAAATCGGGACCTCGCCTGGTGCCAGCTCGTGGTAGTGGCCGGCAGGTCTGTCCCTGGTTTGGTCTTCAGATGGCTTCAGGCTTTTCCAGGTAGCCGGGGACAGCGCAGCCCCTGTCCCCTCCCTGGGGCACACAGGGTGCAGGATGTGTCCCCGAGAATGGCTTTGGGCGCATCCTGGGGGACACGGGGACACGGGACAGTGAGCACACAGGGACAGCTGGTCCAGCTGCGCTCGTGCCCGTCACTGTAAATATCCAGAGAGCTCCTCTTCCCTCGCCTTTGCCTGCAGGACATGTTTCCCTCCCACCCTGGTGTGCAGTGCAGAACAGCTCACCAGATGTTTCATGTTAAAAACTCCCTTTTCCTCCTTTCTGCTTTCTTTAAAGAGTCTCAGACGGGGAGGTGAGGACCCTGTCTGCTCTGCTGAGGACCACCTAATCTGATCAGGTCCCTTCTGGCACGAGGCACATCCAGGCTGCCATCAACCCCACATTTGAATATTGAGATGGAGTGCAGCCCTGGGCACGGAGCCACGGAGCAAATCGGGTGAACAGAGAGCTGTGGAGCTGCAGAACCAGAGCCTGCAGCATCCCGCAAACCCACGGGGCTGTTTCCAGAAGGGTTGTGGAGAGTCACCAGCGTTGTGGGACCGTGTGGCCTGGGGAAGTCACTGGGAATGGGGACTTGCTGACCCTCTGCACAGGGATCTCAACTGAGGGGAAAACCCATCCCGATGCTCCCCAAGGAAATGTGTGTGCCAGCCCAGCTGAAAAGACCTTGGGGAGGGTCCACCACTGGCCACGTGGCCTCTGTGTCCTCTGACCAAGCCCAGAAGGATGGGGAGATAGGAACATCCTGCTGGTCAGTGCTCCAGGAACCTGGGACTGGCAAAGGGAGATGGCTCTGAGAAGAGCATGGTCAGTGGCTGAGGAGAGGGAAGGTCACTGGTCACAGGCTGGCTGAGGACTGGCCAGGACTCTCCAGGTCGTCTCCAGCCTCCTGCTCGAGCAGGGACGCCTGGAGCCCATCCCCCATGGATCGTGTCCTTTGGACTGTGCCCATGGCTCAGAACAGCTCAGGGCCCACTGTAAGATGGATGGAGGGGAGGGGCTGCACCCTGGGACACTTCAGGAGGGCCGGGACACCGTCCCCTGGTGGAGCCAATCCCCTTGTCCTGCGTGGGGCTCCCAGCAGCTCTCTCTCCTGCACGGCCCTGGCACCGTGACTCCCCTTTCCTGCAGCACCAGGATCGCCACCAGCATCTGGAAGAATGTCCCCAGCACGTCCCCCAGTCTGCTGGGGAGGGCTCTGGGCAGGGGGACCTCAGCCCTGCTCTCCTCCAGGGACAGGGGCAGGGGCAGCACCAGTCCCTGGGGGAAGCTGGGCAGGGAATGAGGAACATGCAGAGCCCCAGCACGTTCCTGGTGTTCTTACAGCCCTTTCTGACATGGATTTCAGGATCTCCAGGGCCACCGGTGTCCCAAGCCCCAGCAGGAGGAGGGCTGGGGAGAACTGTACACTCTGTCCCTGCCAGCCTGGCATCGGGCACAGTCCCTGGCTCCGGGACAGCCCTGGCTCGCTGTGCCTGCCCAGCTGCCTGGGACCTGGCTGTCCCGAAGGATGCTGAGCTGTGAGCAGCGGGCCCTGGGCTATTTTTGCTGTGCCCAGGCCTTGCCCCCACATTCCTCTTTCCCTGGGCTATGTTTAGACAACTGTGCAGGACACGCTCGCACTCCAAACCCACTTTTCTGCATGGCTGAATCCCCATGAGAGAGAGGAGCAGGTGAGAGCCAGGGCAAGGCCACGGGCTCTGCGTGTGCCTGGGCCAGGTGGAGAGCACAAGCCACGCTGGGGTTGGGCTTCCCTGGATTTAGCAGGGTCCACTTGCTCCTCTCCCAGTGGATTTGGGTGCATAATCCATGTCTCACACACGGCATTGCCAAGGCTTGGGGCATCCTATCATGGGTGGAGTTCTGCAGGAGGACAGGGAGACTCTGGTCACCTCACGTCCCTTGCTCTTGATCCACCCTTGGAAGAGCTCGATGGAGAGCTCAGGGACAGGTCTCTCCCAAGCACGGGGGCTCTGCTGAGCTCATGCCTCCTCCTCGGACATCACTGTGGCTTCACAGCCAGGTGTCCAGCTCTCCTTGCTCCTGGGGCCTGGGAAAGTGGGGTCACCTTTCAGGGAGACGAATGTTAAACGCTGCCCTTCCTCCGCGGGCTCTGGCACTGCTCATCTCTGCGGTGCCTGCGTGGGGAGGTTATTAAGGGAGTATGAACATCCTGGAGTGCAATCCACACGCAAATGCAAAGTTAAATTGAAACCAGAAGATCCCTTCAGCAGCACGATTTATTGCCATTAACCCTTGGGTGACACCAACTGGACTTCCCCTGCAGTGCCCACCTGAAACTCCAACCCTGGCCTGGAGTTTGGGCGTGGACAGCTGTGGCCACAGCTGGTGCCTGTGGTGCATCCCCAGCTGCCAAGCCCCTTATCCAGATCCAGGAGCGCACCAGGAGAAGGTCGGGCTGCTGGTGTGCACAGCTGGAGTCAGCAGCATCCCAAAGGGGGAGCCTCTCCCGGTCCAGGAGCACACCCTGGGATGGTCTCCTGGTGCACCCAGAAGGGCTCCCTGCTGCCCTGCACCCACTGGAGCCCCTCGGAGGCCTCTGTGGAGGAACTGTGAGGAAAACACCAGCCCCAGATAGGAGTCCCCACACACCTTGCTACAGACATTTTGGGGGACTCCGCAGGGGATGCACAGAGGTTCTGCTCCTCTCTCCACCTGCCCGTCCCAGGTGCTGGAGCGCGGAGGAGGAGCTTGGACGTGGGGCCACATTTGACCTCAGGGGTGCAGAGTCCCCACAGGGCCAGTGAGAGGACGGACAATGCAAATTGCCAAGCGGCCACGGAGCAAGGGGAGAGGGCCGAGGAGAGGAGGGGAGCTGGAGCTGTGGTGCAGCTGGGCTGTGGCGAGCGAGGGCAGAGCACTGGGCTGTGCCTGAGGAGGGAGCATGGGACAACCCCGTGTTCGCAGTGACAAGGCAGGGCCACACCTGGGACAATTTTGTGTTCACAGTGACAAGGCAGGGCCACATCTGAGACAACCTCGTGCTTGCAGTGACAAGGCAGGCCCACACCTGGGACAATTTCATGTTTGCAGTGACAAGGCAGGGCCACACCTGGGACAACCCCGTGTTCTCAGTGACAAGGCAGGGCCACACCAGCCTGTGCTCGCCCACCTGCTGCCCCAGGCCAGGCTTGCCTGTTCCCCTTCTGTGATCTCCTCTTCCCCTGCAGCCCCTGCCCTCTGCTCCCCCAGTTGCTCCATCCCTCACCCCCTCCAGCCACCCCTTCCCCTCTCACCAGGTGCCATCACCCCGGCCCTGTCACCAGAGCCAAGCTGGGACCACGCCATGGGGTTTTCCCCCTCCTGCTCTATGCAAACCCCTCTTTGCACCCCAAAAACCTGCCTGGGGATGGGATTTCTGCGAGGCTCCAAGCTTTCCCTGCCACGCTCATGCCAGCAGCTGCACGGGATGTTGGCAGGAGGCAGAGTGACCTCAGAGACGCGGAGCTGGTCCGAGCTCTCCCGTTCCAGGGAGCGCAGGCAGCTGCCAGCGGGAGCCAAGGTGCACGAGGGGAAGGCTTAGGACATGGTTGGCAGGGCCACGGCCACCCCTGCTCCAAGAACCACAGAAATATGTAAATGAGAAACTCGGCCCCTTATTTATGAGACTTCGCGATTCATTTTTCATTTGGGGAATGCGAACGGACGAAAATATGAAATATTTCTCCGATGACACAGTTTCCACCCAAGAAAGCACATTCCTTGAAGGCGGTGTGCGTGTGCACGGGGGCCACACGGGACCAGGCCCGGGCCCCAGGGCGAGCTGGGCTTCACCAGAGGTGGAGGCTGCAGGGCCGAGTCCGTGGTGGGACAGCAGTGAAAGTCTTGGTGAACTGGAAATCCCTCCTGTGGTGCTGGAAGGGCCAGAACTGAGGGCAAGGGACAGAGCTCAGCTGGTCCAAGGAGAGAGGAGGAGGTTGCACCCCACTTACAACCAGAGCAAGGATTCATCTCCCTTCTGCCTGCTGAGAACTGATCTCCTCCTCCCAACATCTACAAAACACTCACTCTGGTGGGGCCTGGGTTTCCCAAGGATGTCCAAGTGTTCCCATTTATTGCCTTAACAGCTAAAATTCATTACTCAGCTGGCTCCTTCAGGATGGCCTTTCCCAGGTCAGTGTTTCCACGTCCTTCATGAGCCCCAGAGGGAAAATCCGCGCTAATGAAGTCTATGGATTCGGTATCCACACGATGTCACGGGCCAGACCTCGCTGCCTGCCAGCAGCATCAGTGCCACAGACCAAGCACACTCCACGCTGTGGTCCTGCCTGTTCCCATATTTCATTCCCGGGAAGTTTGTTCCAGCCCTTACCTTCTCCTGGTCCTGAGACACCAGAGGTGTTCTCCACCAGCCCGAATCCTTCTGTGCCTCTTCCAGCAGCATCCCCCAGCAGAGCCCCGCGAGAGGGATCCCCCAGCTCTGCAAAGAGCTCCTCCAGTCCCCTGAGTCAGGGACGGGAGACTCCCAGGGCTCCAAAGAGACCTGTCCCAGTGCTGGTGGTGGCTAAGGAGTCCCATCCCTGCTGGCCCTCCCCAGCCCACATTGACTTATTCCCGTGGGAGCCTTGCTGAGCCGGAGCCAGTTCCTGTGGGATTGGGGCGGGTGGGCTGAGACCACCACTGGGTTTGGTTTCCTGGGACATTGCCATGAGCCACCCTGTGATGATTGAGTTGATGTCACAAGAAATGTGATGTATTTAGGGTGGGCCCATCCTGAGATCACCTTTAACCTCCACTCCTATCCCCTCACACCGACCCCTTCCCTTTACTGACCCAGCCACAGAGTCTGTCACCATGTGCACCTTCCCAAGGTCCAGCTCAGTTTGACTTCCAGCAGTTCTCATTTCCACTGGGCACTTCCAGCTCCTCAGACCCACTTTTCCCTGAAGATTTGCCTGGTCTCTTTAAGCTCTGCTCATTCTCACTGTGATTTTAATGGGCAAACCACTGTTGTGAGAGGTACCACAAAGTTTTGTAACTTTGCCTTGAAAATCCTGTCATCCTCCAGCACCTTCAGCCTCTGGGCTCTTCAGCTCAGTTGACTTGAATCCCTAAAAATCTCCCAATACGGGAAAGAGGAATCCTCCACCTGCACTGCTGATCTGGCAGGGGTTATTCTTCAGTCTGTTTTAGATGAATCCTACGTGGCCAACGTGCACATTCCACAACTGGCTTCTCCATCGTGTTCCCCCGACGGCAAAGTCCAAGTCTAAAATAGTAAATTCTGGAGCCATCTATCAGCTGCCACGTCCCAGAATAGCCAGTAGCATTTGCTCTCCAATCTATATCTGGAAGTGAAAGGCTCCCTCTGTGACAGCAAGATTTACGAACGGTTGTGATCAAGGGACATGTGCAGACTGCTCGCTGCGGGGCCTAAAAAGGACTTGGGCACAACCGGTGGGAAAAGCCCCCTGGGGCTGTGCTGGGCTCCTGCTCCACAGCCCCTTGAGCCCAGCTCAGCCAGGACATCCCTCCACAGGGTCTCTCTGTCCCAGCTCCCCAGGGGATGGGGACAGACCCCATCCCACCCACCACTTTTCCTCCATGGTGTCTTCAGCCACTTCAGCACCCTCCAAGTGGACTTGAGCATCAGCAGGACTTTCTATCCACAGCCTCCTTTTCCCGAGCTTCAGATCCCAGCCTGGAGGCAGCCACAGTGCTCTGGAGGTGCCCGTTTCTCTCCACCCCATGTCTCTAGTCCTGGAGACACTTTTCCTCCCAAAGCAGAGCCTGCAGCCAAAGTCAGTCAAACCTCAACACATCGACTCTCAAAGCCCTTTCATCCCAGCAGGACTCTGGAATATCCCCACTGATAGATTGGTTTCCTGCATGGCTCTCCCATCCCCGGGGTCACCCCATGCGCCTCGCTCATCCCTTGTATCCTCTCAAATTACCAGGTGTCCTGTGAGGAGCTCCACGGGCTCCTGCCACAGCTCACACCTCTCTTCATGGTTTGGCCTCAGTCAGGTTTCTTAATGAGCCCTGTCCTCCCCTTAACCCCAGCCCTGCCAGCCCCTCATCCCCTTGAGCTGGGTCCTTGGCTGACCACGCTGTGAGCAGGAACCTGGAGGTGACTTCAGTCACAGCCATTTTACCCTCATGAATTTGTCCCACGCCCAGATCTACTCTTGACGGGACTTTGGGTTGGGATGGCCATAAAAAGTGACGAGCTGGGGTGAGTCCTGTCCTCGCAGGATGGGAAGGGACTGGAGCACACGGTGCCTGAGGGGACAATGAGGGATTCATCAGTAAGGGACTCTCTAATTGCTGTTTTCAGCTGCCTAATGAGTTACAAGACAGAGCCAGACTCTTCTCAGGGGTGTGAGAAGGATCCAGAGGCAGCCGGCACAAGTTGTGATGAGGGATAATCCAGAACGAGGTGAAGAAAAAGAAAGATTTGCACAGCAAGGGTGAAAATCCTCTTTGGAGATGTTCACAACTGGCCTGGACAAAGCCCAAAGCCACCTGGTCTCTCCTTGGAGCTGGCTCTGCTCTGAGGCAGCGATCCCTCCCTGCCTGCAGCCCCGTGCCATACTATGATGTCCTGCAACACACGGTCCTGGCTTTCATTCCAATTAAAGGAACTTTTTTCCCCAAATATAAACAGTCTGCTCCTTTCAGGGAAATCTGCTGGCCTCTCTTCAGAGCCAGGGAGCCACATCGCCGGTTATAGCCCAGCCATTGATTTATTGGTGTGACCACGGCCAAGTTGGCCAGCGTCGCCGTGCCGAGATCCAGCATCCTCGAAAGGTAGGAGAAACCCGGGCTATCAGCTTGTCCATCTCATCCTAATCCAGTGTAGGGCCTTCACAACCATCAGCATAATCAGCTCACAGATGAAAGCCACTGGGGGAGTGCATCCATCATTGTTAGGCTGATTAGAGCTAATTCACAACATGTCTGTTTTCGAGAGATTGTGTCTTTTTCTCTGCCTCGCTTCCTGTTTGCAAGCAGACTGCAGCAGTCTTTAATTAATTGTGGCTTCAAATTATGCAGGCACTTCTCAGGGAATAAATAAATCTTCCCTGAGTGAACAGGGTGTTTTGCAGGGAAGGCACAAGCTGGAGGGGAGCGAGGGCCGTCTCCGTGGGCAGGGCTGTGCCTCTGTCCCAAAGCCTTGCCCCGTGCCAAGGCCCGGGGCTGACCTCCATCCCTTTGGAGCTGAGCTCTCCTGTTCCTTGGCCGTTCCAAGGGCTGGTCCCTCTCCCGCTCGTGAACGGCCTGTACAAAGCATCTGCAGCCCAATCCCGATCTGCCCAAGGAATCCAAGTGAATTTTCCTTGGGAATTACTTTCACTACTTGCTCCGCCGTTGCTGTCAGAGGGCCATGAGAAGTGATTGCCATAATGATGGTTGAAATCCAGTTTCCCTTCTAAGCCTTTTTTCATGTTATTTAGAGCCCAAATCAACTGGTTTTTGGTTGAAAGTTTCCACTCTTGGGTTCAAGCCAAAAGCGGATTTTTCAAGAAATTGGAACCGACTGGGTTCAGTCATTTCTGAGTCACACACATGGAAAAATACACATTTCCCCCTCGTGCTCCACGGAGACACTTTGGACATGTACGACTCAAAACCAGCTGGAACAAGAGACTTCAGACTTGGCTTGTTTGAGAGTCCACACTGAGGTGTAAAAATCACGCCAGGTTTGGAGAAGCTCACATTGGCATTTTCACACTTCCCTCCCCAAAAGAGCCATCGAGTGGTGTGCAGTGGGCAAGAAGACACTCTGTTCTCTCCCCCGTTGCTTTACATCGCTCTCTCCAATGGGATAATCCCGGGGGATTAGCATTTAAAGTAATGAATGTTTAAAGTTAGCAAGAGAAGAATTCCAGCAATGTTCAATTCTTCCTAAGCCCCTTAAATGGAGCCGAGCTGAGGGGGCCTCGAGCAGGGAGACATCAGTCAGCTCCTGAAGTCCAAGGGAGTAAACACAGGGAACAGGCCCTTCCTCGGCCCAGGACAGATGCAGGGACCGTCACCCCAGGAGACCGAGCAGTGGGACGGTGCCAGTGTCACCGTCCCGAGGCGGTGGGGAGCTCTTTGCTCCACGGCATTTCCGAGGGCTCCGCGTGACTCCCTGGGGCTGAAGCGTGGCAGAGGCAGGGACAGAAGCCAAGTCTCAGCCACCAAACCTTTAACCACAACCCCCTTCTTTTTCCCTAAATGAATTGTGTCAAGACCACACGAATCTCGCTGCTGGAATTTTCTGCCTTCCCCTCCTTGAGGCAGGGAATGGCCATGGAATGAGGAGTCACCCGAGACACTCCTGGGACAAGCAACTCCCAGGACAAGTGAGCACACTTGGCCAGATGGGTGGTGTGTGTTTGCCACCAAACCTGCCCCTTTTGTGCCCAAAATATCAGCTGGGGGAATGAGTTTTCAGCCCAGCCCGCAGTGGGGCATCTACAGGGGCATGGCTGTGCCAGAGGGGTTTCCCTAAGGAGATGGCCAAGGAAGACTCTAGGTTTGAGGATTTCCCAAAAAGCCAATTTTTGAAAGCAGGTTACCAGGGTCAGGGTGCCCAGGATGCCCAGAGTGCCCAGTGTATCCAAGGTGCTCAGGATGCCCAGGATGCATAAGGTTTCCAGGATGCCCAGGGTGCCCAAGGTGTTCCAGGTGCTCAGGGTGCCCAGCGTGTCCAAAGTGCTCAGGGTGCCCAGGGTGCTCAGGGAGCAGCAGGAGGGCTGTGGCCAGATGAGCCCCATGGCCTGCCCAGTCCCCCATGGCTGTGGGGTGGGTGGTGTGGGGCAGGGAGGTGCCTGCCCAGGACGAGCACGGCGATCCCTGGGGAGCAGGGCTGCCATAAGCTGGGTATTTCACACCCTGCCCTGCCAAGGAAGGGTGGAAGTGGGAGGGAGAGGCCAGGAGGTGCAGAAGGGGCCGGGAGAGGAAACCAGCAGCATGAGTCACTGCAGCTGAGGGGCAGGATACCCACAGGAAACGCCTTTTCCCCTGGATAAGGTGCAAGGGATAAGCTGGCACCAGCCCCCGGGCACAGGTTGTCCCCAGCTGAGTGCAGGGCACACGTACGAGCAGCAGAGCCCAACGGGGAAGCTGGCAGAGGCTTCACTCAGCTCCTGGTGTTCTGCCCCAGGGCTGGAGGGTTCCCTGCAGTGCCCCCCGTGCCCCCAGCAGCCCCATGGCCAGAGGACACATCCAGCCCTGCTGTGCAGCTTGTGCATGAGGAGTCTGGGACAGCCGGGGCTCTTCCCGTGTGTGCCCTGGTTTGGGCGGGCAGAAGGGTGATGGTGATGGCCCAGCTGAGCTGGACAATCATGGAATAGTTTAGGCTGGAAGGGAACTTAGAACTCATCTCTTTCCACCCCTGCCATGGGCAGGGACACCTCCCACCATCCCAGGCTACTCCAAGCCCCGTCCAGCCTGGACACTGCCAGGGATCCAGGGGCAGCCACAGCTTCTCTGGGCACCCTGTGCCAGGGCCTTACCGCCCTCACAGGGAGGATTTTTTTCCTAATATCCAATCTAAACCCACTCCCTGTCAATTTGAACCCATTCCCCCTTGTCTTATCACTCCAGGCCCTTGTAAGGAGTTTCTCTCCATCTTTTCTGTAAGTTCCCTTCAGGCACCAGAAGGCCACAATCAGATCACTCTGAATCCTTTCCTTCCCCAGGCTGAACAATCCCAGCTCTCTCAGCCTTCCCTCCCAGCAGAGCTGCTCCATCCCTCTGATCATCTTGGAGCCTCCTCTGGACTCTCTCCAGCAGCTCCAGGTCCTTCCTTCTGTCCTTCCCAGCAGACAGAAAGGACAGTGTGCTCTGACTTCCCCAGAACACCTATCAAATGAAGGAGCTGGTGTTTCAGAGCAGGTTGTGGAAATCCTGCCCAGTGGGTCATCCCAGGCGTGTCCCCAGACAAGCCCTGGAGAGCAGCCCAAGGCAGTTCTGATGTGGAAGGAGAGCAGACCATGCTGCCCATCAGAGCTCTGCAGCCCCTCTGTCCTGGACAGGCACCTTCTCCGAGGGCTGCGGCCACGCAGGGGCCCACAGGCTGTGGACACCCTCTGGCTGAGTCCCTGGAGTCAGGACAAGGGTCCTGAGCGAGCAAATGTGGCAGCCACAGAAATGTCCCCGACCCCACACGGGGCTGAGCTGGGGTTGGCCTGGCCTTGGTAAGGTTGAGCCTTCCCAACAAGCCCCCGTGAGCTGGAGAGCAGCTTTGGGCCACTGCGCAGGACATGCCTGGCACTGGGATGGAAATCCAGGCTTTGACAGGAGCAGGGGGTGAAGGCAGGCAGGGAGGGGAGCTGGGAATGGTGCGTGATGCCAGCACAGTGACCCTTGGAGTGTGGGATCAGCCACTGCAGGTCTGGCTGTGGGACCTCTCCACTGCCCCATCCCAGTTCATCCCACACCCTGGCACCTCCTGGCAAAAGCACCTCCTGCAGCTCCCTGGCCAGGACAGAGACCCTGTCCCAGCTCCCAGGGGGTGGGGAAGGGGCGATGGAAAAAAAATGTGGGCAGAGCAGAGGAGATCAGGGGGAAGAAGCAGATGGGCCAGGCTGGGACTGGGGCAGAGCTGGTGCCCACACCAATGCCCAGGGATACCCACAGGATCCACGAGGAATGGCACTGGGGCCAGGAGGCTCCTGGGTGCTCTGCCCTGGGCCTGGGCACTTCCACACTGGCAGAGCTGCTCCGGCTGCTTTGCTCTGACTGCTTTTCCCTGTGTTTAACCTGACTTTCCCCCACTAGAACTTAAGCCCATTTGATATCCTGTCTGCCACGAGAGGAGAACAGTCTGTTCCTTCCCCTCCAGAGCTGTTTTATGTCTTTGAAAGGACCAGACCAGCTGCCCCTGCCAAGGCTCTGTGAGCGCCATCCCGATCATGGAGCACTGTCCATTGTCCATCCCACGGACAGTGCCCCTTTCCCTGTTTTCCTTGCCCTTCCAGGAGCAGAGGCAGCAGGGGCAGCAGGGGCAGCAAGGGCAGCAGGGGCAGCAGGGCAGGGCCCTGGCACCCATCCCACCGTGCAGCCTCACTGACACGCACGTGGGTCACTCCGGCTGGGCCTGGTGTGGGTGCTCCGAGTGCCACACACACCCCAGGGAGGGCACAGAGGGCTGGAGATGCCCCAAGGCACGACATAAATGAGATGGAATGGCTCGAATTCCCCTCGGCTGCCAAGGCCGGGCTGGGAGCGCCTGCGCCGCCAGCGGCCGAAATCCCCGGTCCCGCAGGCGCGGAGCAGCACCCGGCACCGGCGGATGTGGGGAAGGATGCTGGGCAGGGATGCTGAACCCAGCAGCCACCCAGGAGCAGCCCCTGGACACAACAGCTCTCCTGGAACGTGGTGTCCAGAGCTGGCCCAGGTGTCGGAGCTCTGGGCAAGGGCTGGAGCTGGGCATGGCCAGGGACGTCCCCGTGCCACCGCAGGCATGTCCCCGTGCCACCTCAGGGATGTCCCCGTGCCACCGCAGGCATGTCCCCGTGCCACCTCAGGGATGTCCCCATGCCACCGACTGCAGCCCCGCTCGCTGGCCTCCCTGCACAGTGCCAGGGGACGGGGCTGGGGCGAGGCAAAGTGGGGCCAGGCTGGGGCCGGGCGGGGGAAATGCAGGCACCGTCCTTACGGCTTTTGGTCTTTTTCCACCAGAGGGTTTTGGGGTGGGGGTGTTTTATATCTCGATTTTTTGGAAGGGTTTTGGTTTGATTTCCTCCTCCGCCAAGCACTAAGCAATCGCTCTTTCCCCCCTTGGCAGGAGCTGCCTGTCTCGTGGTGTTGACCTTGGCTGGGTTTTCTCTGCGGCTGGAGCAGACTCACACCATAAATTCCCTATCTTCTAGGAATCCAGCATGGGAAAGAAAAGAAACGCGAAAGAGAAACGTGGATTAAAATATTTTGCATCTTAGCACATAACAAAGCGGGGTTGGCATCGAGCAGCAGATGACTTCCTCGAGCCGAGAGGTGCTCCATGGATACCCCGGGCAGGTTCGGGTTCTGGCAGTGCCAGCACCCCATGGCACCCATGCCTGTCACGAGTGTGGGGACAGGAGCTGCCCTGTCCCGAGGGAGAGCCATGCAGGGGTGGCACCGTCCTCAGGCACACGCAGAGGTGAGCATCGAGCACTGCTGCCCCTCACGCCCCCATCACATGTCCTGCTGCTGTTTGGGGCAGGAGAAGCTGCTCCAGGTGCATGGGGTGGGATGGGGGCCCAGAAGAGAGGCTGACGTTTTGCAGGAGAGGGAAATGCTGCTGGGGAAGGGGCAGGGGTTGGGGTTGGAGGAGGGTTAAGGTCAGGACTGTGCCCTTGCCAGCACCCAAGGTGGCCATTGCCCAGAGCACACCGGCCCCCAGGGCTGGGAGCGTTCCCTGACAGTGCCGTGGCCAGTGCTCCTACAGCTCCCAGGGTGATGGAAGCCACCTTGGCCAGTGTTCCCAGAGCATCCTGGTCCCAGGGTGATGGAAGCCACCTTGGCCAGTGTTCCCAGAGCATCCTGGTCCCAGGGTGATGGAAGCCACCTTGGCCAGTGTTCCCAGAGCATCCTGGTCCCAGGGTGGTGGAAGCCACCTTGGCCAGCCCCAGTGCAGAACCCTGGTCAGCAAAGCCCCGAGGTGAAGCAGCCCACACCAATAATCGCTTTAAGTGATTGCTTTGATTGCTTTCCCAAGCAGGTGAGGCGCAGCACGGCCCTAACTGGATGCAGCAGAGCTACCTCGGACAGACAAAACACAGCAGTGACTCAGACCCCGCCAAGAGCAGCCACAGCCCAGCGCCCGAGGGGATGGGTGTGCAGCACCCGGGGTGCGGGAACAGCCTGGGCCGATGCCACCCCACAGGCCCCGGGATGCGGAGGAGAGAGGACTCGTTTTGGGACAAGCCCTGACCTGGGATGTCCAGGGGCCTGTTGGGTGTGCAGGAGCCAGAGGATCTGGGGGTGCTGGGGACTCCTGGGCAGGGGCTGCTGCAGCCCAGGGCACCCACCAGTGCTGCTGGCACTGCCAAGCCCGGGTGCTGCACAGAGCCAGAGGGGTTTGAAGCCAGGTCACGATGCCTGAGCAGCCTGGGGCAAGGTGTCAGGGTGTCCCCAAGGGTAACTGTGTCCCCTACAAGGACGGTCAGGACTCTGCACCCTGCCAGGGCTTGCAGAGCCCGCTGGCAGCCTGGTGACCCAAAAACCCCGCTGTGATCCCTTCCCGCCCTGCTCTCTGCTGGATATTAGCTGAGTACATCCAGTGGGGAGAGGACAGGGACACCTGGAGGTCCCCCAGGAGTGGAAGGACACGGCCACAGGTCGCTGGCAGCTTGAGAACTGACAGGAGATAAAATCCTGATTTCCACACAGGGGAGAGAGCTTTCAGCAAATCCCCGTGCCTGGGAGCTCTGCGGAGCTGTGAATGCAGGACAGGCAGGCCCATCCTGAGGAGGGGTCCCAGGGGGCTGAGAGCTGTGACGTGGGGAGAGGAGTGCTGCCGTGCTCGGGGAGCAGCTTCACATCTCCTGTGCTCTGGGAACGCCAAGGCACCGCGCGTTGGACGCTGGAAAAGGGCCCCATTTCCCAGAACTGTAACCTGCTCTAGGCCCAAGCAGCTGGAAGGAGGCCCGGAGTCCCCCGAGCGTGAGTGATGCTTCTCATCTCTCCTCAAACACTTCGCAGCAGCCATCGCCGCTGCCCGGCCCCGGCACAGCTCCTTCCTGCTTCCCAGAGCTCCCCGGGACGGGGGAGAGCCGTTAAAACTGAACAAAGCCTCCAAGTGGGCTGGGAGGAAAGAGGAAATTGATAAGGAATGAGAAGCAAAAGGGTCACACGGAAAAATCTGCGGGTAGAAAATCATAGAATCACAGAATGGTTTGGGTTGGGGGGAACTTAAACTCCATCTCAACCCACCCCCTCCATGGGCAGGGACACCTTCCACTGTCCCAGGCTGCTCCAAGCCCCAATGTCCAGCCTGGCCTTGGGCACTGCCAGGGATCCAGGGGCAGCCACAGCTGCTCTGAGCAACCCAATCACAGAATGTCCTGAGTTGGAAGGGACCCACAAGGATCGGGTCCAACTCCTGGCCCTGCACAGGAGGCGGGGTGGGAATTCCCTTGGGAGCACATCGTGAGAGGGAACAACAGGAACGGTGTAGGAAGCTCCTTCCGTGGGACCTGCAGGTGTGAACAGCCGTGCTGGGTGTGCAGGTTGTGTCACACACCCCACATCCCCCGTCAGGGCCGGGCCCTGCTCTCCGCTCCCACCACGGCTCCCATCACCCCACCCTGCCCCTGTGATGGGGAAATGGGAAAATGGGAAACCTGAGTAACACCAAAATGCTGAAGGGCAACAATGGCCCAGGAAAGTGAGTGGCAGCTCTGTGAGCCTGACCCAAGACAGGCAGGGCGAGGATTTGGGGCAGGGTCTCTCTGCCAGTGTGTGTGGCTCTCCCCACACCTCTGCATTGCTAATGCTTCAGGCACTGAGGCCTTGGGGACAAATCAGTACCTGGGACTGTGGCAATCCTGCCAAAAACCTGCAGGGAGCCATGGATGCCATGTAACAACCTCACCCCTGCCCCTTGTCGTGGGCAAGGAGTGGCTCTGGGGCATCCTGGCATGGGAGGCAACAGCACCTGTGGTCAGCGTCACCGAGGCTTTTATCCATGTCCCACCAGAATGCGGCTGTGGTGGGAGGAGAGGAAAGGAGAATGTGGAACAGGGAAACAGCAGTCCTAGGAAGAGGGCTTGGAGGGGCACGCAGGGTGGAAGGTGACTGGGAGCACCAGGAAGCCCCTGCACGCAGGCAGGGCTGCTGAGGGAGCCCCGAGGCGGGGCACCGGGGGGCAGGGGAGGCAGGTTTGATCCCAGAACGTGCAGGGAAGGAAAACGGGATAGCAGAGGCTCTGGGCTCTGCAAAGCAGTGATGGGAGGAGGGAGGTGGAGGATTAAATGGGACCGAGGAGAGTGGGAATGATATGAACGGAGCCCTGGAGCATCACCCTCCCGCAGCCGTGCAGAGACCCTGAGCCCCTCCGGAGCATCAGCTACAAGATTCTCCGGCAGCGTCACCTCCCCGGGCAGCACAGCTGCGATCCACACAGTGAGTGACTCCTTCCCTCTCGGCTTCCCAGAGGATGATCCCCAAGGGCGGTCTCTGGCCATGGGGCAGGGCTGGGCAGCGCAGGAGGGAGCAGAGTGGTCCGGCAGGAGGGTGGCCAGGACACCACTGCCTGCTGGCCGTGGCAGGGTNGCAGGGTGTCTGTGTCCTGGTGCTCCAGGCTGCAGCCACAGGTCGAATGCCGGCCTGGGAAGTGCTCCTGAGGGACCCATTGCCATTCCTGCTACCACAGGCACCCGCTCGCGTAAATCCTCCCCATAAATTTTTCAAGCTCCATCTTGAAGCCGGTCGGGCTGTTTGCAGCGCTGGCCGCGTGCCAGGGTTTGTAGTTCACCAGAAATGTCGTGTTTGTTTGTTTTTTTAATCTGGGCCGGGGCCAAGCTGGATGCACACCAGGGTTTTCTGAAGTTTCCGGCGCAGCAGAGCCCTCCCAGCCCCACAGCTGCTGCGTGAGCCGAGGCCTCCAGCTCCGTCCCGGCTCGCGGCAGCGTGCTGTGCCCCCTGCCCTGGCAGCGCCCCAGGGCTGCTCCAGGTGACCCTCCCAGGAGCCCACCGAGGGCCCGCCCCAGGGCTCCCCTTCCCTGTGGCACAGAGGGGCCGAAGCCTTCGCGGATGATTTTTGACGAGGCTGCCGGGCCGCAGCCCTCGGCTCAGTGCAGGTTTGGCCCTCGCTGACCCCAGGAGAGGCTGTCCCGGGGTTGCCTTTAGCAAGGAGGGGATGGTTCCTCTGGCTGCAGCGTAACCACGTTCACGGCCAGCTGATAGCCATCTGCTCCTCTGCCAGCAGCTCCTCCAGCCTAAATAGCTCTGATCCCTCCTGCTGTTTACTCCCAGATGTATTTATAGACCAGCTCTCTCCCAGCCTTCATTTTCCTAGACTAAACAAGCTCAGCACTTTCATGCTCCGCTCCTGAAACCAGCTCTCCTTCCACCCGCCTGTCCCTCCTCTGCCCACAGAGCCCCTCACAGTGCCCGGGGGGCGCAGGGCTGGGGCAAGGCCAGCTCCTGGCAGTGCCCCCCCGATGGCATGGGGATGAGCCAGTCCCCGCTGTGGCCACCCTGCCAACAGGGATTGTCCTTCACGAGGCCACGGTGGCAACTCCTGTGTTCCCACACGGCTCTTCCGTTCTTGTTTCACCTTCCACGGACATCTCTGGGAGGCTGTGCCTGACCTTGCCCTAATATCTCTCCCAGCCCAGCCCCTCCAGGCTGTTTCGCTCATTCTCTGTGGCTGTGATGTTGGCCCGTGCCAAAGGCAGGGTGGCAGCAGGACCAGGGCTGTGCCTGTCCCCGGTGCTGGCACTGCTGAGGCCCCTCCAGTCCTGGGGTCAGTCCTGGGCCCCTCAGGACAGCACAGACCCTGAGGGGCTGGAGCGTGTCCAGGGCAGGGAACGGAGCTGGGAAGGGGCTG
>VWZW01004522.1:23073-90662 GCA_013397115.1 Edolisoma coerulescens
GGTCAGGCCTTGGAACTGCCCAGGGAGGTTTGGAGTCCCCACCCCTGGAGGTGCCCAAGGAAGGCCTGGAGGTGGCACTCAGGGCTCTGGGCTGGGGACAAGGTGGGCATCAGGCACAGCTTGGACTGGGTGACTTGGAGGGCTTTTCCAGCCTCAGTGCTTCCACGAGTCTGTGATTCTCTGTGCCTGTTATCTCTCCCATCTGGCACTCCAGCAAATTCCATTAGCAAGGCCACAGTCTCTGGACCAGCTCCAGCACCTGCTTTCGAGCCACAGCTCATCCCCCAGCACATTCTCTCACTGCCCTCCCTCCCAGTTCCTCCCCACCCACCAGTCCAGCCTCTGTCCCTGTTTCCCCACCTTCCCGCTCTGTTTCCACGCAGCTCTTTCCCACCCCCTTTTCCAGATGAAGGGCAGATGGACAAATCCTGGCAGCAGCCCTGAGATGCCCCGAGCACATCTGTGGTGCTGAGGGGGGCGTGGGCAGCCTCCTGGATCCTCCGAGGCTCTGAGGGACACCAGGCACCTCGGTGTCCATGGAGTGATGGAGCAGGCCTTGCTCCCGGTCGCCAGTGCAGGCACAGGGCTCCAGACCCTGGGGACTGACTCCCCACATCCACTGGCACCTGCTGGCTGGAAGGACACCGATGCCTCTGGCCCAGCCACCCTCAAGGTCCCTGTCTGGAGCTTGGCAGCCACCGAGGGAGCAGTGGGCTGGTTCGGTGTGGTGGTGAGGGGACCAAGGGCACCTGTAAAATACCCCTCAGTCCATGTTTCAGCTGGTTTAGCCCAGAACCTGCAGCCAGATCCTGGAAGGATGCATTTTGAAAGGAAAGTTGCTCCTGGTGTAATCAAAGCCTGGGAGGATCAGGCTGGGGCTGCTGAAGGCTCAGGAGACTGCACACAGTCCCAGAATGGCTGAGTTTGAAAGGAATTGCCAGAGGTCACCAGTCCAACCTCCCTGCTCAGGCAGGGCCATCCCAGAGCACAGGGCACAGGGCTGTGTCCAGAGGGCTCTGGAATATCCCCGCTGAGGGAGACTCCAGCCCCTCCCTGGGCAGCCTGTGGAGGGCTGGGCAGTGCCCAGGGCAGAAGTTCTGCCTCCTGGGCAGGGGAATTGCTGGGCTCAGGCCCTGCCCGTCCCTCTGGTGCCACTGCTGGGTCCCGGAGCAGAGCCCGGGCCCTGCCCTGAGCCCTCCCTGCAGATCTGCTCCCGATGATCTCTGCTCCCTCCCCTCCTGCCGGAGAAGTCCCACCACAGAGGTTCTGTCACTCCTGGCAAGAGGGACAGGCACCCACAGAGCACCGCAGGAGAACCTCCACGCCACGGCTCCTCAGAAGGCCACCAGAGGGTCTCCCTGCCCCCTGAGGCTCCCCAAAAGCCGGCTGATGGCTGAAGCCAAAAGGTTTCTGCCCAGCACGAGGTGGTGGCTGAGCGAACTTCACAGGGACAGCACAAACGAGGTCCCAGCCTGGCCTGGGAGGCTGCAGCAGCCTGAGGCACAAATGTGGTTCAAGGCAGTTCACTGTGAGCGAGAGGGATACGGGATACTGTCCCAACCAGTAACGGGCCTTTCTGGTCTCAGGAAGAGCCAGCTTCCTAAATCTGAGAACAATTACGACCGAGATTGTCTTGGAGGAAAAATTTAAACAGAACAAAATGGGAACCATGGCTGGGAATCATTCAGAAATACTTTCCAAACAGCCCGGGTGTTGGCCGGAGGCAGCGGAGCCTGGACGATTGCGAGACCCATCAGACCTCCCTGGACTGGCAGCTCATCCCTGTCCCCCCGCCAGAGACCTCGCGGTGCCCATCTGCATCACCGCTTTCTAGGAAAAGCGGCTCCGAGGAGCAGCAGCCGGCAGGGCTTTGCCCCGGGGCCGCTGGATTGTCTGCGCGAGTCCCCACCCAGCTCCGGAGGGAGAGGGAGCGCTGCCCAGCCCTCCCTCCGTGCCCTCGGGCTCGGGCAAAGTCCTGCTCCTCATTAGGAGAAGCAGCCGCAGCGGGGGATTTGTTTTCTCGTGTGTTTTGCCCTCCTTTTTCTCAGCCCCGGGGCCTGTCTGTGCTCCCGTCCCAGAGCCTCCTCCTCCTCAGGAGCGCGGAGACACAGCCCGAGGCCGGGACAGCGGGACACGAACCGGGGCTGCCCGGGCTGTCCCCAGCAGAGCTGATCGGTCCCCAGGGACACCTGGCAGCCACTTGGTGCCACCTTCGTGTGCGGACAGCCCGGCCCCACCGCTGCAGGGCGAGGACTCTCGTGGGATGGACATCACCCACGCAACGGGAACAGGCTCCTCTCTGAGCTGGAGACACGAATGCAGCAAACACAAGTCCCGTGACAGGTGGGAAAAGAGACATTTTGAGCTGTCAGCACCTTATGCTGGAAGGAAAACAAGGAGAGACACCACCCCTGTGGAGGATGGTGAGGGGTCAGCTCAGCCAGACCCAGCCAGGCCATGGGAGCGGCCCCATGGAGAGGCCAAGGTGGGCTCTGGGAAAGATGAAAGCTCTCTGCACTTCATTCCTACCCCTGCTAAGCTGTGTCTGGGTTATCCCCTGCCCGGGAGAAGCAGGGGCAGCTCGATGCCAGTGGGCATCCAGCTGTAGTTCCTGGGGACAGGGGCTGTGCCAGGCAGAGCTTAGACAGGAAACACTCATTCGCTCTGCCAAAAATGTTTATTTTGTTAGGAAAGAGACAGAATGTCTTAACTTCACTAATGCAATATAAGAGTTTTGCTCATAAAATTGAATTAATTCCTATTAGGAAACCCTGCCTCTGCTGCTCTCCATGGCAGCAGCCACATCCTCCCATCCAGCTCTTCCACCCGTCACTGGTGCTGGATTTGGATACAGCCAGGTCCCCTCTGTGGGGAGAGGGAGCTGGAGGAGCCCCAGGTGCAGCGGTGGTGGCCAAACATTTCCCTCCCAGTGACGATGCTGTGGCACCAGGACGGGTGCAAGGAGCTCCAGGCGCTGCTCCAAGGAAGTGGATGGTGGCTGCCAGCACTGCACCGTTGTCACTTGTCCCTTACCCAGGAGCAGGAGCAACTCTGGGGCAGGGGGTGCTTCCTGACCATCCACCAGCACTTCCCAGTGCTGCTCCCAGGAGGCTTCAGAGAACTTCAAACAGCTCAAAGGCTGGTGGGATCCAGGTGGGGGTGCTGGGGATAGCTCTGTGCCCTCAGCCTGGCTACAGAAGAGGGGTCAGAGGCTCCGGAGGACCCTCTCTCTACCTTTCCGTGGGGACAGCAGTGCTGGCACCTGCACCTGGGAGCCTTTCCCAGGAGCTTGACCACAAGTTGTGCAGCTGCAGCATTTGGTGCCCACGTGTGCTCCTCCGAGCCTCGTCCTCTGCAAACGTGGACCAGATACTCGCAGGGAGAGACACCAGAACAGATGTAAACAGGAAGGGAAGCTGCAAAGACCTGTCTCTCGCTCAGCTGCTCCCCAGCGAGCGATTTATTTCGGGTACCCAAATGCAGGTCGACATTCTGATGACGTGAGGTTAATCCCGGCCGGAGGCTCCCTGTGCTGCGCCGAGTGCTGCTGTGTCCCAGCAGATCGATGCTCCTGGGCCAATGTCCAGCCCAGCCCAGCCCAGGGAGGTCAGCAGGTCTGACCTGACCCCTCTGTGCCCCCTCCACTTGCCGTGCTGTGGATGCCGGTGCTGGTTGGAAAGCAGAGCTCTGCTCCTCCGGGGAATACCAGGTGTGCGGAGCTGCTCCCCTCTGCTCTTGGCCAGACCGGGGTCTGGGCTCTCTGAAGGGACAGGTTGTGCACTGCAGTCAGGAACAACTCCTCACCACCGTGGTTTTCCTCGTCTCCTCAAACACCTCCCTGTTACTTGCAGCTCAGAAGTTTCCAGACAGGAATATCCACCCATTTTTCTTTTCTTCCCCTCCACTTTTCAGGGCCATAAAAATCCAGTGTGTCTAGGATATGTATTCATTGCACTTTTCCATTTCCACCCGCAGCTTTTCCAAACCTCTTCACCTCTGGAAGAGCTACAGAAACAGCAAAAGGAAAACTGAAACCCAGGAACGCACCACAGCAGGGCTGTGCCAAGCGTAAGGACTTTGAGAGGATCAGCAGGACAGAGGAAAAAGCCTCTTCAGAGTTGTTTGGAGAGAAACAGATCCTCTTCCCCACAAGGATCAGCTGTGTGATGCTGATGTGCAGCCAGAGCAAGCCCTTGGCCCCACAGCCCGAGGATGCTGATCCCCTGTGCCTCTCCTTGGGGCAGTGGGAGCCGTGGAATCCCCCCGGGGTCTCAGCCCTTGGGTTTTAGTGGACGCAGGGGTGGCTGCTGACCCCACTCCCAGCTGTGCGTCCGGCAGGACTGGTGCGGGCAGGAGCAGCACTGCCCATGGAGAAGCTGTGGGTGGATGGGATCCCCCCAGGCTGGCACTGGGGTGTCGTGGGGATGAAGGTGGAGGGACAGGCAGGGAGAGCTCCGTGTGCCTGGAAGTGGACACCGGAAAGGAGGAGTGGACACAGAACACTGCCCTGCTTCCCTGGGTCTGAACTGTCACCGAGCACCACCTCTGCACCCCCTGAACCCGCACTCCTCGAGTCAAGGATGTCACTGGAGGATCCCACGGCCGTGCTGAGCCATCCCCACGGTGCTCCTGCTCTCCTGGAGCGCTGGTGCTGTGCTGCAGGCCGGGGACCGGCTCAGCGCTGTTCACGGGGCAGGTGCACTGCACACAGACCTGGGACAGCTGGAGGGCTGCAGGCTGCACCCAGAGACACATCTGGGCACATCTGTGGGTTGGGGAAGTCCTGTGGGACCGGGGCGAGGGGCCGGCACGCCTGTGCTGTGCTCACAGGCTGAGCGTGGTGGAGCCACAGGAACCTCATGGCATGTTCTGCTGATGGCCCAGCCCCAGGTTCAACACGAGCCATCTGGACTTGCATCAGCACCGAGGGCTTTTCAAAGAGCGTCCCGTTCACAGCAACCAGCCTGCAGGCTGATGTTCTCCAGATGACACTGTTGTCTTTGGAAAGCCTCCTAAACACTTGAAAAACACCTTCAGCCATACTCCGACGCAGCCGAGCGGGACCGAGATTAGAAATCGCACTTGACAGCGCTCAATCTGTCCAGTGGGATTAAAACCAGATCCAGTTCACGTCTCTGCAATTACACACCTCCCTTCCATAGGCAAAGGGCTCTCTCTTTCATCTGACATCAGGGTGTGCACTTTTTATTCCTGCTTAAGCCTCAGCTGAAGGGCTCTTGAGAGTATTTCAGTGCAATCGCAAACTGTTCTGGACAGATGTTGCACAAACTGGTTTCAAAACAGTGGTGGTCCTGACCACGACAGCCCAGGGTTTAATACTGTTGGATTCTGGGGTCCTACTGGGACAGCAGACTGAGGAATTTGACTTCTACTGCACCAAATCCGTGAAGGCAGTGCAGATAAGGCCGTGTACTTGTGCCAGTACAGCAAGGGAAAGCACCTCACAGGGAAAATGGGACCCCTGGCTGGGTTATGTAGAGCTGGAGGGGTTGGGGAGGTGGGTGAGAGCTCTGGGATCATCCATTCGAAATGGGGACACTGTAGCACCCTCTGAGGACATCACCAGCCACCAAACACTCATCTCTCAGTAACGCAGCCGCTGAGGATGAGCACAGTTGTTGTTCATAGTCCACACCCCAAGAGAACACACTGGAAACCATTGGTTTCTCCAACCTTGTTTTTTCCTGGATGGCCAGAGTTATCACTGGACATCCTGGCATCATGCTGACCTTTCAAATGGACTTTTTAAGAACTTGATCACCTGCAAGTGAGAGCTGAGAAATTTCCCTCCAGATCCTGCAAGAATCCTGATGTTCTTTCCAGGAGGGGCTGCAGCTCCTCACCTTCCCTCTGGGCACTGCAGTGGCTCCCCTTCCCAGCAGAGGGACTGTCCCTTCCCGGGGAGGTGTCCCTACAGACCTCCTGGGACAGTCTGTGCATGAGATCTGGGCCAGTGGTTTGGGATCAGCTCTGGGCAGAGGATTCTCCTGGGACCCCTCCCTGGTCTCTTTTCTGGGATAACTCTGTGGGGGGGGAGGCACAGAGCTGTAGGGGAATCATGGAATCAAGGAATCATAGAATGGATTGGGTTGGAAGGGACCTCAAAGCTCACCCAGTGCCACCCCTGCCATGGGCAGGGACACCTCCCACCATCCCAGGGTGCTCCAAGCCCTGTTCAACCTGGCCTTGGGCACTGCCAGGGATCCAGGGGCAGCCACAGCTGCTCTGGATGGAAAAGAGGGAAGAGGCTGAGACAGTGCTGTGGGAATGCAGAGAGCAGCAAGGTGCCAGGGGGAAAGGGAGGAGCAGCCTGGAGAGAAGGAAACTTTGGAGATGTGCAGCAAACTGGAGGCTGTTGAGTGATCAAAGGCAGCACCGGGGGGTATTCGGGGCTCTAATTGGGCCCAGGAATTAATGAGGATCCCAAAATCAAAGCTGAGGGACCTGGCTGGGGAATCTTCATTTAACACCCACGGAGCCAGTCTGGTTCTGCTGGCCTGGAGATCACACCTGGGGAGAAACACTGCCCTGGGATGGGACGGGAAGGGAAAAGAAAAAAGAAAAGAAAAGAAAAGAAAAGAAAAGAAAAGAAAAGAAAAGAAAAGAAAAGAAAAGAAAAGAAAAGAAAAGAAAAGAAAAGAAAAGAAAAGAAAAGAAAAGAAAAGAAAAGAGAAAAGAAAAGAAGAAAAGAAAAGAAAAGAAGAAAATTAAAAAGAACCCAAAGAAGGACTCCTCAGAGAGAGGACAATCTGTGGGCACCCAGGCAATGGTACACGTAGGGACTGGAAAATCCCCTTGGTGACCACTGATGCAGGCTTGGAAAAGCTGCTGAAAGGAGCCTTTGGAAAAAACTCCTCGTGTTGAGCACAACCACGTCAGAGCTGGATGTGGGGTGATCCTGCTGCATGGGACACAGAGGCAGCATGGAAAAGATCCTGCTGGAGGCTGTTTTGGGAAACATTTCGGGGGGAGAATGTGCCAGATGGCAGCGTGGGACTGCGCTGACCTTCAGATGGGTACAGAGATCTGGGGGGAACCCAGGGGGGAACCCACCCTGGCTGCCCACTCCATGCCTGGACCTGGCTCCAGTGCCCTCCTGGGGAGGAGAGGGGCAGGGCTGGGGAAGCTTAGGAAATAATGGGTAACGTGTAATTTTAGAAAATCACGTTGTCCTTTCATAAGAGCAGCTAAAAATGTCCCTCTGGCACTGCAGCAGCTCCGACAGACGAACCAGCTGGCAACAGGGAGACGGAGATAGCAAAGCCCTGCAGAAGGGAACTCTTCAGTCTGGGGTTGAGTTTGGTGTGAAAATGGCTTGTTCTGCTCTGCCTGCCAGGGGAGAGGGTTTGGAGCAAGTGGCAGAGGTCGGACGTTCCCATCTGGATCCTCACCGGTTCCGCTGCACAGAGCCCAACCTTCCTGCACGTGTGCTCCCAGTGCCTTATCTGGGAGGTGCTTCCCGGGACTCCCTGGGGCCGGGCTCTGCATCCAAAATATTGCACAAAAAGATACTGCAAATATTTGGGATGCTGAAGGCAGTGGAGTTCGCAGGGATCATATTGTACTACAGGGAAAAATGCCAGAAGAATGGAACCGAAGTCCTGAAAAGCTCTGGGAGCGACTTAGGCAAATCCTCCAGGTTAAAGAGATAAAATAAATAGTTGAGGGAAGGTTGAGCCTCAGCCCCCGGGAGCTGCCTGAGCTGCCCACCCAGACCTGCTGCCCCGGTGGCATCGCTCGCTCTCCACCCGCACACCAGTGCAAGCCAGCAAAGCTCCCTGAGCTGGCTCATCCCAGAGCAGATTCAGCTCATTCCCATTGGAAATGCACAGAAATGGATGAAGTCACTCCCTGGGGATAACCCCCGGCAGGGGCTGCTGCCCGGCAGGGAAGTCGAGGCTCTGCACAGCCACTGCCACCCCCTCCCCCCAGAGCCTCACCGGGAGCCGCGGGATTTGGGCTACTTGAACAAGCCGGAGGGCACAGGCTGAGAAGGAAACCTGGGAAAGCCTCTGTGCTGGCTGATCCTCCCTTCCGAGCTGTGAGGAGCCTCGAGGGAGAAGGGCTCTGCAGAGGATGCGTTCCCTGGCACGGGCACAGCGCCCTGGCTCAGCGGAGCCCCTGCACGAGGTGAGACCCCAGCCCGGTAACGCCGCCCGTCCTGGCAGCGTGGGGGGAGAATGCTCCCGGGCAGGAGTCCTTCCAGGCATCCCAGGCTGGCTCTGCTCGGAACCAGGAAAAGGGACACGCACGTCCAGGCGCCCACTGCTCCGGAATCACCGTGGCTGTGGAATAAAATGTCAAATAACGCAAGACTTCGAGTGCTAGGAGCTGTCAAACCAAACAAACGAGGACAGTAGTTCCAGAAATTAGAGACACAATCCAGTACTGGCATCAAGTCATTTGTATAATTAATGACACACTAGTTCTCAATTAGCATCGCTGCAGTCCAGAAATAGCGTTATTAGAGACTGCAGCGCCCAGCCATGTAATGGCACATGAAGAGCTGCGCTCCGAGCCGTGACCCACCTACTGTGCTGGCGACAGGGAATGGCCCCGAATTCCCTGGGAGGAGCTCCAGTTTCTGTGGAGAGCAGGCTAATGAGCCTCAGCCTAATGAGGTCATGGAAAACACTGTCAGATGCTTGAGTGGAGGCTTGACATACCTTCAGACACCTGAGCCATCCCATCGGGATCCCGTTCAGCGCTGCTGAATTCCTGGAGAGCTGCCTTGAAACTGCAGGCCTCACCTAGACAGGCTGAGAAACCTGAGCTGGTTCCAAAACCTCCCCCGCTGAAATCTGGGGAGCCCCACAAACCCCTCGGGGGGGCCAGCAGAAGGCACGTGCTGGTGGGAAACAGCTCTCCAGGGTCTGCAGACACCGGGAATGGGAAGCACGGGCATGACACTGGGGGGTAACTCCCTGTGGCACCTGGGGGACAGGAGCTGTGCCCTCAGGGGTTGGGGTAGCCCAGGACTCTGTGCTGAGAGTAGGAATCACACAGTCACGGAGTGGTTTGGGTTGGAAGGACCTTAAAGCCCATCCAGTGCCACCCCTGCCATGGCAGGGACACCTCCCACTGTCCCAGGCTGCTCCAGCTGAACACGTCTGGGGATGCACCAGCTCCTGCACTGTCCTGGTTCAGGGGGTACATCCCGCACTGGGAGTTGTCCTGGAGCTGTGGTGGATCTCCATCCAATCCCCTCCAGCCTTTTTCCTCTGATGTTTGCAAATTGCTGTCAGATTAAAGGCTGCTCTAAGTTCCGGAGTTAATGAAGACAAATCCACTCCTCTGCGGGAATCCCCAGGGAATGTCCTGACCTCCTTCCATCTCCTGGGACGGCCCATTCTCCAAACCCTCCAGGGAAGAGGGCAGAGACCTCCCTCTGGAGCACAGCATTCCCAGAGCACAGGCCATGCCGTGAGAAAGCAAAGGAGCAGAAATGAGTCTCTTAAGCAAGGACAGTGGCAGTGGGGACCTGGAGGGGACACAGCTGAGCAGCACCGGGGCTTCAAGGGCTTCCTGGCGTGCCACGGCAGCGTCCTGGCTGCGGGCGGGCTGCAGCCACCGCGCCGGGCTGGAGGCGCTGGGGATGGCACCGAGNGCGGCGCGGTGCCGGCAGCAGCCGCCTGTCCCTGGCTCCGGCGCTCGGGGCCGTCTGGGCCTGTCGGGGAGGAGGGGGGTCCCAGGGCTGGAGGCATCCCGGGCGAGCCGGGGGCTGAGCCGGCCAGGGCCACTGCAGCTCCCAGCATCAGCACCGGCAACACGCACACCCCGCTGTGTCAGCCCAGCGTGGGGCCAGAGCCAGCCCAGTGCCGCAGCGCGGGGACAGCGCTGTCCTCCGCCTCCTCTGGGCGATGCCAGCGGGAGCAAGGGCGGGGCTGGGGCGGGGAAGCGCGTCCAGAGCCGCCGTCCCCGCATCCCGAGGCACCTGAGCCGCACGGGGGCGGAGGTGCGGGGGGGCCCAGACAGGACCGGGACCCGGGGCTGGGGCCGTCCAGACACACCCGGAGCCGGGGTCGGATCCGCTCCGCCCGCGCCGCTGTCCCCGCGGGCTCCGCCGGTGCCGAGCTGTGCCAGGCGTGGCACCGACGGCGCGTTAAGCCCTCATTATGTCTGCTTGTCTAAGTTTAATGGGTTGTGACGGAGCCCTTTGGAGATATCTAAATAATCTCTGCTAATGGATCCCGTCTGTTCGTCCTCGAGCACCAGAGCCAGCGCCGGCAGCCCAGCCCGGCTGCCTGGGCACCTGCCCAGCGGGCACCGGGTACCCCCTGTCACAGAGATGTGCCATGTGCCCCTCCCCGGCTTCCTCTTCCTCCCAGCACAGCCAGACAGCGGCGGCAGCCACGGGGCCGTGCTGGGAGCGGGGGATGTCTGCGAGGGGCGAGCGGGGCTCTCTCAGGAGTGCAGGGAAGGCTGATGGCTTCTCCACTGCTCGAGTCTCAGTTTCCCTTTTCGCTCTGGTGTGGGTGGGATCTGGGTTCGCTCTGGAGCTGTGGTGGGATCTCCCCGGGACTCCCCAGCATGAGCAGGAACTCGGGTGACGGCCCGTGCCCGTGCCAAGGCTGGGAACGCCTGGATGAGTCCTGGCCAGGGTGTGCAGGGACAGGATCAGCCTGCGGGGGTGGCGCAGGGGGGTCAGTGGGGAGCTGGGCAGGGACACCCAGGTCCTGTGCAAGTCCTGCAAAGGATGGTCCCTCCTCGGTGGCAGAAGGGAGCAGGAGGTGACCTTCGGAGCAGAAAGCTTTCAAGAAGGACATAACAGAGCAAACACAATGACTGGAAGTGTCCAAGGCCAGGTTGGACGGGGCTTGGAGCAACCTGGGATAATGGAAGGTGTCCCTGCCCTTGGCAGGGTGGGGACTGGATGGGTTTATGGTCTCTTCCAACCCAACCCATTCCATGATTTCTGTGTCTGGCATTCGAGAGAAAGCCAGTTCCTCTGAAGCCAGGCCTCAGTGAGTTTTGGTAACAGGTGGCAGAGCCTCCGGACAAAAATTATTCCACTTCAGTGCTGCAAAATCCTCATGGGATGCAAGAGGGGGATGGAAAGAGGGGGACGTGGCAGTGCAGGATAAGAAATGCAGCACCTATGGCATGGCCAGCAGAGCTCGGTGGGGTGGGGTGCGAGCCCTGGCACGGGGGTGCCAAAGGCCCTGACTCCACAGGGAAGAGCTGGAGCCGTGTCACGACAGGGTTAACAGCAGACACTGCACAGAGCCGTGGCAGGGGCTGGTCTCGCGATTTTCCATTATCCAGCAGGCCCTCTGTCACGCCGGAGCTATTTATGAGGATCTTCCCAAAGCGGTGCTTGCGTGCTCCGGCTGTAAATCACCAGAGATGATATCTGAGTATCAGCACCAGGCATGAGACCTCACCTCTGCCAAGTCCCAGCTGCAAGGAAGCCATTCCCTCCTCCCCGTGCACATCCCTTGGCCGCGCGGATGTCCAGGGAACGGCCGTCCCGGCGCCTGCCAAGGTGGATGTGTCAGTGGAGCTCTTGTCCAGCTCTCCATGGGCAGCGTCCAGACACAGCCATCATCCCTCTTGAAGAGGACTCGGGAGCTTGTGGACCTCTTGTGGAGGGGCTCTCCATGGTTTTGGGCACTCACCGCACTTCCACAGGGACAATCCTGGTGGCCCCACCAGGAGCACCAAGCACGGTGTCCTGCCCATCCCCAGCCTTGCCGTGGCAGTGGCTTGGCCTCTCCTGGCCCGCATGAGCAGAGCTGTGGTTCAGGAGGAGGTGCCAGGCTCCCAGGGAGTGCAGGCACAGGCTGAGCCAGCCATGGCATCTCCCGCCTGGCACGGGGTGTGTCCATGGCCTGGGGGCAGCAGGAGGTGTGGCGGGGTCTGGGCAGGGGGCACTGGGCCGGTGCACCTGCCAGAACAGGCTCAGCAGAGAGCATCCTTGGGGTTGTGGGAGGGATGTGGGACCCCTGCCCCAGATCTGGGATTGTAAGACAGGGGTGTTGCTCCAGGTGCATCTCCTGAAGCCCCAAGAGGCCCTCGGGGTGCAGGGATGGGGGGACTTCCAAAGCACCCGATCGTGGCCTGGCCCCACCTCAGCAAACACCGGATCATCTTCCTGCACCCCCAAACCACATCGTCCCTTCCCCAGGGCACTGTTGCCTCCTCCTCCTCCTGCTTTCCTCTTAGCCCAGGACCTCATCTCCAGGGTCACCTGGAGATGGGCACTGCTGGGCACGGGTCAATGCCACTGCTGGGCACAGGTCAGTGCCACTGCCAAAGGCCAAGGGCACCCACAGCTTCCCCTGTGCACAGTGCAGGCACTCTCAGGGCTGGGACATCGCCATGGTCCCATGACAGGACCATCGTNACCCTGTGAAAACACCAGCTGGGCTGTCCAAGATGCTGCTCCAGCCCCTGCCCTGCCTGGGACTCCCAGGCTGGATTTCCACACTCTGCCTGCCCTGCTTCCCTGTCTCCCGGCTGGAAATCCCAACCATCGCAGCAGAGTGCGTGGGCTCTGTCCTGCCCAGCTCCACTTGGAGCCCAGCCCTCCCCTCTCCCAGGCCTTCATCCAGCAAAGCACTTAAGTGCTCACTCCTCCCTGAGTGAAACCAGTGGGGCCACTCACGCCTTTCATTCCAAGGCAGGGATCACCACAAGCACTGGCTCACAGATGTCCATGCCAGATCCCATGTCCTGCTCCTTGGATACAGATCCTTGAGGACTTGATTTGGTTTTGTTTGACTTTTGCTTCGTCCAGACCCATGAAAACAAGGAAGGTGCAGGACCCAGCCGTGGGCACAGCACTGAGAAGCTCAGTACAGCTTCCCTGGTCAGGCCATTCCATGCCCACCTCTAGGGAAGCCCTGCTTGCCAGGCTCCTGCCTGGTTTCTGTGTTCTCCAGGTGGCTGCAGCTCTCCAAGGCTCACAGCTTCTCATTATCCCCAGCACAGTGGGCCCTACCCCATCCCATTTGTGGGTGAGAGCTGAGCTTGTCCCCAGAGCTCCTCCCTCCCCGTGTGCTGCCATTTGGGCTGGGCTGCTGTGCCCCAGCACATGTTTTTCACACATGTGTTCCCATTCCCCTCGAAGCCGGTGGAGGAGAAGTGCCAAGCTGCTGCAGTCACAGCATCACTGAAGCCCATAAATATCACGCTTGCCCCGCTCCCAACGTGGACAAGAAAGGAGCTGTGACTCGGTCCAGCCCCATTTATCCTTCAGACACCCAGACTGTGGAACATGCTCCTACTTTCCGCCAGATGTTCCGAGTTCTGCTCCTTTCATTGTTTGTTTCTTGAGCCTCTGAGCCGGTCCCTGGCCGCGTGTCGTGCTCAGCACAGCTCCTTGAAACCCTTGAGTCAAGGCTTTCAGATGTGCTCGTTTGGAAAGTGTTGGGAAAGCAAGGGAAAATTACTGCCCCAGAGATTTCATCCTTGACCAGAAAGCTTGGAGCGAGGTCAGGCCTGGTGTGTTTGCACAAGGCTTGGAACACGTGTCCTGCAGCAGCAGCACGGCGCTGCTCGCTCGGGGTGCAGCCAGGGAATGCTGCTGCTTCCAGAGGGAAGCATCCCTGCATCCCGGGCAGGGACCCCCACCCCAGCACCATCCACCAGGACAGCGCTTCCAGCTGCAGCAAGGAGGAGCTGAGTGTGGAAACCTCTTTATTTCCAGATGGAAACAGAGATGTTCTGAATGAAAGGAGTTATCAGGGGTTTAGCCCTAAGCAGTTTGGGGTGCTGCACTTCTTCCCTGTGTTTTTCCTGCTCTCTGCATTCAGCCACTGCCTCACAGATGTCCCTGTGGCCGGTCTGGTGCTCAGACCCTTTCCTTGCACATGGTGAGCAGGTGAATCAGACACATCTGTGCACCAGGAGCTGCTGCAGGGACCGTGCTGGGGGACTTCTGGCTGCCAAGAAGTCCAAGGTTACCTCATTCTTAGCCCCAATCCCCTCCCGCTGCTGCTCTGAAGGAGCTGCAAGGGACAGAAGTTGTGGGGAGACTGTGGCTCCCCACTGCTGTCATTGGGTTTCAGCAGCACAGACTGCCTGTCCTCGAGGCTGCAGCCCTGGTGTGGATGTGGGATGCATTCGGGGGTGTGGATGTGGGATGCATTCAGGGGTGTGGATGTGGGATGCATTAAGGGGTGTGGATGTGGGATGCATTCAGGGGTGTGGGTGCCTTTGGATGTGGAACCATCCACCCGCATGCCAGGGCAGCCAGTGCAGGAGCCCGGCAGTGCTGGGCACGGACAGGAGCTCCCCAGGCTGCCACACCTTTCCCCAGCACTGGCTCTCCCATTGGCTGTGGGAAGGCTGCAGGTCCCCATCTCCTGGGCTGCTGGGTTTCCCTGGGATCACAGCAGGACCAGGCTGGTGCCCATCAGAGGAGGAGGAAGAGCATCCCCCCCACTGACGGGCACTGCGCTGGGGTGGGCAGCGAGACAAGCTGCCCAGGGAGAGAGTCAGCACTGGACTGAGCAGGGTCCTGGTGCCAGCCATGGCACCTTGCTGAGTCTCCGTGGTACCTGGAGGTCTCCAGAGGCTGAGTTACAACTTGTGAACATTCAGGCTCGCACGAGTGATGGAGACAAAGGGCTGGAGCAGCGTGGGAGGAGCGTGTCCATGGCTGCAGCAACATCTGCATGTGGGCTGCCCACGCCAGCAGTGCCTGACCCACACACGGGGCTGCCGGTCCCACAGCCAGCTGGGGCTCCCAGGAGCCACAAAACCAGGCTGGAGCCACCGCAGCAGGTGATGCTGGTGGGGCTGGTGGAGCCCTGGTCTGCACAGGGTCCCCAAACTCGCTGCAGGACAGCACGGTGCGGAGCCCAGCCTGCACACAGCGTCTGGCAGAGGCACCGGGTGATTCATGTCCAGCCCTTCCCCAGTCTGGAAACATTCTTGGCATGTGGCAGCTCCCAGCCGCCCCTCTGGTTAACCCTGGTTTAGCCCAGTCTGGCAGGGGACGGGGCACACGTGGCCCCATTCAACCCTTGGTCTAGTGCAGCTCCCAGAGCCCTGCCCAGACCAGAGCCCTGCCATGCCCCCAGAGCCCTCACCAGAGCCCCCAGCTCTCTCCTCTGCAGCCTGAGAAGGAGCAAGGCAGTGCTGGCACAAGTGAAAAGCCAGGAGGAAGGAGCTTTCCCAGCTCTCAGACGTGCTGGTGGGGGCACAGGGGGGCTGCTGGTCTCCCCTGTGGTTGGGAATAGGACAGAGCTGTGGGAGGGGTGTTGGGGTGAGCAAACGGGGATGTCCTGAGAGAAGGTAACGTCTCACTTTGCCTGATTGCACTGGGAAAGTGCTACAGAAGAGGCACCAGGCCCGTGCCTGGGCTCCCTGCAGTTCCAAGAGAACCCCGTGAGGCCAGCAGGAGCACAAGGGCCGGGCGTGCTGATGTGCTGGGTGCGCTGGACAGCAGCACCCACAGCCTGACCTTCTCACCCCACAGCGGCACTGGCCAGAGGGGACGATGACCCCGGGGTGAAGGGCTGCAGCACCCACGTCTGCCCACCCCTCTGGGGTGACCTGCCCTGCCCTGCCCGGGGTGGCCCCAGCACTGGGAGCTGTGCCAGCCCCACAAACTCAGCCCTGCGAGGCGTTAGCTCATCTCCCCCCCGCTCACAGGGCTTGGCAGACACCTTCCTTCCTGCCTCTTTGGGATCCAGAGGGATGACCCCAAGCCCAGGCTGGTCCTGCTCCACCCAGCGAGGGAGGACAAGCCCTACTTGGCGCCCCAGGCTCCCCGAGCCCATCGGTGTGTGGGAATCACCCCTGGAAGGTTCCATGCCATGGGCTCAGTGCACCTGCCACGGAGGCTGCAGAGGGTGAGGCTCCAGCATCGCTCCTGGACACTGTCCTGGGATGGAGAGGCCAGCACCTGGACAGACACCTGTGCCTGGGGCGGAGCTGGACACGAGCAGCCAGCACACGGACACAGCTCTGAGCCCGAGCCCCGGCAACGCTGAAAGCAGCGTCCAGCAGCGCCCAGGCACAGGGGATGGGTGGCCACTGTCCCCTCCACACCGGCCAGGCCAGGGTGGCCGGAGCAAAGGGAGCAGCCAGCGCAGGAGGAATGTGCTGTTGCATGGGAGGGAGGAGATCACAGCAAAGGAATGTGCTGTGCCACAGCCAGGGCTGGGGGGAGCGCGAGAGAGAGCAACAGGCAGGAAAAATAAACTCCGTCTCTCCCAGGGCTACAGCCCTCTGGGCACAATTTTTTTCCCTTCTCCCTCTTAAATAAAAATGACGTCAGCCATTGTTCTGGCTGCACAAGGGCTGCCAAGAGCTCTGGCTTTTCCTCAGTGTCCTCCAAGCTGTGCTCACCTCCCCAGGCCAGGACTGAGGACATGAGGCTGTTGGTTGGGGTCACCCCGTCTGCTGGTCCCTGCAGGTCCAGGGGGGTCAGGATGCACCAGCATCCACCAGAATCATCAGCCCACTGCCCTTCCCTTCACCTGATCCACGAGCACCACCCCACTGTGGCAGGACTTGTCACCAGCACCATCTCCATCAGCCTTCTTCAGACCCTCAGCAAGCCTGGAGCCTCCAAAACCTCCCGGGCTGGTGGCCCTGAGCGCCGAGCTGGGAACACTGCCCGGGCAGGAGTGAGGGGGGAGCTTGGCAGGTCTGAGATGCTCCCCACGAGGCTGTGCCTGGCACAGGCTTCTCTCTCCTCCCTCCACCCCTGCAAAGGCACAGGGGCTCTGCAGGAGCCCTCACCAGAGCAGAGCTGGCCGGAGGGGCTGCAGGGAGCCACTGTGACAAATTCAGGATGAGTACACAGCCCTGGATGTGCTGCAGGTGGAAGGAGGATGTCTCTGTGTGTGTGTGAGTGTGAAATGGGGGGGCTGCTCCCAAATCCTGACTCAGCCATGCGGAGTCTCGCAGATCTCAGGCTATGCTCACGGGGTTCAGCTCCTGCTGCAAACACAGCCCCTCGCTGTGCCCTGGAGGAGGGAGCAGCCGTGTCACAGCCCCCTGACTGTCACACAGGGGCTGGCTGTCACACCCGGGGGACCAGCAGCCCACTCGGAGCGTGGGGTCAGCCCAGCCCAGTCTGCTACGAGCTCTGTGGATGCAGCGCAGCCAGCCAAAATCACAGGAGAGCCCACAGGGGGCTTGGCCCATCCCACCCCTCCATGTCCACCCCAGTTCACCTGCCAGCCCCAGGTGGGTGCCAGGCAGGCAGCGTCCAGCTCAGGAGCTCGGGATAGTGCCACAAGGCCTCCCCCAGAACAACACATGGGCCATTGCGCTTGGGAGTGATGCCATGACGATTTTTTGCCTTTTTTTTAATATACCCCTTTTATCCCTCTTTTATGCCCCTTTCTATAGCCTTTTATATAGCTTTTATGTATCCTTAGTGCTTTTAGCCCACACACTTGTAATTCCCTGAGTCTGATACCCCCTGTTCCGTTCAGCCAGGAGACCAAACACCCTGGAAGCCTCGCTCCTAAGGGTCAGACAGCCCCAGACACCAAGGTCCTCTCCAGAACACATCCTGTAAACTAAAGTAAACCCATCCAGGGGAAAAATTCCTCAGAATGGGGGATTCATTCAAGTCTCTCATTGGGGAATCTTTGATAGATATGCTAATTTGCAAGGCCTATAAGTTGGATACACGATTGATCGTGGGTGTGCATTTCAGCACACTCCACCTGGCAAAGTGGTGCACCAAGGATCCTAAATAAATACCGAGGCAAAAACCCCTTTCCCTTTAACCGTGTCTGGCTTTTAATTTTAAGACCAGGAAAAGGCAACAGGAGAAGCCTGGCCCGAGGCAGGAGGGACTGGAGAGTCTCCAGAAGCAGGGCTTGGAACACATCCACAGGTGAGGACCCACCACTCCAGGAGGGCTGAGTGCAGCCTGTGGGCACAGCAACAAGCCTGGAGGGGCAGGATGCAGGAGGGAACGAGGCTGGTGGGAGAGCTGGACCCCGCTGCACAAAGCACAGCAGGAGTGGGGTGCGAAGGGAAGCAGTCAGGGGAGAACTGCAGGGAGCTCTGCCTGTGGAGCCCCTCAAGGTGAGAGACGGATGGAAAACGTGTCTGAAAGGATGGTGTCCCTGCCCAGCTGGGACACTGTGGCACCCTCTGGGCAGGGCTGGGCAGATCCATGGAGCAGATGGCACTAAACATGCCAGGCTGGTGCCACGAACAGGGGTCAGGACTGGGCTCCTCTGGCAGGTTGGCCAGGCTGGGCTGCACGAGCAGGGGCTGCCCCGCACACCAGCAGAGCTTGTCCTTGTCACCAGTGGGACCTGTCACCTGAGGGTGCTTCAGAGCCCACTCCACGGCTGGGGCAGGGGTCAGTGTGTCCCTTGATCACACCCAGTGCTGCCCTGTGCTCATGGGCACGTGGGACCAGCGTGGTCCTGGGCCCCCCTCCACTTCACCACTCGAGTGTTTCCACAAGTGCCCCCTCCTCTTGCCTGGACATTGCCTTAAAGAAAAGCTCCATGACACCAAGGAATTATGGACTTGCTTTTCCACCTCATCATCTGTGAGCTGTTAACATTGATCTCTTCCTGTGCCGAGCCCAGCCGCGCTCAGGCAGCTCTCACCCACGGGCACCTCTCACCCACGGGCACCTCTCACCCACGGGCACCTCTCACCCACGGGCACCTCTCTCCCTGCAAAGGACACAGGACACTTTTCCATGGCTGCCATGAACTTCACTGTCCCCTCCACCTGCTGCCACACCACAGGGTCCTCCTGCCTCACTCTGAGGGTGGGAACCATCATCTTCAGCCCAGTAGGAGCTGGCTTTTGCCACAGCCTGTCAGTTTGTCTCCGTTGCCTCTTTGTCATGTCTCGGCCCAGCAGCCTCTCCTGACACCATCAGCTCTGGGCATCCTTGACCAGGCTGTGTTCCCACGTGGCACTGAGGGTCCTCCCTGTGCCTCTTGCTGCCCCACCTTCACCCCAGCATGGGCAAGGGGCTCTGTGCAAAGGGGGGACACCCCCAGAGTGCCACCACTCCTGCCACCACTCCCCGACCCATTTCCATGGGCCATGCCCAGCCCTACAGCCAGTCCTTCACCCGGTCACCGCACAGGATGGGAGCCACATCCCCTCCCCACTCCCTGCCCCACCACCACTGTCCCTGTGGGACTCTGGCAGGGAACAGGGACATTGTGGGGACCTGTCATGGTGACTGTCCCTGGCTTGCCACCAGATCCAAGGAAAGGGACTGGGGAGCTCAGCCACCTCTGGGTGTCCCCTCCACAGAGACCAGAACGTGTCCCACACTTTTTCCTTGAGATTCGGTCCTTTCCAGTCCCAAGGGCTGTCCCCTCTGGCCAGGGAAGCAGAACATTTCCTTCTCCCTCTGCTCACCTGTGCATCCCCAGCAGCATCGGGATGTGTGGGATGGATGCAGGGCCAGGGTGGCCGTGCAGGGCAGTGGGATTCCCGCTGTGTCCCCAGGCCAGGACTGTCACCCCAGCCCCTTCCTCCTCTGTGTCCCCAGGCCAGGACTGTCACCCCAGCCCCTTCCTCCTCTGTGTCCCCAGGCCAAGACTGTCACCTCAGCCCTCCTCTGCTGTGTCCCCAGGCTGGGACTGTCACCCCAGCCCTCCTCTGCTGTGTCCCCAGGCCAGGACTGTCACCCCAGCCCTCTGCCTCTGCTTGCATAACTGTGGTAAACAGCTCCCCACATGAAAACCGGGTGGGAAGCATGGAAAGCAAAGGGAGCTGTTTCCAATTCCAGGCCTATTAAAACTTGTCCTTCCTGGAATGAGAAGAAAAATATGGTCTTGATCCTGGAGATAAGGCCAGCAACAGTTAACATGTGAGATGTCTGTGAGGATTTGGGGCCATCCCAGTGTCTGAAGGGGAGCGAGGATGTCCCCAGCACAACCTGTGCAGGTCAGCTGGGTGCTGTGCTGGGTGCCCAGGGACACATCTGCTCCTGTCTGGGGCTGCAAGGGAAAGGTGGTGGGGTGGAAACCTTGTCCAAGAAGTGAGAAATCTGAGCGTGGGGAAAGAGGCCTGGAGGTGTCCTTCAGCGGAGGGGATGTTCTGTGCTGCCCAGAGGTGCCAAGCGCTCCTCAGGCCCTGCCAGAGCTCTCCCAGAGCCTCTGTCTGCACACTGAGCACACCCCGAGCACAGCAAGCCTGGGGACCGCATCCTTCCTTCTTCTTCCCGGGATGGAGTATCTCCTGGAACTCTGTCTGTGACTGCAGGCTTCGGGGAATTAACGGTGAGACGGCAGCAGCACTGTGGGCATCCCACCATCAGGAGCCCACCACGCTGCAGGGGGAGCAGATCATTTGCTGTCCCACCTTCACCAAACAGAGACACGCTTCTCCAGAGCTGGAGAGCAATTTTGGGTGCTCTCCAGTGGTGGCACAATCCCACCCTAAAGCAGAGGGAACTCACTGCGGTGTTTCCCCATGTGTGGCTCTGCCAGTCTGCTCAAGGCTGTGTTACAGGCTGAGAAAAGTGATTTTCCTTGATCTTCTTGGAATAACTGATTTTTGGAGGAACATCCAAAGTCTCCAGTCAGCCGTGTTCAGAGCAGGTCTAATTCTAAAGCTGAATCCATTGGCTCAAGGCCTTGTCCATGAGCAACCTGAACTGGCCCCTCTGCCAGGGCTGCATGACAGGTTTTGTGTCCTTCCTTACTGCAACTCCTGCTTGTTGCCCATTTTCCCCTAATTCTTCACTCCTGTGGAAAGTCTGGCTCTGTCTCCTCTGTAGCTTCCCTTTAGGCAGAGGAAAACACAATCAGATCCCCCTCTCCACCTCTCTCCTCCAGGCAGAATAACCTCACCTCTGTCTCTTCTCACACATCTCCCCTGCAGATGTTGGCCGTGCTTTGGCTACCACAGCACACCAGTTGGCTACCACAGCACACCAGTTGGCTACCATGGCACACCAGTTGGCTCTCCTCACTGGAAAAGCTCCCTGCTGATTCATGGTCAGCTTCCCTTCCCTGTCTCCGCGCTCTGTGCTGCAGAGCTCACACACCTGTGCTGGCTGTTCTCCAGGCTCTCCTGGCACAGGGATTGCTCCATCCCAGACTCAGGACTTGGTATCTCTCTCTGTTGACCCTCGTGACTTTCCCACCCATTGAGCTTGTCACAGACAGGGGCACCTCAAGGTCCCTTTGAGTGGCTCGATCTGAACCTGGGCGGTTGCTCCTTCCACACATTCTCCTGCCCTAAAGCCGCCGGACTCTTCCCAGGATCACTGCTGCTGCTGTTTCTGCAGACCCGCACAAGATTTGCTTCACTCCAGACTTCTGGAAAGCAGTAGCTTCCATGTTAAATCGTCTGCTCCAGCAGACAGAGCAGCTGCTGCATTCCTGGTCTCCCCGAGCTGTCTCAGCTCCACCACGTGGATCTGGCAGTTTCTCTTTTAACGTCTCATTTTGTTCCAGCACTTTTCCTTCTGCTACCTCAGGACTGAGACCCACGTCTGCTTTGCAAACATCTGGGATGGCTTAAGGACGGATTTCTCCCTGCTCGTGGGATGGATCATGGAAGCACTGCTTCTCTGCTTCAGCGCAAATTCACCCCGGTGAAGCTGAACTGTCAAAAGGACACAGCTGGGTTTCCAGGTGCTGCCCTAAAGCAAATCTGGGGGTGCTCACACATCCTTTTCTATCCCTGAAGCCGTTGACAGGATCTTCCAATGGAATGAGGAAGGAGGCAGAGGTTATGGTTCCATTTCAGTCCAGGCCGGTGTTCAGCACTCGCTCTCCAGTCAAATCATTCCTCCCGCCCCAGGGCCCTGGAGATGCTGGTTTCTCACCAGGGAAGCCAGACTAGAGGTGCTGGAAGTTTTTGGGGGATCTTGTGGATCCAAGTGATGCCGCTGCTCCAAGGAGCCATCTCGGGCCCACAGTAGCTCCAGGATGCTCATGGTCTTTCCTTGGAGGCACTGAGGTCTCCTGTTGCCTATGGATGCCTTTCCCTGCTTCTCCAGAACCCAGGCTGGGGACTTCAGTCAAAATCAAGATGGTTCTGGAATTCCCCTGACATAATTTTTTCCCTGCTATGGTTTCAAAACCTTTTCCCCGCTGACAGGCCTGAAGTGATTCCTGTTCCTGCCCTCTTCCTTCACTCAAATTATGTGAGCCCTTTGTGACTTGTACAGACGTTGAAGCAGCCTCTACATTCAGCTGCAGGACTTTAATTCAATTCCTTTTGTGCTTCAGGCATTTTTACCAGCTTCCTGATCCTCTCGAAAAATTTCCCATCTCCAGCTCACAGCGATCCCTCTCATTTTTCCCATGGTTTCTCCACAGAGCACTGACAGGACGTTGCAGTGTCTGCTCCTGGCGCTCGGGGCTCACTGCTGTAGCACTTTGTCTGTAGTTGCCTGAATGTCATTCCTTGAACAACTGCCCTGAGTTAAGAATCAGCACTTGGACAGACTTCCCTGGGTTTCTGCAGGTGCTGGGTGAGGAATGACATCCGAGCCCCTGCCAGGTATTCAGGTGTTTAACTCCTCTTCGTGCTGGGAAGCAGCGAGACCCAAACGTCTTGGAGACCCTCATTCCTTGGGGCACATCACAGGGTGAACGTTGCCTCTTCATCCTTTCCTCCAGAGACCAAGGCCCAAGAACCTGGGTCAAGGTCACCTCTCCACTGGCTTAGTGTGAACTCCTGAAACTTGGACAATGATCTTCTCCAGGCTTGGAGCTGGATTTCAAGGATATTTCTGTGTTCACCTCCAGCAGCTCTGTCCCACCCCAACGATGCTGGCACAAAGTCTTCCCAATGTCTGACTCATCCACCTCACCAAGGCCTGGCCTTCCTTCTGCAGTGCCCATCACCCATCACCTCTCTGCATCTGGGCACAGTCTTGGAGTCAAAGAGTGTCTCCAAGGCTGCGAGCTCTCCTCCTTCTCCTCACCCAAAAACACGATCCACGAAAACCAACGAGCACGGGCACGGAAAAAACCCCGCAGGGAGCAGCTCCAGCACTACCTGAGGAGTGTGAGCTCCCCTGGAGCTGGGAGGTGGGTGCAGGGACGAGCTGAGCCCTCCTCTTGCTGCGTGGTCTGTGCACAGCACTCACCTCCCCTTTGCACACAAACTTATGGCTCTTTTCCACAGCCTCGTTCAATACCTGTTTATTTAACTCGTTTGGCACTGGCCAATCCCTTCTGGCCAAACACTCTTGGAAAATGCCCAGCTGTGATCCAGTGCCCCTGGAGATCATCTTTAAGGATGTCAAGCACCTCATGTAAGAGCTGTAGTCCCTCCTGGCTTTCTCACTCCTGAGGAGAGCTTGTCTGGCTGAGGGACAGGCTGGTCCCTCACCGAGAGCCAGGCATGGGCTAAGCACAACTCCAAATCATGAAGCTGATTTTGAGCTATCTGACAGCTAGTAAGGATGACAAAAATGTTTGAAAATAGGAAAACATATTTATTCTGATGCTTACATAACACAGAAACAGTCGAACAGATTTTGCTCAAACCATCCCCAAATAATTCTTCGTTTTTTTGGGCTGAGATCAAGCATGAACAAATTCAATCCAAAAGGATATTTTTTGAGCAATGTATAAACAACTGCAAACAGGGGTTTCGGCTGGAATGTGTGTCTCAGCCGTAGCTCAAGTGTTGCAAGAGCAGTTTGTGAGTGCTCCTCCGGGGAGCGCGGTTTGGCGGCGACGGGCGGGACGGAGCTCGGCAGTCTCGCATCCTCCCCTGTTGGAGAGGGCTCCTTTACTCTAAACTTAGAAGTATCTTATGGGATCTGTTCCACTCGTGATGGGGCCTCACTGGCAAGCAGCTCCAGTGTGTAATTGTCCCGTCTGGTAGAAATGTTCCCAATGTTTGACTCCGGCCTGGCCCCCGCTCCGTGCCAGCACGTTGCTGCGATACCGTCTGCAGCCGCCCCCGTCAGCCGCGCCCGGCCACATCCTCGCAGCTCTCCTTTTCCACTCATCGGCTTCACATCTCCCTTCATCTCTCCCCTCGTCAGCCGGGACCCAGGTCCTGGCTTGCCCTGCTTCTCTGGTTCTTGGAGGTGATGCTGAAGCGAGCGGACAGGCCGTGCTGTGGGGCAGGAGTCTCCCAGAAGGATGGGCTGCCTGGGTCCCTGCAGCCAGCCTGGTGCCTCTTCTGTCTCCTGGGAGAGGCTGTTGGCATCATGGACAGGGCTGAGGTGGGATGGAGGAGGTCCCAAGCTGTGGTCCCCTCTGAAATGTCCACCAGCTCATGGCTGGCCATAAGCTGACCCAGAGAGCCCCTCACGAGCAGGGAGGTCACAGCCTTGCCTCCCCAAGTCCTTCTTCACCTCACTGCACCCCCAGGAGCTGAATGCCTTCACCAGCCCCTCTGCCAGGTCAGTCCCTGCCTACAGCCCCAGGAAGGCCCTGGGCAGGGCCAGCTCTAGTGACCACCAACACCTCCCACAGCTGGCCAGGTGCTGGGGTGTTAGATACAACCAGTGCCCTGTGCACAGGCTGAGCAGGTTCCTCTGTCCCTTCCCCAGAACAAGGGCAAGTTCTGCAACAGAGCAGTCCCGGCCACAATATTTTGCCTGGCATGGACGTGCTCTAGACGAAGGCTCTTGTTATTCCCGTCGGCTCATCCTGACTTTGTAAGGGTGACTAATGCTTTTTCTGGCTGCGAGAGGGTTTAGGGGCATGTTAACAAAGTGGCTGGAAGGAAACAGGCAGCTTCTCCCGTGCCCCATGGCTGGCAGCACCGCCGCTCGTCCCGTTTATCCAGGCAGGAGAGCTCCGGCTGTCGGGCTCGTTGCTGGGACCCGCAGAAGTGATGCTTTAGGGGCCACACGAGGACATGGCACCCCCAGGCTGGCAGCCTGTTCGTGTGGGGCAGCCTGCCCTCAGCAGCACGTCTGGGCAAACACTGTGTTCCATGTCTGGGATCTCTCTGATACGTCCAAAGAGACCGAACGTGGTCTCAGTCCAGTGCTGAGGTGGCGCTGGAGCCGCGGGCTGAGCACAAGGCACATCCCAGTCATGATTCCAAGGAGAAACTTGAGGCACAGCACTGGAAAACTGCAAAGCTCCTGGAGCTGTCTCCAAGCCCCAGGGAGGCAGCAAACCCTGGCACAAGGTGGGGAGGTGGGGAGGAGCAGGAGCCAGCACAACCCAGTGACCCCACGCCGTGTCCTCCCCCTGCGCTCCTGCCCTGAGCTGTGCTGTCCTGGCAGAGCAGCGGGCACAAGGAGGAAAGGCTCATCCCAGCAAAGAGGGCCTGGTGGAAGAGGCATCCAGCTGTCAGCAGGTGTCCTGTCACAACCAGGCATCCTGTCACGGAGGAGAGATCAGATTTTGTTTCCTGTTTCCTTCTGGGAGAAACTCCTTTGCTTCCAAAGGCATTTCCATGAAGAACTTGGCCTGACACAGTGACAGATAAACATGACATTTTTTCACTCAGAAGACTGCCCAGCACCACAGGGCCAGGTGAATTCAGATGAAATCCAGGAACTGGGACGGCAGGGTGTCCTCTGCTCCGAGGTCACGTGGAGCAGGTGGAGTTGGGGTTCTCCAGCAAGCAGAGAGGTGATCTTCCTGCATGGAGGGTGAGACAGATTTTTCCATGTTTACAAGAGCACATCTCCAGGCACATGCCATGGTCTGGTTTTGTACCCCTCACCCACAGCCCAAAGATTTCAGTTGGCTGGAGGGCCCTCAACCATTGCTGCAAGAGCTGGATCAGGAAAAGCCAGCAAAAGCAGATGTTTCTGGATCATCTGCCAGGACCTCAAGTCTGGCCAGGGGCCTGAGGGTGACAGAGGCACCGTTGTCCTCAGGGTACAGCCATGTGCCAGCTGCAGCTGTCCAGGTGCTGCTGGTGAAATCTCCTCTCTGGTGGCCACTCTTGCCCACTGGTGGCCACCTCACAATCTGCTTTGGACTGTCCCCAACACGTCTGGGGTTGCTCTGCTGTCAGTGTGGCCTCCACTGGCTCTGGATCACTGCTTCCATTCCCAGTTCCTCTCTGCAGAGGCCCATGCTGAACAAAGCCCTTGGCTCTGTGACTGCCTTGGGCTGTCAAGAGGTGCACTCCAGGACGCCAGGCCTGCGAGGTCAGGATCTGCACTGCTGCCTGATTTCCAGGGGTTTTGTCCAGGAAAGCAGCAGCCCTGTGAATGTCACCGTCAGGAAAAACTGGGAGTCCCCATTCAGCCCAGCTCGTGCTGGTCTGTGCACCTCTGACCCAGAGCCCGTGGAACGGGAGGTCCATCCCGTGCCCAGCCCTGCCAGCTTCTCCTCCTAGCATGTCACCTCAGAGCCAGCAGCCAGCCAGGCTGTTAGCACCTCTCTCCTGCCTGCAAAGCAGCCCTGTGCTTGGCTGGCTTCTGCTCCTCCTATCTTCCCTTCCAGCATCCCTCCCATGCCCCTCCCAGTGTCCCCCACTGCGGGGACAGCAGCGGCAGCTGCCACCAGACCCAGCACATCCCTCTTGTACGCTCTCAAACAACCCCCACAGTGCTCAGCACCATCATGCAAGGCCTTCACACCCACAAAAACTGGTTTGAGTTATTCCCCTCCTCTCCCCCAGTTCCCTTTTGGCACTTCCAGATTTATTCCTCCCATTGCAGAAGTGTTTGGGATTCCTCCTATCTCTGAACACGGACTGCATTCGTATGCAGGGGATGTCATTTGATTACATCTGACCCAAGCTCTAATCCCTCTGTATAAAGCCTCTGTTGTGCTCAGTCTGTACTGTTTGCCTATGTTAGGATCTTGTCTGAGTTTCATTAGAGGAAAGACTTGCTTAAATAATTTGGGAAACAATTTGGAAATACTTATAAAAGCATTGAGTTCAGCGCTGTCAGTCGTGGATTTATATCGCCTTTGTTTGTGAACATCCAGATGGTATTCTCCGACTATTAAAATGCTTTTCATGATGTTCACAATGATTATGCACTTAGAAATTCCCACAGGAAGCTGAAAACCCACAATCTGTCAGTCTCCTGCTTGAAAAGCCGGTGAGATGAGGGGCTGAAACCACCGCAGCCCTCCAGGTGACAGGAGTGCTGTCACCCAGCAGGACCACGCCGTGCACCTTGCAGGGTCAGTGCAGGGAGCACCCCTCAGTGACCGGCACAGGTCAGACACTTCAGACAAGAGCCACGAAGGCCGGGCACTCATCTCCTTCACGAATCTGTCCAGACACGTCCTTGGGGAGCCCCAGCCAGCCCTGCTGCAAGCTCCGAACGGGATCTGGCTTTTTGCACAGCCTGGCCCTGGCTGTGGTGCTGAGTGCTGGGAAACCTGGCACTGAGCTCCTCGAAACCTGACTCTTGACACTTAACGACTTTCTCTCATCCAACGTGCTCTGTTATTTAACTAGGAATAAAAGTCGGATGTTGACTGCCAGACTCTCTCCATCCTTCTCTTTCTGAAGTGCGCTGCACCACCGTCCCTCCCACGTCCTGCTGCTTTCACCATTGCTCATGTTTTTACACAAGTGCAGCAGTCGGCTCCTTGGGCACGCTCTGTGCTCCTCCAGAGCCTGTCCCTGGTCTCACTGAGCTGTGCTGGGATGGTTTGTCCACCCTCTGCCAGCTTTGCTCCCTGGCAGACTGTCTCGGTCAGGGGGAGAACACCTCCATGCCACCCACACATGGCCAGGAAGCCCAGAAGATGTCACGCTGTGCAAAAGCCCTCATTGCCCTCCTGAGCCAGGCATGAGGAGCTGGTGGGTGCCCTGATTGCTCCTGCCAGAGCAGGGTTTGCTCCTTCGGTCAGGTCACCCCTGCTGATGTACACCAGGAGCCAGCACCTGGTGTCCTCTCGCTGTCCACCTGTCCTGGCCCTGGAGAAGCAGGTGGTCCCTGTGCCACATCACTGGCTGGTACGTCGGGGCTGCCTTACCATGCCCCAAGCCCAGGGAGCCGGGGGGGCTTGGCCCAGCTGCCCTCTCTGTGCAGCTGCAGGAGAGCTGGGGGCCTTTGTCCAGGGTTACTGTGGTGCATCTCCGCCTCCTCTCCCGCTCTCTCCCCTCTCATCCCTCAGCCCGGGCTCGGGATGGCTGAACTTTCGCCAGTGCTGGAAAGCGGCTCCACCGCCACGGCGACGGCGTTTCCGCCTCTGCAGAGCGCTATAAAGCCACGAGCTGGATGCTCAGTTCCCAGCCTGGCCCTTTCTGTCCAAGACCCAGGTGTGGTACCAAGATGCCCCAGTGCAGCCTCCCTGCACTTCATCCGGCTCCAGGCATCCCTGGACCAGCCAGCCCTCCCACGGGACCACCCTTCCTTCCTGGGGAAAGTGACCATCTCAGCCACCATGCAGGGCCTCGGACGCCTCGTTTTTCCTGGGCTGGGAATTGGCTCCAGGTGTTTTCGCTCAGGTCTCACGTGCAGAAAGGGTGCTGGGGAGGGCCAGACTGTCTGCTGGGCTCAGCCGCTCACCAGCACCCAAACCCTCACACCTCATCAGCGCCCCAGGGAGCGCGGCACGGTGGGGAGCATGGGGGCAGCGCCTCCCCCTTCACACATCCCGGTCGGGGTCAGCCCGTGGAGCGAGGGAGCACGGACCGCCGTCCTCGAAGTGGCAGTCACAGGGCGAGGATGGTTTTCAGCCTCCAGCGAGTCCCCAGAAGGAGCAGGGCTCCAGGCTGGCCGCGCGACGGAGCGCACACGCACGTGCGCACGTGAGCAGGAGCCTCCCGCGGAGCTGAGCGCAGGCCCCGCTGCACAAAACCAGGGCCAAGGAACGCAGCAGCACCGGCCCTGGCGTGCCAGAGCGAACACACACAGCGCGAGCGCACCTCATTTACAAAGCAGCAGCAGACACACGCTCTAAACACAAACCACATGTTGGCCGCGCCCCGCGCCTGCGCCCCGCAGCCACGTGCGGCCCCACGCGCCGTGAGAGCCCTCAGCGTGCTCCCGGGAGCCTGGGTGCCTGGGGAGCCTCGGGTGCCTGGGGAGCCTCACTGCATTCATGGGGAGCCTCGAGTTCCTGGGGAGCCTGGGTGCCTGGGGAGCCTGGGGTGCCTGGGGAGCCTCACTGTGTTCATGGGGACCCGTGTGTGCCCAGCGAGCCTCGCTGTGTCTCCAGAGAGCCTTGCCATATTCCCTGTGAGCCTCATGTTCATGGTGAGCCTCATGTGCCTGGTGAGCCTTGCTGTGCTCTCTGTGAGCCTCATGCTCCTGCTGAGCCTCACTGAGTTCCCAGTGAGCCTCGTGTTCCCAGTGAGCCTCACCGTGTTCCCAGTGAGCCTCGTGTTCCCAGTGAGCGTCATTGAGTTCCCAGCGAGCCTCGCCACCCTGCAGGACCATGTGCCCCTCTGATCAGCCCCATGATGATGGGGGGACCTGCCCTCCACGTGGGGATATCTCCCCTCCTGTCTCGGTCCCCCCCACTGGCAATGCCAAAGGGCTGGGACACGCCCTTGGAGGGTCCTGGCTGTCTCCTGCTCCCTGGTGTGGTTGGTGTGGGCAGGATCACCCCTCCCTGAGGGGAGGGACACCTGTTCCAACAGCCTCCAGGCATCCACACACCCTGTCCTGCTCTGCTGCCCATGCCAGGGGTGACAACAAGGCTGAGGGACATCTCTGAAGAAGCAGCAGGAGTTTGAAGACCGTTAGGAGCTCTCAGCAGAGGAAGAAACCCCAAGTCCCTCTGATGTGGATGCAGAGGAGCTGTGCCTGCAGTGGGAGGCTGGGAACAAACACCCCCCACCAGAGCAGACCCTGGCACCGAGGGCTGGGACTTCTCTTGCTGTGGACAGGGCATCTTGTCCTCCACACGTCCAGCACGCCTCGAGGCTGGCTCTCACCTGCAGCCCAGCATTACCTCAGCTCTTGGGCCTTGTGCACACGCCGAGCCCAACCTCGGGGCTCCTCAGGCTTCACCCCACTGCAGGAAGGGCTGGTGGGGCTGTTCGACTCCTGAGACACCCACCCCATGCTCCTCTCATGTCCAGTTAGGGCTCCTTGGGCCGCCCAGCACTGGTAAGGGTTCTTCTGTCTCATCAGGCCTCAGGGGAAGAGTCTGGACCTGGGCTGAGACAGCACAGTCACACCTACAGTGTCCCAAGCCAGGGCTGTGCCTTTGAAGTGTTTTTTTCCTTCAGAAACACAGCCAGGAGGAAAAGTGAGAAAGCCGCCGCACGAGAGTTGGTCAGAAACGTTTAGACAAGACATTTCTCCATTGGAATGTGCTGGCTCATCGAGATGTTTTGTGGAGACGGTTTGATTGCCATCGAACGCTGCCAAGAACCTGCCAGACCTGCTGCCTGGCAATGCTCCGCCTCCGGAGCAGCTGCCTGGGGCACGGGCAGCCGCCCAAGCGCCTGCGGAGGCTGCGAGCCCCAGGTCTCCGCTCGCCGCTCCAGGAGAAGCTCAGCTCCCATGGCTGGCCTGGCTTTTGGCTGGAGGACAGAGCAGCAAGAGGAGTAGCGTGAAGTCAGCGTTCCCAGGAATTCCCTGGACCTGGGCGTTGGGGCAGCCGGCTTCGGATCCAGGAGCCCCCACCCTCCCAAAAAAAAATCTGTGGACAGGACAAACTGTATGGTGGGTTCATTCTATGGCCCAACAAAACCAAGGCTCCAAATGTCAGATTTCTGGGGGAAAACAGGCTTGGTTTGTGCACCAGACCCTGAGAGGGTCTCCCTTGACCCAGCTGCTGAGTGCTCTGTTGGTACCAGGCTCCAGCAGCTCCAGCAGCTCCATCCCCAGGGAGAACTGGAGTGACCTGGCAGAAGAAAGCTGTCCCCTGTCCCTCTGCCAAAGGAATGACAGTCTTGCCCAGACAAGCTTTGGGTAAAATGTGTGGAAAAGCTGCACTAAGCATCACGGTGCAGAAATCCTTCCTTCTGACATGAAAGGAGAGGTCCAAATGTGGCTGTGGCAGTGAAACAGGGACTGGATCCCCCTCTGAAAGTGCTTCACAGCACAGGAGAAAGCTTCCCCTTCCCTTGGTAGGAAAACAGAGACTGCAGTTTGTGGCCAGGATTTGGGGTGCTTGTTCCAAGATGAACTGCTGTCTCTGGAAGGGCCCCAGCATGGGGACAAGCACGAGAGGTGGGGGAGATCCGGTTTTGGAGGCTTTCAAACCTCCGGTAGACAAAGCCACAACCACCCTGACAGAGCACTGGCAACAGCCCTGCTGGGAATCAGACTGGTCTGGAGCCCTCCAGGGGCCCCCTCCCACCAAATCTTGGGGGGTTCTGGAGATCCAAGGGGATGCCTTCAAAGCTGGACCTTTCCTGCCAGGAGATGCAGGTGCTCTGCACGCAGGATGAGGATCATGTCTCAGGCATCTGTTTCTCCACAGGCACAGTCCTGCCAGCTTGACTTCAGCCACGGGCAGCCCCGGAGCAGGCAAAGGGACGGTGTTCCCTTCCAGAGGTGTTCCCTGGGACAGGGGTGGATGTCTGAGGGCTGAGCAGGATGGGCTCCAGCAAACACGAGGGCTCCATGATGTCACTGGAGAGGCAGTGGCTGTGTTGATGCACGGGGCTGTTGTGGGACAGGTAATTCAATCCGGCCCCAGATTTCGATCAGAGACTAAACAATACAAAAGCCACATGGCACATGTGGGGAGGAACGGAGCTCTGGCCAGCTGACAGCTCTCAGAAGCAGCTGAGCTGAGGCCCATCACTTGCGAGAGTTCCCGCAGTCCCAGCCCTCCGCTGTTCAGCATGAAGACAACATGATTAATGTTAGAAATGATTAATGGCTGAAAAACATGATTAATGTTGGCTGCGGATGGCACAGGCTGCAGTGGGAGAGAGCAGCCACTGTGCCCTGGGAGCAGCAGCATTTCTCTAGCCATATGTGAAGCCACTTTGGCAGGAGCAGGGCACGGAGCAGGGGCTCTGGGCCCATATTCGCAGACTGAGGGTCAAGATTCCCCTTTCCACAGGCTGGGACTCCATGCCAGGAGGCAGCTTGAGGGTCTGGCAGGTGATCACAGCCCCCAAAACAGCAACACAGAGGAGCTGGGGCAGAAGCAGGAAGGCTGTGAGTGTCCTGGTGTGCCCCCACCGGGGGCTGGGCTCAGCTCCCACCCCTCACGGGGGAGGGCTGGATGGAAGGTCCGGGAAGAGCCACAGAACTGATTATGGAGGGAAGCAGAGAGAATCAGGAGCCACGGAGCTATGGGGGACACTTTGTGATGTACACAGAGGTGTTTCGATGGGCAGTACGTGAGGGTTCCATGCCTTTACTTGCAGAGGGGTGTTTGCAGTCCTTTAAGGGACCGACTGCACCAGGCAGCCCCTCTTGAAGCAGAGGAAAAACTCCGTCCCTGGGGAGTGACAGGGAGGGCAGGTCCCAGGTACAGCAGGGTGGACAGGAACCTGTGTCCCAGCAGGAATACGGGAAGAGACAGCCCACTATGGTCAGATGTCAGTGCTGGAACCCCCCACGAGATAAAGGGGTCATGGAAAATCCTTTGAAGGACGGGCAGGACAAGGATTCAGGGAGCAACATCTGTCGTGTGAAATGCAACAGCTTTTCTCCCAGCAGTGGTGCGAGGGCTGGAGACAAACAGCTCCTCCCTGGAGCGCTGGTAGGTGCCGGGAGGTGCCGGTGCCAGGGGAGCTGGGCTGGCCTGGGCTCAGGAGGGCCCTGCGGCTGTCCTTGGAGCACAGAGCCCGGGGGGCAGCGGCCCGGGACCCGCGGGGCAGGCACACATCCGAGCGCTGACATCGCCTTCCCGCGGAGCGAGTGGGACCGAGCCGGGTCCCCGCGGCCGGCGGTGACCGGGCCCGGGCGGCGGCCAGCGGGATTAGCAGCACATTCCAGCCCGGAGCGACGGCCGGGTCAGCCCGGCGTGGATCGGCGAGGCTTTGCCGGCTGCCCCTCGGGGATTATCGGGGCTCGGGGAGACGCTGACAGAAGTCAGGGTTCCTCCCCGCGGAGGGCGCTGGGGCGGTGTCCGGGGGATGCGCAGGGAGCCGCGGCCGCAGCGTCCCCGCGGCTCCCCGGGCACGGCCGCGCTGCCAGCGGGAAGCAGACGTGCGTGTGCGGGGAGGAATGTTTGCTCGGGCAGGTCCAGCCCCGGCGCTATTTCTGGTCCCAGGAGGCCCCGAGGGAGGGCTGTTTATCAGGGATAGACTGTACCAGATGGACTTGGCATCTCTGAAAAAAAACAAAGCGCAGTCTGGGGGGTTGGTGGGGTTTTTTTGGACAAGGCCACTGCAAGGAAGGCTGAAGGAGAAGGAGGTGACACGGGACCCTTTGGGCTGTAAGGGACAGGACAGGGGTGCTGGAGGGCCAGCACAGCAGCCGGCAGAGCTCCCTGCAGTACCTTTGTGGAGCCATCGGCATCCCTGAAGAACAAGAGGCACAAGGAATAGGGTGGTCAGAGGCTTCAGGAGAGCCAGGCATGGGTGACACGGAGAGCTGGAGTCAGGAATCGGGCACAGTGTGGTGCTGCAAGGAGGTTTTGCACTTCAAGAGGTCCATGGGGCTGTGCAGGAAGAGGGGACTTGGTCTGGTGGAAGCCCCCGAGGCAAAGCCAGGCTGCAGGTGTCACCCCCAAGGCAGCAGTGAGACGTGGGTGTGTCAAAGGGTCAAGAGGATGCTGGGGGGACCAAGGCTGGGCTCCTGGGATCCTGAGGGATGGGATTTGCCACCTCTGTGCTGCTGCTGGTCCACCATGTGCCTTTGTCCTCTCCCTCTCCTGGGAAGCACAGACCCAGGGTGGAGCTGTCCACAGGCCTCTGCGAAATCCCTCGAGGTCCCGGAGGCTGCCCACTGTCTCATCTTCTGTCTGGCTGTGTGCTGGAGGGGCTGCTGATGTTGGGTGGGAGGATCTGGAGCACTCAGAGGAGGGGACAGAAGTTCTACGTGGCCCCAGGTCACTGGAGGAACCGATGGTTGGGGATTCATCACAGTTTCCAAAGGAACAAGACCTTGGCCATTGCCATGGGAGGTCTCAGGTGGGGAGTAGGTGCCTTTCAAGTGCACCTGTGGGACTGGAGGTGTCCCTGGCCCATGGGATGGGTTCCTGGAGGCTTCACACTGGGCATCTCAAGCATGTGGCAGGGCTGAGACAAGTTGGACTGCTCCCAGGTCATGGGGAGGCTGAAACAGGAGACACCTACTTTTATCCCACTGGGAAGGAAGGGAGTGAGACCTGCTGGGAGCCCCAGAGGCACAAGGCACGAGAAGGAGCTACAGGGCTCCAAACTATGTGACATTATCAGCCACGGGATGTCCTGGCTGGCAGGTACCCGAGCCTGCGCTGGGACAGGCTCCCAGGCAGGGAACGGGGCCAGAGAGGCACTGGGACAGTGATAACGGGGTTTGGGCCACACATCTGCAATAGCAAAGCCTGGGCGAGAGCTGGGTCTCCTCTGGGAGCCGAGCTCGTGGCAGGGATCATGGGAGCAAGTGGGGGACATGCAGGGACAGCAGCCACCCCGGGACAGCCCATGGCGGGGCAGGAGCTGGCACGGGGCGGCTCCTTTCAGGAAGGTTCACCCGTGCAGCTCTCCAGGACTTGTTCTCTGGCACCAGGAGCCAACTTCCAGGAACTCCTGGCTGCCTGGGAAAGCCTCGGCTGCCTGCATGTCCAGCCTTTTAAGGAGTTTGTCCTCCCCAGCTGAACTCCCTCGGCCTTCCCCGAGCACCCCGGGCACAGCCGGCAGCGGCCCAGCACGGCATGGGCACGGGCTGCCTGCTCTGCTGGCACTGCTGGCACAGGCAGGGCAAGCCTGCGGCACCTGGGTGTCAGACGGAGCAGAGGGGAAGAGCTCGGGCAGGGATTTGAGCGTTTCCAGTCCTGAGCACACGGAGAAGGAGTCGAGGTGCATTGAGGTGACACTCGGAGCACCGTGGAGCCTCAGGACCGCTGGGCTGGGGCTCAGAGCAGGAGGGCACCCGTGGGTGTGTGGGACCACCTTCTCCTCGGAGCACCGTGGATCCTCAGGACCGCTGGGCTGGGGCTCAGAGCAGGAGGGCACCCGTGGGTGTGTGGGACCACCTTCTCCTCTGCCCACGTGGGTGGACACGGTGCCTGTGGTGCACGTCTGGGTGCTGCCGTGCCCAGCCCCGGGCTGTGTGCGTGTCCTGAGGCAGGGCAGCACTCACAGCTGACAGGTCCGAGTGCCTCTGGCTGTGTGTGCTGCACCGGTGGCCGATGCCGGGCAGGTGCGTGAGCGGGGACGTGCTGCTCCCCTCCCTCGTGGGGCTCTGCCATGGCCACAGGAAGCTGGTCACTCTCCCGTGGGACGCTGGCCAGGGTCACCTGCACCCTGCGGTGGGCACAGCCAGCTGCCCACCCCACCCGAGCCCTCCGGGTCTGGGGCAGGGAGGGCACAGAGCTGCCGTGCTGCCTGACACCCTGCCGCTCCCCACGTGTGGCCTCGTCCCCTGCCGGCCCTCCCGGCAGTTGTCACTTCCAGCAGAAATCTCAGGGTTTGCTGTGGGACACGGCTTCCTCCAATTGTTCCCGAGGCACTGGGCCGGGCACGGGGCAGCCTTGGCACCAGGGACACCAGAGCCAGCACCGAGCGAGGTGGGGCAGAGAGATAAGGGGTCCAGACACAAAAACCAGCAAAGCCAAGGCTGCCAAGGCACTCGGGAGAGTTCAAGACCTGCACCTTCCAAAGGGACACCTTGTCCTTACAGGGAGGTCAGGCCCAGAGAAGATCCTCGCTGTGCCCTGGTGCTGCTGAAGACAAGGGGACAGTGGCCCTGTGTCCTGCTGGTGCCATAGGGGCAGGGTTAGGGTGGCACAAGGTGGTGGAGCTGAGAAGCAGGGAGGAGCCATTCATGGAACCACAGAATCACTGAGGCTGGAAAAGCCCTTTAGGATCATTAACTCCAACCACTCCCCAGCACTGCCAAGGCCACCATGGCACCAAGGGCCCAGGTGCCACCTCCACAGAGCTGCTAAACCCCGCAGGGATGGGGACTGCACCACTGCCCTGGGCAGCTGTGCCAGGGCCTGACCACCTCTCAGTGAAGAAATTTTCTCTAATATCCAACCTGAACCTCCCCTGGCACAGCTTGAGGTTTTTCCTCTTATTTCTTGTTCCAAGCCCGACCCCCCCAGCTGCCCCCTCCTGTCAGGGAGTTGTGCAGAGCCACAAGGGCCCCCCTGAGCCTCCTTTGCTCCAGGCTGAGCCCCTTTCCCAGCTCCCTCAGCCGCTCCTGGGGCTCCAGCCCCTTCCCAGCTCCGTTCCCTGCCCTGGACACGCTCCAGCCCCTCAGTCCTTTCTGTAATGGGGGGCCCAAAACTGCCCCCAGGACTGGAGGTGCCCCAGCAGTGCCAGCACAGAGGGGCAGTCGCTGCCCTGGTCCTGCTGGTCTCTGCTTCCCAGCTTGTGGCACAGAGCCCAGGGCTTGGCCACCTCTCCCAGCTCCTTGTAGAAGTGACCTGGAGCAGTCTGATATTTGAGCAGCTGGATGGGAGGATCCTGTGCCACGAGGCTGCTTGGACCTCAGCCCCTGGCTGGAGCCACTACCCCATCCCAGGGGGAGCGAGGACAGTGGGTGCAAGGCTGTAGGGCAGCCCCCAGCACCAAGGGCGTTTGGAGGAGGGAGAAAGCACTGGATGGGCTGAGTCCTCTGCAGCCATGGGAGGATGGGAGCCACGAGCACAGCCCAGGTGCAGGAGTCCGGCCAGCAGAGACCACTTCCCTTGTGGTTAGAGGCACAGCTCGTGGAAAAAGTGACCTGTGGGCTTCAGGTTTGTTTTCTCACCACGTCTTGTGCATTTTCTGAGGTTACTTTGGATTTTGATCAGCAGTTGGAAAAAAAAGTTACTGAAAACTATTTCGTTGAAAGCTGCTTATGTTGCATGACTCGTTATGAACTGAGCACCTGGGTCCTCAGCCTGGGACTCGCTCCATGCGACAAGATCCTGGTAGAAGTCACTCTGGGTCTCCCACTGGGATTTTCTGTGGCCTTGAGTGGAAGCCCAAGGGCAGCAGCAGCTCTCCAGCTTCCCAAAGGGCTGTCCAGCCCTGGCACAGCTGCCCAGGGCAGTGCTGGAGTCCCCTTCCTTGGAGGGGATTAACAGCCCTGTGGATGTGGCACCTGGGGGACATGGGGCAGTGGTGGCCTTGGCACTGCTGGGGATGGTTGGACTCGATGATCTCAGAGGGCTTTTCCAAACTAAATGATTCTGTGATTGGTTCTGAGGGAACCAAACCCTGGGATCCAAACCCTGAGATCCAAACCCCGAGATCCAGACCCTGGGATCCAAACCCTGAGATCCAAACCCTGAGATCCAAACCCCAAGATCCAAACCCCAAGATCCAGACCCTGAGATCCAAACCCCAAGATCCAAACCCTGAGATCCAAACCCTGTGCTGCCCCATCCCCAGAGAGCTGGGACCAGACACACCCCACAGTGTCTTCTCCAAGTATTTTCTGGCATTCCCATGTACTCCTTCCCCACATCCCTCTTCAGCATCAGCAATGTGTCCCTTAGCACCTGCTCTTGTCTCAGCCCAACCTCTCTGTGCTGCCAGAAGCTTCTCAGGGGGCTGGAGGTGGCCCAGCAGTGCTTGGTCCTTCTGGCACAATTTGGGCATCCCATCCCATCCCATCCCATCCCATCCCATCCCATCCCATCCCATCCCATCCCATCCCATCNCAAACAGCTCCTGATGGTTGAGGTGACTCCTGGGCAGGGAGAGCTTCCTGCAGAGCCAGCCAGGGGCCATGGGAAGGTGGAAAGTCTGGAAAGACCTGTCCTCTTCCCAGGCTGCTGGGCCCCAAGGTCCCCTCATGCAGGTAGCAGCATCCTCACCCTGTGTCCCAACCCTGCTGCCCCAAAAGCACCAGAAGCTTGCTGGGAGGGTCGAGGTCCTGGTCCTGCTTGTCAGAGGTCTGCAGGATCAGCCCTGGTGCCCCCAGGGTGGAATCTGCCAGCTGGCAGCGGGCCCGGCCGGGCAGGGGGGGAAGGCTGCAGGAACTCGATAAGGGCGTGGGTGGGGACACGGGCCTGGCTCCAGGCTGCCCGAGGACAGCCCTGCTCACATCGGGGTCCCAGGGCTGGCAGCACCCGAGGGGTACTGGGCTGGGGGCTGAAGGTTAGGAATAGGCACAAGCCTGGCTCCGGCAGGGAGGGACCGCGGTGTCCTCGTCAAGCAGAGAAAGGATCTCTGCAGCCTGGGCTGGCTCAGGTGCACCTGCACCAGTGCCCAGCCAGCAGCCAGAGAGAGACGTGAAAGAGCCAGAGCAGAGGGGTCGTGCTCTGCCCAGGCACCACCTGCACCTTTCTGTGTCCTCCTGCTCACAGGACCCCATGGCTTGGAGCTACGATGGGCTTCCTCTGGAGCCTGATGGTCCCTGAGCTGTCTCAGACACCAGAGCTTCCTCCTGACCCACTCTGAATGTGCCCCCAAGATTGTCCCCACCCTGGTGCCACACTGCCCATGGGCAATAGTTGGCCAAGCAGCCCAGCAGCAGCTGGGAGTGCTTAGCCCTTCATGGGCAAGGGGATGGACTGGCACTAAAGAATCATGGAATCATGGAATGGTTTGGGTTAGAACAGAAACTCATCCAGTTCCACCCCCTGCCATGGCCAGGGACACCTTCCTCTATCCCAGGGTGCTCCAAGCCCCGTCCAGCCTGGCCTTGGACACTGCCAGGGATCCAGGGGCAGCCACAGCTGCTCTGGGCACCCTGTGCCAGGGCCTCAGCACTCTCACAGGGAAGGATTTATTCCTAACATCCAATCCAAACCTCTCCTCTGTGGCCTCCTTGTCCTGTTTCTCTCTGTCTGTGTTAAAGCCCTTCTCCCTCTCTTGTGCTCTCCACGCTCCCTCCCTGCTCGGACCATGGCTGGTGTGTCCCAGCACCTCGTGTTTCCCCACAGCACGTCCCGGGGCGATGTCCTGCCCTGGTGCCGGACAGCGGCTGCCCGGACCCCGCTGCACGGCACCACCTCGGGTCCGCTCCGGCAGCCGCAGCTTCGGCGCCCGCCCGGCCCCTGCTGTGACCCAGACAGGCCCTGCTGCGAGGGAACGGGGGGTCAGGGGCCACGGGAACATCTGGAGGGAGGCGCGGCCCCTCCCGCACCCGAGGGGCTCCCCACGGACAGGCAGCGCTTGGGGGTCAGGGGTGCCAGGGCTGTGCCCCGGCCCCACGTGGAGCCGTGCTGGCAGCGCCCCTCGGACACGGCCGCCCCGAGGGCTCCCGGCAGCGGTGCACAGCTGGTCACCGGTCACCGGCACATCTGGAACCGCTCAGGCAGGCCCGGGAGCTGCCCGCGGAGCGCGGGGCAGCAGAGGCAGGCCTGTCACTCTGCCAGGGCAGGCTGGGGGCAGTGGGGGTGTCACTGCACCCCACTAGAGCCACCCCAGGACACGCTGCTGTGCCCACCCACTCTCAGAGAGAAGCCACACGAGGAGCGGCTGAGGTCACTTGGAATGTTCAGCTGGAGAAGAGGAGATTGAGGTCAGACCTCACCGGGTGCTGCAGCTCCTCCCAAGGTGCAGCTCCAATCTCTGCTCCCGGGGACAGGGACAGGGCCCAGGGAACAGCTGGAGCTGTGTCAGGGAGGGTCAGGCTGGAGATCAGGGAAAGGTTCTTCTCCCAGAGGGTGCTGGGCACTGCCCAGGCTCCCCAGGGAATGGGCACGGCCCCGAGGCTGCCAGAGCTCCAGGAGCGTTTGGGCAGCGCTGCCAGGGATGCCCAGGGTGGGATTGTTGGGGGGTCTGTGCTGGGATGGATGATCCCTGGGGTCCGTTCCCACTCAGGATATTCTGTGACTCTCTGAATCTTTGGTTCTGTGACTCTGGCTCCAGACCCACAGGATCTCATCCCTTTTCCCCAGGGCTGAGCAGCAGAGCCAAGGCAGGGTGCCACAGCGATGCCACGGCCGCCACCCAGGACAGGGGGAGCAGGCTGCCAGCACCCCCCCACTGCCCACAGGTGTCTCCTGGAGGGACAGATGGGAGGGGTGGGCAGGAACAAGGGACACAAGCAGACTGAGTAGGGAGGAAGTGAGGCATGGGCACAGCTGGCTGGGAAGGGTCAGCCAGAGCAGCCCAGCCCTTGTTGGACCTGGATGTTTGTCCCAGCCATCCCTCTGGACCTCAGGATCCTCCTCCCCTGCCGCCGGTGCACTTGTCATGGGATTCCTGCGTGGTCCCAAGCGAGAAGCCAGGAAGATCCCAGGCAGGCTTTGGAGCATCTCCTGGAGACGGTGACCACAGGATGAGTGGCACATGGGTGAGTGGGGCCACAAGCAGAAGGAAAACATTTCCCAGCCCCACTCCTGCCCAGCAAATCCACCAGCAGCCCAGCAGAGAGGCCCAGCACAGCCCTTGTCTCCACCACCCTCTTTAGGCACCCTGCCCCTTCCCCTGGCCAAGACCCCTGGCCAGGCAGGGCCTTCCCCCATCATCAGGGGACGGGCCAGGTGACACCTGGCTGCTCTCCTGGAGCCTGGGGGGTCTGTCAGCAGCTGCTGGCAGTGCCACAAGCAGCACCTCTGTGTCAGACGGGCAAAAGCAGCAGTGACACTGAAAGGGGGCTCAGACCCCGAGGTGACACCCAGCCCCTACCCTGGCCCTGCATTTCTCTCTCCAAGGAACGTCTGTCTGCTTTCAAGCAGAGCTTCTCCATCCTGGTGCTTTCCCCAAGCCACTTTGGGCAATTTCCGTGCAGCTCCAGCCCAGGGAGGCTCCTGCCTGTGCACATGTTGGAGTTCGTGCTGCTCACAGCTGGAGCATCTCCAGGGCATCTGCTGAGCACCAGCCCCTCCCCAGCCAGGGGCGACCACCACTGCCCACCAACACTCTGCTGAGGGAAGGGGAGGGAGGGAGTGGTGTCTCAGGCTGGAGTCTAAAACATCGCTAATGAAGCATCAGTAGCTCATCAGGGGAAAGCAAGGCTGTTCCCAATTAGTTCAGATCTAGATTAGGCAAGAGAGGTGAGTAACAGCGTGGGCTGGACCCATGTAAAGTTGTTGGCTCAACTAAACTGAAAAATAAACTGGAAAAAGGAAAAAAAAAAAAAGGAAAGAGAAGAAATACCATATTCAGGTCCAGTTTGTTTATTCAGAAATAGAGAAAATTAAAACATAAGTACTAGGACAAAATATGCCAGCTCTAAATTCTGCCTGAGATGATGATTTTATTAGCAAAGAATCTGGATCTCAAGTTATGTCTCAAAACAACACAAAACCAGATGCAGAGGTCAGTACTCTCCTGCCTAATAACAATGCTTTCAGTGACATCCTTAAGGAAGAGATGGACTCATCAGCATTGCAAGAGACTTTTAAAACAAATTTGGAGAGCAAAACAACAAGATTTCACTCTTAGAATCTGCAGTTCAAGTTGAGACAGAGCATAATGGAAGCTCTGTTCCAAACACAATCCCATGACATCACGAAGACTCAACAATTAACATCAGCTGCTTCCCAAGTAGTTTGAAATATGGAGATGAAGTCATAACTCATCAGCTGAAGCCATCGCATCAGGAAAACCAGCATATTCTGAAAAAAAGGGGGCTTGAAGCCTTAACCTAAAGCCATTTCCAAGGGGAATAATAGCAAAACTAGTAGGAAATAAAGTAGGCAGAGGTAAGACAAATGCCAGAAAATGAAAACTCTTGCAGCAAAATCCAATCCTGTGGAGAAAACACTCTCACTACCAACCAAGGAAAAGATATCCTGAAGGTCAGCAGGAGCAGAGCTCAACTTTCCAGGTTTGGAAGAGATTACCCAGCCCCAGAGAATAATGTGGGCATGACAACAGTGTTGTTGGAACAGCAACCGACAAAGCCCTGGGGAAGCGGTGGAGTTACCATCCCTGGAAATGTTCCAAAACGTGTGGATGTGGCCCTGGGGACGTGGTTAGTGGTGGCCTTGGCAGTGCTCAGGGGAAGGTTGGTGATCTCAGAGGGCTTTTCCAACCTTACCAACTCTAGGATTTTATGATTAAAAGAAGATACTCAAAAAATAAAGGACAAAGACTGTCACAGAAAAGGTTAAGAAATCCTGCAAAAAACACCCAAGTACGAGGGCACTGGGACCAGCTGGCATCTGTTATTTGTCTGAAAATCTTGTCTTCGTTGCCCTCGTTTGTGTGCAAACCCCCAGTGTTTTGCATTTAATTGCAAAACGTTCCAGGAGGTCGTACAAGGGGGGTTCCAAAGTGACCCCCAGGAATAAAAGTGGAGGCAGGGAAATGAGGCTCTGTGTCCACGGAGAGCAGTGGCTCCGCACGGATGGGACAGGGGGAACTCCACGATTATCCCGACGGAAGCGAGCAGCCTGCGAGCGCTGCCAGGGGTGCTGCAGTTTGCTTTAACCCAAAACTGCAATTCCAGCCCAGAACTGTGGTCAGGACGTGGCTCGTGGCCGACAGAACATCTCCCAGGAGGACTCCTTGGCCTCGTGTGCTGTTGTCTGTCCTGGAGGAAAAGTTGATGAGGCTCCACCACAAAAAAATGCCATTATCAGTCCTGGCATTTGAGATCCCAGAGCAACACGCCAAGTACCAAGATGTCAAGACCTTTTGGAGTTTGGAACAGACAAATAGGGCACTAAAACCATGATAAAGGCTCCCAGTGGGAGTGGGAACAGAGTCTCCAATGCCATGGGAAACCCTCTCTTATCTTTAAAGAAAGCTACAAGTACATGGCATTTGGCATTTTGGAGAGTGTTTATCAGCAATGCTGATGGCAAATAGAAGCTCCTTTAACTATCGAAAGACAAAAGTAAAGAAAACCCTGATTCGGACACTTTGTCCTTCCAGTCGTGTTTTACATTTCAGCTCTCCCACTCCAGCCCCGGTCCCAGGGGCCTGGCTCTGACAATGGCCTCTCTAACAGGAACATAAAACCCGCAGAAACCTTTTCCCACTTTAAGAATACCCCCACTTTTCCTGGGGAGGGAAGGAGAGCCCAGAAGATGGGAGGTGACCTCTGGTCTGGAGGCACCAGGCAGCTGCAGGGCACTGACTTGCGCTTGGCGTCTTTCAGATGCACCAAATTCAAGGCCATTAGACCTAAACATGGCTTGGCCATCGGGGGCCTGAGAGTGTTGTCCTGTGACCATCGAGACCAGGAATGATCTCTTGGCTTAAGCCCCTCTGCTGGAAAGGCAGCCAGGCTTCCTACGGAGCAGAATTCAACCTCTGCTCTCTGCAATTAGTTCCAGTCACGGTCAGTGTTGAAATATGTGCTAATCCACACTTGAGCAGGCCTAGTTTAACTCCCAGCCTTTGGGTCTCGTTATTTTAATTTCTCTGCTAAATCAAAGAGCTCCCAAGCACTTACTTGGTGTTCGGATTTTGCAAGGCTGACGCCATCTTGTGTCTGTCCCTCACCCCTTCCTGGTGTGTGAAGCAGGCGAATTTGAACGACAGCTAGTGGCGTTATGAGGGAGCTTTTAAGGATTTGGGCCAGGTCAGACAGGGCTTGGAGCAACCTGGGCTAGTGGAAGGTGTCCCTGCCCACAGCAGGGGGTTGCAACAGGTTCATCTTTAATGTTTCTTCCGACCCAAACCATTCCGTGATTCTGTAATTTTTAATTTTTTTTTAATTGGGTAAATGTGTGGCCAATTAAGGAAAGACCCTGCTGTTTCTCTTCCTACCCATGCCATTTATCCAGGGAAGGATGTGAAAAAAGCTTTCATTGGTGCCCACAGCTTTACAGAAGAGATGATCCCGGAGGGGATCCATTACTCAGACCTCTGTTATCTCGGCTAAAATACTGACCCAGCAGGAGACATCCCCTTGGAATTTGTGCATGGAACAGGACAGCCCTGTGAGTTCCTTATCCCCATGGATGCCCCATCCTGCTTCTCCCACCCAGCCCAGCCACCCGAGCTCCTGCTGCTGGCTCCTGCTCCTCTGTGCATGGTCCCTTGTGCCTTTTCCATCACAGGGGCCACTCGTACCCCAGGGATGATCCCAGAACTCAGGGCCAGGCTCTCTCTCCCTCCCGGGACTCTGGTGCCAGTCCCCACTCCAGATCTGTGCATGCATCACTGCTTTTGCAGAGGGGGTTTCCAGGATAAACAGTTGAGATGAACTCATGGATATCTGGGGCTTGTTAACCCTGGTTAACCACCCCTGGCACGAGCCCGGGCACTGGGAACCCCCTCAGGGGCAGGGTGGGGCTGGGGAGGGCTGCTGGGCACAGGGGCTGCGCAGGTGACCGGGCAGAGGGGCTGGCAGGGCTGGACGTCCTGTTCTCCAGCCCAGTTAACAGCACCTCGGAGAATGAGGTCATTGGAGCGGCCAGACAGTCTGGGAAAACACTTTCACAGCTCCAGGAGGATTTCCTTTTTCCTCTTTTCAATTGTTCCTCTGTGCTGCCTCCCTCTGCTCCCCCCCCTCTCCATCCATGTCCTCAGGCCTCCTTTGCACTGGGGCAGAGGCAGCCCCTGGCTGCTGCTGGCGTTGTTCCCCGGGGCACAGGAGGGGAAGGGCGCTGCAGCAGGGCCCCGGGGTGCTGGGGACCCTGGTAGCTGCAGGGGGTTCTGCTCTGCCTGCGCTGGCACGGGGCTGTGGGAAGGAGGGGGCCACAGAGCTGCTCCTGGAAGCCTCTGGCCAGCCCCAAGCCTGTCCCACCCCTGGGACTGATGGTGGGGTGGCAGGGATGGCAGCTCTGTCCTTTTCCTCCTCTTGGTCACCTGTTCGGGACACCAAAGTCTGCTCAGCATGGCAGGCAGGAGAATCTCTATATTTTGCCACCAAAAATTTGGAACTCCTTTAAGATGGAAGTCTTCAGAGTAAATATTTATCCAAAAACATCTCTTGCACCAGCCTGTGCCAGGAATGCAGTGAGGTTCCCTTTGCTTCCCCACTGCGGCTCCAGACTTGTCTCTCCAGGCCCATCCGCGGGTCCCTCCTGAAGCCACCTCAGGAATGCTGTGACCACAGCTGCTGTTGTCCCCCAGGACCACACTCATCCTCCTGGCTCTCCACACACAGTGATGCTCTCACATTCCCCCCAGCCCCAGCACAGCCCCGAGTCCTCCCTGCTTCACCAAAAACTCCTGGGAGGGACCTCAGAGTTACTCTCCCGTGTCACAGTGACCACCACGTCCCCCACCCACCCAGGGCCGGTGGTCCTTGCCCTGAGCAGGTGATGGGCAGTGCAGGACCAGCCTGGAAGGGAAGTCCCTGGAAGGGACTCCCAGGAGGGAGATAAACTGGATGGTGGGAAGGAGGGAGGAAGGGTCAGGGTGTGAGAGACGGACTGGGTTGCAGAGCAACACAGAGAGGCTGCTCATGTCCCAGAGAAGATTCCCTCTGCCCCAGCAGGCCAGGACTGGGCACCTGGAAAGGATCCTTCCCTGATCCATCACAAACTTGTCCCTCAGGTTTGGGACATGACACAGCACCCACACGGTGTGGGACTGGCTGGTTTTGGGCATGGGAAGGACAACGTTTGGAGAGCCTGTGTGCCCGAGGCTTTCTGAGGGATAAGTCTGGCTTTGGGGCACATCTTCATCCAGACATTTCAGGGGAACATTGGATGAGCAAGACACCAAGTGAGAGGCACCCTCAGGACCTGGTGTGTGACACTCACCCTGGGCAGAGAACGCTCTGACGCTCCTGGGCCAGGCTGGCCTCAGAGGGGAGATGGGCCTGCAGGAAAACCACACCCCACAGTCACCGCCTGATGCTCCACGAGGCACCCAGGGAGGAAGGTCCCTAAACACACTTTTCCAAAGGAGCTGTCAGACTTGTCCATGGCTCCACCGTGGCCCCAGGCTTCTGCACTCCCAAGCCACCACAGCCTCATCCTTTCTGTGCCGCAGTGTTCCCTCCTGTCAGCACCCACCGTCCCTCCTGGCTTTGGAAGCTGCTCCCATGTGCAGCATCACCCTCCCTCGCCTGCCCCAGCTCGGAGCAAGCATTCCAGAGGGACTTTGCCAGGCTGCCTTAGACATGACCTCAGGCCAATGTGCAACTTGCTCCAGAGGTGCCTGTTTTCCTCTGTGGGGAATCCACAGAACAGGGATACACAAACCCATCTGATATGTTCAAAGAATTACTGAGCATCTGCAAGGAGAGGGAAAGAAAAACAAACACATGGATAAAAGGATTCCTAGAACATGACAAAGAGGAAAGAAAAGGAGACAGGGATGAATAAGGCCACCCAGACAGGTCCCAGGCTTTTCTGGGAGCCCACCATTCCCTTGATGAGAGGGACCTCAGCTCAAACTGTCCCTGCCTGCCTGTCCCCCTCGTTCCTCCTGCTGGGAACATGCACTCTGACAGGACACATGGTGCAACTTCACAGAATCCCAGGATGGTTTGGGTTGGAAGGACCACAAAGCCCATCCCATTCCACCCCCTGCCATGGGCAGGGACACCTTCCACTATCCCAGGTTGCTCCAAGCCCCGTCCAGCCTGGCTTTGGACACTTCCAGGGATGGGCATCACCAGGGAAGAGCTCCTTTCTGCAAAGCATGGACATGGCTCCTTAACTCCCAACCTCTGCCCTGACCGCTTGGAGCAGCTCATGGATCTGCAGTTCTAAAATGTGCCCCTTTTGCATCCACCCTGAGGAACTTCCCTTTGCTTTCTTCGCATGAAACGCAGCCCAGGGCAGGCTTTTCCTACTGTCCTTGGCACTCATCACATCAGGCACATCCATCCATCTTCCAGTGCTCCAGGGCTCACTCCACTGACATTCAGAAGTCACCCATGTATTGTTCCTCAGCTCCTTTTCCTTGCCCCAATATCCAGCACATGGTTTCATCCATCAAAAAACCAATGTGGGCAACCTGTGATCTTCCAGAATGACCAGAGGAGCTGCAGCTCTCACTGTACCCAAGGAGAGGATGCTGAGACCAGCTCAGATCTCTCAGGAGATGTTCAGAACTGGTGTAGACACTCCACGCTGTAGTGCTGAGTGGCCAGGCAGGGATGACACCCAGTTCCCGAGCTGTGGGAACCCCCATGGTTCCCAGGAAGAAGCGGGGATGGGCCTGCAGGTCCCCAGGAAAGCCGTGTTTGGCAGCCTGAAGTCCTGCTCGCCCTGGTGGATCTCCCACTGCAGCTCTGCCTTTCCAGGGAGCACAAACCCTGCTGAGGGAGGGACTGGTCGAGTGGTGTCACCTGCCCTCAGGTGTCCTTATCCCCGGGGTGTGAAGTCACTGCTGTTTGCTGCTGAGGGGATCAGGCCGGCAGAGAGGGTTGTCTGGCTCACAGGAGAGAGGGACGAGGGAGGATGATCTCCTTGGTCCCCAGGACTGAACCAGCAGGAAGCTCCCAGGACTGGGTGTGATGAGATGAGGAGGTGCAGCTGGGGTGGATGGGAACCAGCAGGGAAACAGAGCAGGGAGAGAGACAGACCCTGCCAGCCTTCAGCCTCTGGACAGACTTTGATGGATCATGAAACAAATCACAAGGGGCCTGAGTAGTGTCTGTTTGGGATCAGGGATCCTGTGGCAGGTGGGATCACAGGACCAGCACAGCACAGGAATTAAAGCAGGAAGGGAGCAGCATCAGAGGCTCTGGGACGTGTGGAGAGCTCAGATGCCCATGTACCACCCCAGGGCTAATGCCAGGTCCTGGTCCAGATCCAGGCTCATGTCCAGGTCCATGCCCAGTTCCCTGTGTCCAGGTCTGTGCCCAGGTCCAGATCTATGTCCAGGTCCATGCCCAGTTCCCTGTGTCCAGGTCTGTGCCCAGGTCCAGATCTATGTCCAGGTCCATGCCCAGTTCCCTGTGTCCAGGTCCATGCCCATGTCCAGCTACTTTGACCTCATGAAGGTGAGACCACCCAGGGCCCTCTCCTGGGAGGGAGGGCATGGGGAGGAATCCTGCCTGGGCGGGCTGTGCCAGCACAGGGCACCCCGAGCACACCGGCCCCAGCAGGAATTAGGGCACGGCCGGCACAGGACAGGGACTGAAGCTCAGTGGCTCTTGCTGGGCTCCACAAACATTCCTGCTGCTGGGTCCCAGGCTGAGCTCTGGAGCTGGCGAATGCCAGGACCATTAATAGTGCAGTGACAGTGTTTAAATTGGAGCTGCCACCAGTGCAGACACAATAACTCCTGGTGCCCGAGGAACTGATTAGCAACGGCCCCGGGCTGCATTTTCCATCACCCTCTGCAGAGCGAGTGAGGGATTTGGCTGGGTGGGAGAAGGGTGAGAAGTGGACCTCTGGGGCTTTGGTCCACCCTGCCATCACCAGGCCCTTCCCTGAGACTGTGCCCTGTCCCCTCTCCCTCGTGTCCAGCTGCTGCAGCCCCTTGTGCAGAGCTCCAGGGCTGCGCTGACACTTATTGTCGAGTGTTTACTGTCATTGCCGGGGAGACATTAGTTCAGATTATGTCAAAACAAAGTTATTCCAGGCTCAATCCTAGAGAAAAATATTATTGTAAGCACTGATTGGCGAGGGGCGGCGTGTCCACCGCCAGCAGTCCCAAAGCCCAGGGGGTGGGGGGAGATAGGATCTTTGTTTTCCAGCCAGGCTTCCAGCCAAGAGCAGCCAAAGCTGAGGTAGAAGAGAGATTTTGTGAGGCAGCCAGGAATTCAGGTCAAAGCTTCATTTTCTCCAGAAAAAAAAAAAAATCCTTTAAACTGTAAAGAGAAAGTCTTGTTCCAGCCCCAGCCTTGGCCGGAGAGTGTATGTGCCATATTGTCCAGGAATTGAATGTAAGGAATCCAGATATGCCATGTTATCCAAGAATCACATGTAGGAAATCCAGGAGTGACTTGTTATCTAGGAATCACATGCTGGGAAGCCAGACACAGCCTGTTAGACAGCGATTGTATGCAAGGAATCCAGATGTAGCACATCAGATGGGGGCTGGATGCAAGGAATCCAGATGTGACCCCAGAGCTGCAGGGAGGGGTGAGAAACAGGCAACCACGTAGAGGCTGCACCTACTTGGGGAGTGCAGGTACCCAGCTGGCCCTGGCCTTAGCTCAGGAACAGATGGAAAGCCAAAAACAGGCTCAAAAGCAAGGGCTGCAGCTGGGGACAGGTCAGGGACAAGCCCGCAGGGTGGGGGACCTGGTGGCCAGTGTGGAGCAGGGCAGGGAGGAACTGGCTGGGGGTGGAGGTGGGGTCAGAGATCAGCTCTGGGGACGGGGGTCAGCAGGGAGGGGGCTCAGGTGGTGGATGGCCCTTCTCACCCGTGCTGGACAATGGCCCCAGCGCCACCAAAAGAGGTCCAGGAGGGGCCTTGAGCACAGCTGGCAGAGGGAAGGGGATGCACCAAGGGGAAGAGGAGACGATGTAAGAGTATAAATGAGCCTAAAGAGGTGCAAATAAGGACAGCAAAATGCAGACAAAGTCTCAGGAGAAATTCCCAGACAGTGAGATAGAGTGGGCAGTGGACACCTCTCCCAAGGCTGGAAGGGGATGGATGGGAGCTGTGGAGCAGCTCCCCGGGGAGGTGCAGGGGACAGAGCTGAGAGCCCCGGCTGGGCAGGGGCCCAGTGCTGCAGCCTGAACCCTGGGGAGCTCAGCCTCAGCGGGTGCCACCGAGTCCACCCAGGGTCCCATCCCAAGCACAGCTCCCTCATCCAGGGACAAGGGCACAGTGGGAAGCTGCCTCCACACAGGTGAGCCAGCACGGATGCTACCTCCCACCCAGCACCCCAGGAACCCTTTCACAAACCTGGGAAGTGCTGGGAGAAAAGGAATCTTTCCCAACAGTTGTCCCCTGGGGCCACCACCTGGTTTGGAACCCTTCAGAGACACAGTCCCTTCCCATGCTGCCAGGACATCTCCCCAGGAGCTGGGCAGAGCTTCAAAGCAGCTGGTTCCATCTCTGGCAGTTGAGCCTCGTCTGGTCCCATCCTCAAGGGAACAGGGAACAGGGAATAGGGAACAGGTCCATGACCCCACTACTGGGTTGATTCAGTGCCAGCCCATGATCCAGTGCTGTGGATCCAATGCCCGTGATCCAACGCTTCCCATGAAGTGTGCCCTGGGGCCCAGGTGTACTGCTCTGACACATCCCCTCCCCTCCAGGATGTGGTTTCTCATCTGCTCTCCTCTCAGGGTCTATTTTCGTCGCTCGCTCCCTCCCGCCCGTTGAACGAGTGCCACGGAAACAAAGCTCTGGATGGCTCTGGGGACTGGCCAAAGCACGAGCTGTGCAAATGGCAGCAGGCAAAATGCCCGGCTTTATTCTGGCATGGAAATGGCCTCTTCAGAGCCCTCCCCTTCCCCAGAGCTCCTGCAGGAAGGGGCACCCACGAGGTGGAGGAGGAACATGCCCCAGCCACAGGGCCGTATAGAATCAGCACATTCTCCGTTGGGTTTGGGGAGGATGGAGCAGAGCAGGAGGCAGTGGGCAGTGGTGGGACCACAAGGGTGCCCCCAGGCAGAAGGGCAGCAAGCATCCAACTTTATCCTGGGTGTCCTGGGAAAAGATCCTGATCCTGCCCGTGCCTGGGTGGCTCCGGGCAGGTGGGAGAACACCTTCTCACACACAAAGTGAGCTCCTTCTGCAGACACACAGGTGGTGTCAGTGCCACCAGCTGCACCCTTGTCCCCAGCATTGTCCGCTGCCTGTCCGGATCACCACCCATAACAACCTCCATCCCTCTGCACTATCTTGTCCATCTCCTGTATCATATCCAATGTCCACCACCATCCTGGTTTCATGGTCCTCTGTGGGTGGCCTGTGGTCTGAGCAGCTCTTTGCTGCTGGACATAGAACTGGACCCACTCTCCTGTGAACACTCTGCTCCTTTCTTAGCTGGGTGCCCCCTACCAAAGGGCAAAGCCCTGACAGGAGGGGGCAATCGGAGGTTGAGGGTTGGGTTCTGCTCCCAGGGAACAGGGACAGAACAAGAGGAAACAGCCTCAAGCTGTGCCAGGGGAGGCTCAGGCTGGATGTTGGGGATAACTTCTGCACAGAAACAGTGATCAGGCATTGGAACTGCCCAGGGCAGTGGTGGAGTCCCCACTCCTGAAGGGGTTTAACAGATGTGTGGATGTGGCACTTGGGGACAAGGGTTATGGTGGCCTTGGCAGTGCTTGGGGAATGGCTGGACTCGATGATCTCAGAGGGCTTTTCCAACCTCAGTGATTCAGTGACTCTGGTATTGTAAGGAGCCGTACACAGACCAGCTGGTTCCCACAGGGGCCACAAAGGAATGGGATGAACACCTTGATTTGGTCCTTGCCAGCAAAGCTTACCCAGAGACTTTCCCCTACAACCTGGCCCGGAGCCTGACCCACAGAAAAACCTTGAGCAGCAGAGCTCCAGGCAATGGTGAACCCTCCCAGGATCCAGAATCTCCTCCAGTGCCTGGTGACCCCTGAAGAGTGGGAAACTGCAGCTCGTTTCAAGGCTGAGCTTGTCTAAATTAGATTTGCAGCCAGTGGACTGTGGCGTGCATTTGTCAACACGCCCCAAAGCGTCCCCCACCAGGAAATATCTTTATGTGCAAGTACCTATAAAAATGGTGACATCACCGCCCAGGCTCCTCTGAGCAAGTGGGACAAACCACGCCCTGCATCCCACAGTTCATTCCCAGCCCCTGGGACCAGGGTCCGTGACGAGTGGACAACCGCGTCCGGCTGCACGGCCCCCTCCTGGGCCATCAAGCCCTGGCTCATGGCAGGTATCCAATCCCTCGGCATTGTCCGGTCTTTCCAAGACTTGTTCAACGTCAGTGTCAGCATTTCAGGGACTCTTCTAGCAGCTCATTCCCAGCTCCAGGGTATCAGTGAACCGGGCCTGGTCTGCAGTTGCACAGCCTCCCTCGTTACAGATGTAATTGCTTTACCCCGGCCTCCCTCATCACAGATTTAATTACTTTACCCTGCCAGGATCGAACGTGTGTCTCTGCTTTGACCCAGCACAGGGTGGAGTCATTTGTTGAACACTGACGGGTTTGCTCGTTAGGATTAGGCCCCATTTGTTTTACGTAGGGCTGGGATTTGGGGTTGGCTTCACTTGGTTGTCCTAAATGTTCTCAAAGTCTTCTTGCTGCCATCAGCCAGTGACAGCTCACTGATTTCTTTGGCTTCCCCTCCTACCACCAGCAGTTCTGTACATCGCTGGAGGCCTCCCTGTTCCTCACCCTCCCTAGGGTGCTCCTCCCTCTCCAGCCCATGCACTGGACCCTGGGTTTTGACACATACAGGCTCTCAGCAGAAACCTTCTCTGTGTTGGAGTCGTCTCCTCCAGGACAGATGGGAGTGTCCCATGGGCCAGACGGACTCTGCTTGAACTGCCAGCCCTAGGGGTTCCATCACCACTCCTACAGCCTTCTGTCTCTGTCCACAGACAATCTGCTGGAGCCGCTCCCAGGTGGATGGAGCAGCCCAGCCAGGACCCCGGGTGCTCTGCTGGGTCTACGGCAGATCCCTCCTGAGGTCTTCACCAGCTGCCATCATCCTGCTGTCCCAGGACGTGCCACCAAGGTCTCTTTTCCCATCCGATGGCCTCTCAGCCCCACAGCACCAGCCTCCCCACCATGTGACACGGCCTGTCAGCATGAGTCACCCCTCCAGAAACCATGGCTGAGGCAGAAGGATGAGGAAGAGGGGAAGGCATGCTGCCCTCTCCAAGGCAGCAAAATAAAGTCAACACTTTGGCCTTCATTCAGTTCCTTGCCTCTGCCCCAGATGCCGGCAAGGCCCGCGCCTGGTTCCCACCTGCTGCAGCACTCGGGCAGCGTGATCCTTCCCCTGCAGCTGCAGGCCACCACACTTACACGTCCAAACCGCCTCTGACAGCTTCTTCCCTGGGAGAATTATTTTGGGCTATGAAATCATGGCTTTTGGGGCACTGTTGAGATGTCCTTGAACGAATCCCAGTTTTTGCTAACACCTCCCACTCTAAATTTACAGTCCCAGTCAGTCACGCCAGCAATTGTTTCGAATTTTAGCAAATTGACCTTTCAGATGTCCAAATAAACACTCTGTTCATTGATGGCCAAGGCGAGCACAGCCGTGCTGCTCTCCAGTGCCTACGGATCCCCCATCCCGAGCCCAGGAATTCACCTGTCACCAGCAGAGCCCCCTCGCTCCTTACCCTGACGGTGTCCAGAGCTCCGTGCACAGACCAGTTCTTGTCTGATTTTTAGAAACCCAGGAGAAGTTGTGCTGGTGACTGCACAGCACAGCCCTTAAGCCTCTACCCAGCATCTCCAGGGAATGACTTTCCCTCCCAGAGCCTTTCCTGCAAGCTGCAGTCACATTTCACCTGAACGAGCCTGTCTAATGAGAGAAGCCTGGCTGCCTGCAGGAACCCAGGGCCATCAGCGAGGTGTCAGCTCCTGTCCTGCCCCTGGGCTGAGCCAGCACATCTCCCCGAGCCGCTGCTGCCCGGGGTCACAGTGCTCATCCAGCCTCTCTCTCAGCTGTTCCAGGGCTTGAACAGCCCCTCCTGGCAACAGCGTTTCATTCATTCCTCATCCCATTTTCCCTCCTTGTGAGGCACTTAAAAACTTTACCTTTGAGGCTGGGGTTTTTTAATTCATTATTCACCTCGGAATCCTTCGCCACATTTTTGGCAGCCTCAGGCCCCGAGTCCCTCCCAGCCACCTTCATTCCTGGAGCCGGTTTGTTTGCCGAAACTCGCGCTGTTTCTGGCCATAGTTTCACTGGACTGAGCTGCCACTACATTTGCAATGAGCGTTGGGCAGCACCACAAGCAGACTTCGTGTTTCTAAACCCAGCTGTTTTTGGGACTCGTGCGTGGCGCTGCTGTGGCTGAGGTCACCATCCCACCACGTGCACTCAGTGGACACTCCCCTGCTCCATCCCGCCTCGTGGGACGTGCTCGGACGCTCAGGTGCCCCAAACCTGTGCCGAGGGGCTCAGCTCATCAGCACAGGTCACTCACAGCAGGCACCACCCAGCCTGGGGTCAGCCCTCTGCCCACACCATGCTCTGGGGCCTCCGTGGTCTACCATGGTGGGATCACTTGTGGGAGGAACTTTGACAAGGTTTGGGTGCCACACTGGCACACTTTGGAGGTGATGTGGGTCGTCCCTGCTTGTAGGTCACACCAAGATCTGCTGCTCCAGGAGGTGCCAGTCCAGCTCTGGCTGTCTCCCACCCCAGGTTACCCAGCTGGTGCATCAGCAGTGGTGTGAACCTGGCTCCAAGCACGTTCCACAGACCATTCCCTCTCAACACAGCTCCCACAGCAATGGGATGCCTCCATGGGGATCAGCCAGGGCAGGAGTGTGGGCACCTCCTCCCCACAGAGCCACATCTCCAGAACGAGGGTCAACATCAGGCCAAGCTTCCTGCACCGTGTGGGAGGGGGCCAGATCCCACCACTCCAAATGAATGTTGCTGACAGATGTTCCCACAGGTGGAAGGACAGAGGCCATAGCATCCCTTGGATCTCCTTCCCAGGGGCAGAGGCGATGGGAAAGGCCACTGGCTCCAGCTGGTCTCCTCCCAGAGAGCCCTTGTCCCATGGGACAGCCCCTTCCCCTTGGAGATGCTGTCGGGCTCGGGCCCTCGGAGGAAGACCCAGGTCCAGAGGACAAGGTGACCAGGGCTGTCCAGGCTGCAGAGGTGTCCGGGGGGCTCGTGGATCCCGATGGACACCGTGCCAAGCTGAGCTCCCCATGGATGTGGAGCAGCTCTGCTCCAGGTGTCCACGGCACAGCCGGCATGGAGCAGCCCCGGGCACCGCACGGGATTTCGGAGGTGCCGCCAAGCGTCGGTGACTCACGGAGTGGGAACAGGCAGTTCTGCGGCACCGGGGAGCCCGGGGAGACAACAACAGTCTGAGATTTATTCCGCAAAGCAGCCTGAAAACAAACCCGAGGAATGTTTCTTATTTTTCCTATGTGGCAGGGAAATAAAGCCCGATTGTCTCTCGCCTGGAAATGCTGGCACCCCCACACACGGCTCCTCCGCGGAGATAGCGGCCGCAGCTGGACACTCCCAGCCCTGAGTCAGGGCTGCCTCGCCGGGGCGAGCGCGGCAGAGGAAGGGAGATTTATGGAGTGACCGAATCGCCGGGCCGGAGCCCACTGGGAGAGGTCACTCCGAGCCGCGGGAGCACCTGCCTCAGCCTCGGACACCTGGGCTTTCCGTCCGCCCAGTGCGGCCCCTGGGCTGAGTGATGGACACACACGAGGAGGCAGTCGCCACCCCCTGCCCAGAGCTGCTTGTCCCCTCCCTGTGGGGATGCATTGGTGGCACAGGAGGGCACAGCTGGGACCTGCTGTGGGGACACTCATGTCGAGTCCACACCTTGCACCCCAGCTGTGCTCCCCCTTGACATCCTCCCCCAGAAGGCCACCCTGCCCTCCCCAGCATCCCCAAACACCCTCCTGGCTCCAGAAAGGCCAGGCAAGGTAACACTTGGGATCTCATTGATCAGACAACAGCCAGCCCAGCCCAGCCCAGCCCCTCTGTAAGAGCTGCCAGCAGTGCTGGAGTCACTGGGCGAGATGTCAGAGACCATGAGGACTAGGACATACCCAGCACTGTGCCCAGTCACCCCACAGAGAGCACAGAGGCACCCAAAACCCAGCTGGTGTCACCCTACACCACACCCCATCCAGATGCTCTCCTGTTCCTCTAATACTCCACTTCCCAGAGCTGCCAGCCTCCCTGGGGGGCTGCTCCCAGCAGAACCAGCCCTGAACCATTCCCCAGGGCTGCTCCCTTTCCTGGCAGCTGGAACACCTGCCCTGAGACTGGTGCAGGTGGGAGGGGTGTGGGGATGGGGCAAACGGCGCTGGGAGCAGGGCCCCGGGAAGGGCAGGAATGGGCAGCACGTGGATGAGCAGCTCCTCAGAATCCCAGCACAGCTCGTGCAGCCTCACGGGCCCAGGCTGGGGAAGAGAGGGCTGGGCTCCCCCAAAGGAGGAATTGGAGCTGCCGAAAGTGGATGGCAGGAAGGTGGAGTGACAAAGCTCCCAGGTGAGGGGACAAAAGACTGTGACCCCCCCAGCAGCCGTAGGATTTGCAGGAGTGGGCAGGGATGAAGGGGGCACTGTGGGCAGTGCCAGCCCATGCCCCCACTGCAGCCACCCCCCAGCTCATGTTTTCCACATGTCTGGCAGGGGCCCTGCTCTGTGATCCTGCCTTGCAAGTTTTTCCAGCTTTGACCTCAGTCCCACTGCAGAACATGCAGCCTCTGCAGGCTTGGGAGGGCTGGAGCCCATCCCGTTCCCTGCCCTGTCTCACAGGGCCCAGCCCTTTACAAATCAAGAATGTTTATTTGAATTTTTTTTTTTATAAAAATGAAACAAAAAAACCCCTCACATACAGTTAGGGAAGCCCTGAGACAACAAACAAACATGAGTGTGATACTGAGCTTCAAAAGGGCAGGAAGAACCAGTCTGTGCCTCATAAAATAATGAGTGAGTATTAGGAAAAGATCCTTAAATACCACAGATAAAAAAAGCAAAAGTATCTGGCACAGACCATTTGCAAAGAACATCTCTTGCCTGAGAAACTTAATTGTTTTGTCAGGAAGAATTACTGGAAGAGGCCAATTAGAGCTGGATTTTGGTTCAGTGCCTGGCCTGATGGCCCCAAAGATTAGCACCCACACGCATCTCAGTGTCCCGAGCAGTGTCACACCAGCTCTGGCCCAGCGTGTGGAGCAGTGCCTGGGATCTGCCGGGGACACAGGGATGCGTCCTGGTTTGTGTGACCACCAGCCATCCCGGGGGGGTCAGGGGCCATTCCCAAGCCCTGGGGATGCTGGGACCAGAGGGGATGGGCTGCTGTTGAACAGGGAGATGTGAGAGCAGCAAAGTGAAGCCCTTGAATCCTGGGATCCCAAGGCTGGTCCATGGGGAACGTCCTCTGAAGGGTCTGAGAAACCAAACTGGGGGGAGTGACCCTGAGATCAGGAGAAGACAGTGGGGGAAGAGGAGCCTTCACCCCGATGGGGCCGTGGGACCATCCCTGGGGCAGCAGGCACCGTGTCTGGGATCAGCCTGTCATGGCCTGCTCTGGCACCTGGGAGAGGCTGTGCAGCTCCATCAGCTCCACGAGCCAGGACCAGCCTGGTGCCGGGTCAGGTCCTGGAGCCAGAGGCGGGACACATCGCAAGGAAATGTCCCAGCTTTGACCAGAGCCTGCAGTGAACAGCCCAGAGCTCAGCAGGGAGGCCAAGGGCCCAGGGCAGACCCATTCTGCATCTTCTCCCCTCCTTTTCTGCAAACTTCTTTCATGATGTGGACCTTCTTTTGCAGCCCTGCTTGGTGCCATCTCTCGGAGCCTTCAGCCCCTCAGGGACTGTCGCCGGCATTGCTGTGCACAACCAGAACATTCCGGAGCACCTGAGGTGGGAGAGGCCGTGGGGAGGCGTCCGGCCCAGGCCCTTCCTCCAGCACAGCAGGTCCGAGCTGATGATGCTTCAAGTTCTGAACGTGTCCAAGAGCAAAGCCCCACCCACTGCTCCCTTCCCGTGTTTTGTGGCCGTCGCAGGCTCACAGGACTCCATCAGGACAAATTCGGGCACTCCCTGTGCTGCAGGGCACAGCTGCCAGCTCCGGGGCTGCCGCGTCCCACAGGCCCCGGAGAAGCAGAGCGGCCTCCGGGNGGGCTGCAGGTGCTTCCCGGAGCCTCTGCCCTGCAGGGCTTGGGGCTCGGGGCCACAGGAAGGGCAGAGGGCAGCGAGGGCAGCACGNCCAGAACATTCCGGAGCACCTGAGGTGGGAGAGGCCGTGGGGAGGCGTCCGGCCCAGGCCCTTCCTCCAGCACAGCAGGTCCGAGCTGATGATGCTTCAAGTTCTGAACGTGTCCAAGAGCAAAGCCCCACCCACTGCTCCCTTCCCGTGTTTTGTGGCCGTCGCAGGCTCACAGGACTCCATCAGGACAAATTCGGGCACTCCCTGTGCTGCAGGGCACAGCTGCCAGCTCCGGGGCTGCCGCGTCCCACAGGCCCCGGAGAAGCAGAGCGGCCTCCGGGGGCTCTTCTCTGCCGGGCCCGGCCCCTGCTCAGCCCTGTCCTGCTCCAGCGTCCCACAGCGCCCCGCGCCCCGCTGAGGGGGCNGACATCCATTCACTCACAGACCCCAGGCATGAGTGAAACCAGACCTTGGGGGAGAGATAACAGCACAATCACAGCCAAGCTGGAATCCAGACCGCAGCTTGCCTGCTCTGCTGGGGAAAAAAAAAACGAAAAAATAACAAAATACCTCCACAGGCACCAGCTCCTGCCTGCTCGACACAGCCCTGGAGAGCTGGTCCATGGCAGGAGCCAGGGGCACGGGGCTGTGCCTACAATTGGATGGGGCTGGTGGCACTCAGGGTGCTTTTGTGGGGTCCTTTTGGCACCTGACCTCTGCAGAGCATTGCCAGCCTGGGGGGGATCCCACAGACTGGAGAAACAGGGCTCTGGGAGCCCACACATCCCAGCATGTCCCAGAACAGCTTGGGATGGGATGGGATGGGATGGGATGGGATGGGATGGGATGGGATGGGATGGGATGGGATTTTATTGCAGTCATGGAGCCCTGGAAAGATGGATCCCTGGTGCTTCCCAGCTCTGGCCAGGGAGGGGACCTGAGGCAATTCCCTCTCTTGGGGTGCATCCCATAAGTGCAGAAATCCCTGCACGAGCAGGAGGCTGAAGGCCCAGCCAGGAGGGAGCAGGACACCAAGCCCCTGTCACCTGGGGCTGGCAGGATGGGATCTGGAGGCACGTTGAGAAACACCCAGCCTCAGCCTCGAAGCACCCAGAGACACAGCCCTGCCCCCAGCCTGTCCTGGCCTTCCCATGGGATGTCTGGCTGGGCACGAGGAAACCACTGCTCCCACCAGCTCAAAATACAGCAATCCCAGTGGCCATCAGGTCTCCAGTGCTTGCCCGTGCCCCCACTGCCGTGTCCATTCCCCACCAATATCAGCCACGCTCGCTGGGGACAGCTGGGGACAAGCCCAGGCATGGCAAATCCCCTCAGTGCCCTTGGTCCCAGAGGAGGAGCAGAGCACCTCCCGGGCTGTTCAGGCTCTCAGGACACGCTCTGGGCCCTGCAGCCAAGCCCAGCAGCCCCAGCTCAGCCCCAGGCAGCAAAGGTGCTGGGCAATGGCCAGCCTGGCACAGCCTGGCACCCCCTGCACAGGGCAGTACCCGTCACACCCGCCTGGGAACGGGGCATCAGGGGCTGCCAGTTTGGGATTACAGCCTGTAATCCTGGCAGGTTGGACCCCCAGCACTCATCACGAGACAGAAAACATAAAGGAGTCCCTGGGAAAGGAGGGGGGTCCCTCCTCACGCTGGACTCCGCCGGCAGCACCGGTGGGAGCTGCCCCTCTCTGCCGGGGTCAGGGCAGCCCCAGACAGCCACAGTCCCTCTCTGCAGGCGGTGCAGGAGCACAGCATCCCAGGATGTGCCTGTCAGGAGCAGGAACACAGGCCATAAATCACTCGGGCTGCGATGGGAGCTGGCTCCAGGCCACGTCCATGGCAGCCCCTCGAGCTCCCCTTGCCAAAGGGAACAGGCAGGGCACGGGGTGCTGGCGGCGCTGCCACCACACGCAATCTGTCTGCAATGCTGCAGCCTGGATTTGTATCAAACAGGGCCAAAGGTTGGATTATTTAATTTTTTCATTTTTTCTTGCAGTACAGCAGGAAATAGCTGGGATAGTTACATACCTGGCGAGATGGCCGAGGAGCCGGGGGCCAAGAAACACAGAGGGTCTGGCATGGCCCGGAGCATCTGTGCTGCACACAGAGTCTGCAGGCACCCAGGGCTGGGGGCTGCACATCTGACCAGGGAGTGGGAGGTCACAGCAAGGACCCCCACACTGGCCAAGGCTTCAGGAACTGGTGGAGAGTGACCAGCGCGACCTGGGTGGCTTAGAAGCACAGAATCATGGAATGGTTTGGGTTGGAAGAGACCTCAGAGCTCATCCAGTGCCACCGCTGCCATGGGCAGGGACACCTCCCACTGTCCCAGGCTGCTCCAAGCCCCGGCCAGCCTGGCCTTGGACACTGCCAGGGATCCAGGGGCAGCCACAGCTGCTCTGGGCACCCTGTGCCAGGGCCTTACACCCTCACAGGGAACAATTCCTTCCCAATATCCCATCTAGCCCTGCCCTCTGGCAGTGGGAAGCCATTCCCCTTGTCCTGGCATAGAAATCTTCTCTGACACTGGTACTTTGTGCCACCTTGACCCCCAAATCCTTGTCCTACCAGCACAGCAATTGTCCTTCCCTTGCTGAGGCTGATCAGACCAGGTTCCTCCTGATCCTGCTCTCCAGCCTCCATGGGGCTCCTCCAGCCCCTGCTCTCCACCAGGGTCAGCCTGAAAGTTTCCTCTTAAGGCATCTCCCTTACCGAGGTGGGTTGTGGGGAGTCTTTTTTAAAAAGATCATTTCTTCAACAAGTCAGGCTTGCTTTGAGTTGGTCCCTCAAGGTTTCTCACGTGGCCGTGGAGTCTGTGGATTCCAGGGTGCTGAGGGTTTTGGGAACCCACGTTATAACAGCCCAGGAAAGTCGTGGTCCAGTGAAACAGCATCAAACCCCTTCCTGCAGTCAAGGGTCAGACACATGTCCTTCCCAGCTGCCTTTCCAAGTGCTGGAGGAGGAGGTTCCCTGCCTTGCCCTGCGCTGAGGGGGGGCAGTGCCCAAGGCTCCCCTGCACTTCACCCCAACAGCAGAAACACGGCACCCGCACAGGGTGACACAGCCTCAAATTCCTTCCCGGCTTACAGCACTTTTCATGGACCTCCTGAGCCAGAGCTCAGCCTTTGGCTGTGATAATCCCTGGTGGATTTTTCTTCCATGAACTCGAGCTGAACCCACCCTTTGAACACACGTGAGCCCCCAGTTTGTTACTTGAGATAATCCACAGATGAGATTTCTTCAGCCAGTGTTCAAAGTGCCGTAAGACAAAGCCCATCATCAGGCTTTTGGGAATACGGGATTTATCCAAGCTCCCTGTGCCTCCAGCCCAGCCTAGGCTGAGCTCAGCCCTGTGGGAGGACTTTACCTGCACTCCCCACTCCACGTAGAAAAGGAAGGTAGCCAAGCAGCCACCCCAGACCCAGCCATGGTCACACCTGCCCAGAACCACAGGGACCACCACGGGTCACCAGGACAGCCAGGGGTCACCTCCACCTTCCCTTCGGACCCTGGGAAATCCATCAGCCACCCCCAGCAGGCCGTGCTGCCTCTGCCCACGCACTCCTGTTACCCTGACTCAAATGATTTAAAGTTGTTTCCGCTGTCTGGGCTCCTCCTCCTTGTTCTTGAGATAATTCCCAAGATTTCCATTTCGCCAGATTCCTGGCCTCTCCCTGAACTTACTCCCTTAGATCTGTTTCTGGAGGAGCGGGCGGCTCCCCGCGGGATCCTCCCTCACACGTGCTTCCCGGGAGCTGTGACGGAGCAGCTCCCAGCCCGCAGCCTTCGCTTTGCTGCTCTCCCTTCCTTTTCCAGGACTCTGATTGCACACCCTCTTCCAGCTGCAACTGTGAGTTCGGAGAGACCCATCACTGCCTGCCTAACCAGGTCATCTGGATCAACACAGGCTGGAGAGCATTCAGAGGAGCGGCTCCAGCTGGGAAATCCAAAGATGCAATCCTCCGGCAAAGTGCTCCAGAGCTGCAATCCTCGGCAAAGGGAGGGCGAGACTCAACAGCCAGGAGCGATGGGTTGACATCATTTCAACAACAAGCAAAGAGGTCATCGAGCTCTAGGATGGAGGAACTCAGAGGCGTGGAATGAGCTGGTCTTTAAGGTCCCTTCCAACCCAAACCTTTCTAGGATTCTGGGAACTCTCAGCCCATGGTCATCGTCACCCAACCCACTGACACCTTCCCACTCCATTGCTCTCGCTCCAAACCACTTGTGCAAGTTCTCTGCTTGCTTTCCCTGGATGTGTGACATGGTCCAAGTCTGGTGATTCGGTTCCAGTCAGAATTGGCAAAGCTCAGCTCAGGTTCAGCTCAGTTCAAGAAAGTGATAATGGTTTGACCTTTTTGGCTCCAATCCCACAGGGACCCCCCCCCCAAATCCTCATTTGGGCAGGATGAGATGGGGATGAAGCAGCACAGGGATTCTCCATCCCTCCTGCCAATGGCAATCTGTTGGGCTCACAGCAGAGCTGGGATTCAGGGATGTCCCCCAGAAAGGAAGGACTGGGCTCCAGGAAATACTGCAAGAGCCTGGGGATAAAATAAATAACAGCAATTGGACATAGCAGCCCATCCTCCTTCCTGAATATCCATAGAGTTGGGAGTTGGTGGAGGAAGTTACAAACTGCTTTTTAGGATTCAGACACCCAAATACCACCTCAGCCCTTGTGCAGACAGCGTTGAGGTGGCTTGACCTCACCACATGTCCAGAAGTGCTTTAGGATCATCAGGATGAACCTCGACAGGTAAGGTCCAGGCTGCCCGGGGATCACTGGGATCCCTTGGAGAGCAGCCAGCCTTCCCAGAAGCACTGAGTCATCTTTTACAAGTCACAAGAAATCCTTTGTTTATTTACAGCCACTAATCCACTCGTTAATTCCTGCTCCAGTGAAAGTTTGCACCTTATTACCGAGCTGGGCTTTACTGACTTCAACTTCCACCTCCTGGATCTCACCCAGCCTGTCCCTTGTTCTTCCCAGGAGGTGGCAGTCACTTCCCAAGATGCAGGGATGGAACAGGGGAGTCCCAGGGAGGAGATCTGGAGCTGGGCTGAGCCTCACAAGAGTGATCTGGGCAGCCAGGCTGGTGGCAGGGCAGGAGCTCGGGGGAATTTGGGGACATGGGCAGGTGGGTTTGCACCGAGCCGAGGGGTTGTGGTGCAGCCACACCCGGAATGCCAGGAGTGGCAGGGATGTGACCAGCGAGTCACGTTGTGTCCCAGGGTGGGAACAGGGAGCTCCTGGGATGGATCTGAGGACACTGAGTCACGAGGGTGCTGTTCCATCCCAACATGAATATTCCCCTTGGAGTAGCAAACCCTGCCGTGAAACAAGGACTGAGACCCTTGGGTGATGAGTTCAGAGGTGCTGTCCCAGGAGGGACGCTGAGTCACGGGGCTGAGGTGTGCCAGGGTGTCAGTGATGTCATGGCACTGCCTGTGGGAATGGGAACAGGGAGGCAGCACCGGGGGAACTCACCTCGCTGCGGGAAGGGCTGTGAGGGACAGGGAATGAGTCTGGGAGGTGATGGGGTGTGACCGAGCAACAGGGGACGTGTGGCTGGGGGTGGGACCTGCGCTCTCTGAGTGTGTTGGATATGGCCAGCGTGGGAAGTCCCCAGTCAGGGGAAAGGAGCAGGTGACAATGGAGACAAGAGGGAACAAGGGGGAATGGGGGGGACAAGGAGTGAGGTCCCTGAGCTGGGGATGTGGATGGTTTGTGGGGCTGCTCAGAGGTGAGGAAGAGGCTGAGCTCAGATGAGAACTGCAGCCAGAGCACACCCTGTGAATGGAGCCACTGGCATTTGGGATGGGGATAGGGAGAAATGGGAATGTCACCGGTGTGGGAGCCCCATGATGTGCTGCAATGGCACTGCCATGTCCCGGGGGGCAGGGGGGTGTGGGAGCTCTGTGCGCCAGGAGCACAAAGGGAGGTTGGAGCCCACACACGGGAGGTTCAGGGAAAAGGAGCACCGAGGATTGGGGATGCAAGAGGGATGGAAGCAGCACGCCCTGGGGGTGCCGGAGGGGGGGAGTACCCCACAGTGGGGCTGCAGGGACAGTGGGATGCCGGTGACACACGTGCCCAGGCTGGGACCGATGCAGGAGCACAGAGGCCAGGGAGTGTTCTCAGCATGGCAGGGACGTCTCGCTGCTCCTGGCCCCGGGCACCAGCCATGGCCGGTGCCCTGCAGGGTGACAGCCACAGTCAGGGAACACCCCAGGTCCCGGGGGGCTCGTGGGGCACGGGCAGCGTGGCCCGCTGGAGGCAGCACAGCCCTTGCCAACGATGGGAGGCTCCTGAGTCAGCCCCGTGAGCTGCTCCCGCCGCCCCGATCTCCGCCCGGCTCCGCGCCTGCAGCGCTGATTTACAGCTCAGCCCCTCCTCGCCACCCGGTCCGGGCCGTGCGGGCGGTGGGGACCAGGGCAGGAGGTTTGGAGACAGCAGCCCCGGGCACCATCAGTGACAGAGACGCCGAGACTGACAGACTCAGAAGTCGGGCAGGAGCCCAGCGACCCAGGCGAGCTCGTGTGGCTGAGAGGGGTTCAGGGGCAAAGTCCCTTGGACACCAGAGGGATGGGGGTTGGGGGAGAAGTGGACAGGTTCTGGTCACGTTTGGATGCTGGGAAAGGAAAATGCTCTGTCCGCTAAGGATGGGAGTGCAGAGCAATCCCAGCCAGGGTGTGTGAAACCCCTCCAGCCACCCCCGCCTTGTCCTGCTGTCTGTCACCTCCTCGGCCATGGAAAGATCACAAAACCATTAAGGCTGAAAAGCCCTTCAAGATCATCGAGTCCAACCACTCCCCCAGCACTGCCAAGGCCAGCACTAAACCACATCCCCAAGTGCCACACCCACAGGGCTGTTAAACCCCTCCGGGGATGGGGACTCCAGCACTGCCCTGGGCAGCTGTGCCAGGCCTGGCCACCCTTCCTGTGAGGAAATTTTTCCTAATATCCAACCTGAACCTCCCTCCTGCCTCTGTCTCCCCACAGGGGCTCTCCAGATCCGACCCGGCTGTCACCACACAGGGTTTTCCTTCCCTGCTCTGCCCAGTTCTGCACCCAGCAGAGCATTGTGCCCCATGGGATGATTGTCCATGTTCTCCCAGCTCAGGAAATGCAGCAGAGAGCTCGGGGGACCACGAAGGACCCTTCCCCAGAGCTGTGAATGTCTTGGGGTGCCTGAGGACATTCCCTGGTGCTGGTGTGCTCCTGCAGCACCAAGAAACTGCAGCAGGGACAGATGCACAGAGATGCAGCCCATGACCCTGACAGCCTCCAGTGACAGTACCATGACTGTCCCCAAAGTCCTCTGAGCCAGAAGCTGCCAGGTCCACAGTTGTCCCTCTCTAAGCATCTGTCCCCTTGTCCCAGGGAACACATCCACCCCACGGCTGGGCCCTGGGGCTGTGTGGGCCACTCAGAAAGTGTCTGAGGCACGCAAGGCCGTGGGACCGAGCATTCTGGCACTCCAGTCTGATGAAGAAGCTTAGGGACATTCCAGCATCATTGGGATGTCCAGGGGGACAGCATCAGTCCCACCCCAAGGGCCAAGGACGTGGCAGGGATGCCCTGCACAGGCCCTGGGCTGTGCAAGCCCACCTGCCCAGGGTACCAATGCCACCACACTCTTCACCCGGGGGTCCAGGAAGGCTCAGAGGGGGCACCTGCAGGCAGGTGTGGTGCCAGGTGACATCGCCCACCCTGGAAATGCCTGGCCCAAACCCAGCACAGACCTGGGCTCCCCCAACTCCTGTCCCAGCTCAGTGGCAGATTTGAAGGCGAGGGACCCACCGAAGCTACCCTTCCACCCCTGCAGCAGCTCCTTGGGGAGGGAGGGCAGGCGAGGTCCCACCAGAGGTCTGTGGGCTCGGGGGGCTCAGCCCCTGCCCTGGGGGCACACGGTTGCCCCAGATCCCTGTGAGGGTGGTGGGGACACTCCAGCAGGGCAGCTGAACTGGGCTCCACGGTCCCAGCACCCCATCAGGGCACAGACAGAGCCCTGTCCCCAGGCAGGGGACAAGGACAGCGCCCCAAGGAACTGCACCATGGGAGCAGGACGTCCTGTGACCCAGAGGGAGCCCGCCAGCACCAGGCCACGTGTCAGGACAAAGTCCAGCCTCACACCGGCACCGGCCATGGGACGCTCCAACCTGCCACAGCCTGCTGCCACCTCTGTCCCCCGCTGCCTGCGGGGACAGCCCAGGGCATCCAGTGCAGGCAGCAGGTCCGGTGCAGACCCCCGCTGGCCCGAGCTGGGTCCCAGCCAGCCCAGAGCCGTGGTGGTGGCACGGGGTGCAGATGTTTGCCCAGCTGTGCCGTGGCAGAGCCAGCCAGCCCGGGAAGGGGGTGCCTGGGAAAGCACCGGCTGGGTCGGGGCTGGGTCCATGCGGGTCAAGGCTGCGGAAGGCGAGGCCCAGTGGCCCCTGGGGCCAGCAGAGCCAGAGGCAGGGTTTGTAAAGGAAGGTTCAATTAGTGGTGGGAACCACGATGAGAGCCGCTGTCGGAGGCCACAGCCCTCCCGGGGACGCCCAGCACGAGGGACAGGATTGGGCCCACTCTGGTGGCAGCAGAGGGGACAAAGTGCCCACGAGCAGCGGCAGGAGCTGCCACAGGGCCGCAGCCCCCTGGGAGCCATCCCGGTGTCCTCAGGTGGGGGACGGTCCCTGCTGCCACGGGGCCGAGCCCTTGCCGCCCCCGGCCCCGCGCTCTCCTCTGCCGCTCCCCCGGGAGCTCCCCGAGCCGTCCCCGGGGCCCGGCGGGGCGTGGGGGCCGTCCCGCGGGCGGAGGGCTCCCTCTCGAGGGCCCCGGCCAGCACTGCCCGCCGCGGGGCCGAGCTGTCCCCACGGGTGACCGCGGGCAGGTCCCCAGGGCCGGAGGGGCAGAGAAGCAGGAGGACACGGGGACCGCAGAGGAGGTGACGAGGCCACCAACGCGGCCTCGGGGCAGCCACCGGCTCCGTCAGGGCACCGCATTTTCTTCCCGTCATTAATTAGCAGCCGAATCCGTCACTAATTAGCGGCTGGATCCGTCTGCTTCGCTGCTGGAAACAGCCAGAGGCGATGGGCACAGCTGTGGCTTGTCCCAGAGCTTGTCCCTCGTCCTCGCTGCCACACCAAGGTTGGTTTGACAGGGGACAAACCCAGTGACCTCCCAGGAGGTCACTTCAGGAGATAACGCAGATACGGAACGTTATCAATGTCGGGCACCTGGATCAGGCATTCCAGAGAACCGTGATCCGGAGGGGACATCCTACCCCTCCCCGTGCATGGCGCCCGTTCCGGGGGTGTTTCTTGCTCCGAGCAAAACCCAAACTCCACGTAGATTATCCATCATGGCACACCTCGGGCTGGAAGGGACCCAGCGCGGACCATCAATTCCAGCTCCCTGCTCCTCGCAGGAGCCAGGATGTGCCTCCTCCGTCCCGGCCACTCCCCGCTCCTGTCCTCTGTCCCCAAGGGCCAGCGCAGAATGGCCCCCGGCCCGTGGGAGCGGGAAGGGCAGGTCAGGACAAGGAGGACCGGGCCCGGTGGTGGGTGGGCTCCTCCCCGGGGGCAGTCCCGGGCTGTCGCCGCCGCGCACGGAGGGACAGGGCGGGCTCGCGTGGCGGCCGCGCTGGGTGACGGTCGGAGTGGAGGAAGAAGATGCGGATGCGGGATGGAGGTGCCAGCGCAGCACTGGGGCTGTGTGGGGCTGGGGCCAGGGGCTGGGCAGGAGGTGACCTGTCCAGGGCACTGTCCCCGCGCCTGGGACATGAGTGCGCAACGGGAACTGACCCCTACAAGTGGCAGCAGCAGAAACAGTGGGCACTGCTGGAAGAAAGTGGTAGCCCTGGCGCTCCTGGTGCCACCCCCCGTGGGAATTCGGTGCCACGCCCCCAGGGCATTTGATTCATCATCCCTGCACTTGGTCATCCCCCAGGCACCCGACACCTTCCTGGGGCTCGTGGTCACCGCTCACACACGTGGTCAAGGCCCAGGACACCGGGCCCTTCCCCCCCTCTGCCCCGCGCACTTGGTCGCTCCCAACGCCCCGGCCCCGCTCTAGGGGCGGCACCGGCGGCCAATGGAGCGCGGGGGGCGTGGCCAGGGCTGGCGCTCGGAGCCAATGGAGAGCGTGGGGCGTGGCCAGAGCTGGCGCTCGGAGCCAATGCGGTGTGGGGGCGTGGCCTGGGCGAGGATCGCGCGCCCTATGGGGGCGTGTCCCGGGC
>VWZW01004522.1:116030-130550 GCA_013397115.1 Edolisoma coerulescens
AGGCGGGGTCGCAGTCAGACCGAGGAAGGGGGCGCGGGGCTCCCGCTGGGGCCGGCCCTGCCCGCTCCGGCCCTGCCGTGGGGCCTGAGCCCTTCCTCGGGCCGAGGCTGCGGGCGCGGCTCGCCTCCCTCTCCCGTCCCACCGCACTGGGGCCGTGCAGATCTCGCCTGGAAGCGCCTGGCGGGTGGGAGATTCCTGTGCCACAGAGACCCGGGGTCGCGGCACGGAGCTGGTTTTTCTTCGCACCCGGTGGGGTTTGCCCGGTGCCCCCCCCCGGAGGCCACACACGGCTGTGTTTGGAGCAGGTGCCTCCCCGCCGTGTTGGGTAGGAGCTGGTTCTGTGCTGGTTTGGAACTGCGGGTGGCTAAAGTTTGGTGTGGAGATGGTGTTGTTGCAGGTTTGACATTTATTTAGAACCCCCTCAGCTAACTGTGTTGTAAACATTGGCTTCCCTAAAGCAGCTGCTGTGGTGGCTTTGGGTTTTCCTGCTGAATTAACTGAAGTGGAATGAACTCAAAATAATCCATGTTAAATTGGGGGTTCCTAGAACATTATTGAGCACGTTATGTTAACTGTCTCGTAAGGATCCTGATGGTGATTTTGGCAATGACTTGAAGGAAGCTGACAGCTAAAAGCTGAGGAACTGCATGAGCAACTCAGAGTGCTGAGTAGAAAATGGGAAATGAGAATCTGACACTGGCCTGGTTAGTTTGGCACTGGACTTTGGGGAGACCACACATGTTTTACCAGAGAAAACAAACTGCAGGAAGAGTCTATATGGGAACAGAGAAACAAGGGAGGGAGAAGTGGGATCTGTCCTGGGGAGCAGGAATTTTTGCCTGGGTTCATGAATATGTTGAGCACAGAAAGCCGGGCTGGAGGTGGTCTTTGGTACCTCACTGAGGAGGAGGAGAGGGAGTGTTTACTCAGCTCCCACACTGGTGCAAAAGCTGCTGTGCCCAGGTTTGGTGCCTGTGTGTGGTTCAAAGCTGGTGGAAAGCTGGGCAGAGTTTGGAGATGTATGAGGTGGGATTAAAGGTGAAAAAAGCTGCCATGTGCTGCTGAGAGAACTCCATCTGCTTCCTCCAGCAAGAATTTGAGAGAAGATCTGGCCAGTCTGCGTCTGCTTGTGGAGAACAGAGGCTGGACACTGGGAATTCAGTCTGGCTGGTGAGGGTATGCGTACATGGAAACCAAAATGTGGATCTTTAGGTGATAGAGATGCGAGCATGAGAACAAACTTCCCTCAGTCACTGATGACTTTGTATTGGCTGCCAACTTTTACATGGAAGCTCCATATTTTTCTTTTTTTAATTAAAGCAGCTGGGCTCACTTTTGGGGTCTGCTCTGCTTGGGGGTCTGTGAGGTGGCTGTGATGACTTTCAGGGAGTTGGCTGGAAGATGGACATCTAACTAAACTGGGAAATAAATGTAAAAGTTTCACTTATAAATTTATAGGAACATCTGGGTTCCCCTTTCCTTTGCTGCATTCTCAGGAATCTGTTTATCTCGCTGTGACAGTTAATTAATTTTTCTGAGAGAGCCTTGACTGGGACATTTCCTCAGAGGTGTCATTGCCGTGGGTTTTGTGGCAGGGTCCTTCCAGCCCGTCTGTCTCAACAACAGTGTCACTTACCTGTCAGATTTGGTTGTAACCAGCTAAAAGGAAAAAAGCCAAACCCAAAACCCAAATCAAGGGAAGCTTTAGGGGCAGGTCTTGCCACAGAGACTTTGGAGAATGCTGCTGTGCCAGCTTTTATTGTGATCCCAATCTGCCAAATATGCACTGGCCTGCTTTTGTTTTTTGTTTGTGGGGCTTCTCAAAGTCTCCCTTGTCCCAGCGCTGGGGGAGCGCAGGGCTGATGTGAGCAGCCTTTCCTCTGCCTGGTGCCTGTGTCTGGCTGAGCTTTGCTCACCTGGAGGCGGCTGCCAGGCCTGGATGACTCCAGTTTGCCCTGTTTGTGAGGATTGCTCTGGGATTTGGGCCTTCTCCTCCAAGAGATGTGGTTTTAGTCTGTGCTGTTTGAGACAGAGCTATTTCCATTCCTCTTCTCTGTCCTCAGTTTGTTTTCAAGGCTGTCATCAGTGGAGGGAGAGGGTTGTTCTCGGTAATGCTTTGGTAAGTGAAGAAAAAGGAGGGTAGAGAGAACTGAGATTGTTTTGGGGGGGGGTGTGGTTGCACTGAGTGTGTGCAGTGGTGCTGGAAATGACTGAGCATTGTTTCACTGGAAAATCCAGCAGTGTCATCTAACCCAGGTTATTTTTGTCAGAGAGAAATGTGAACAGAAGGAAAAAAATCAGTGTTGCATACTTGCACATCACACTCAACTTCCCAGGACAGGCATGCTCCCCCAAGGAATCAATAATTATCAAACAGTTATGAAAGCTCATACCTTCCTCTTCCCCCCTCCGAGGCAGCTCCAGCCAGCCAGTTTCCCACGTGCTTTTGGATTTCAAGTGGGCTCTTACCGTGAGACTTGTCGCTCTTTGCAGAACTAGATCAGGGCCCTTTTTAGATAATGATGAATGGAGATGAGAGCTATTTAAAAAATTACTTTGCTCTTAGCAAATTAGCATAGCAGATTAATCCCTGCTCGTAATCCCTGGCCTGTTCTCCAGGAGGATGCTGGGGCTGTGATGGAGCAGGGATGAATTTTGTCTGGTCACTTGGAGCACACTCCTGGCCGATGTAATCGCTTCCCTTCTGTTCCTCCCCGGCGCTCCCGCAGTTCCACGCACTCCCAACAGCCCGGAAGGATAGGATTTCCCTCCGGAGGGATCAGATGATTAGCTTATAAATAGCAAATGCCTGCTCAGGCCTACTTTCCAGGGTGGTTTGGTCCCTGTCCTGTTCAAAGCAATGACTAGGACTGCATCCGCACCTTGCGGCCCAGAGATGAATCCAAGGACAGGGGGATGCTCTCCCTTGAGATGGTGAATTTCTGCACGGGAGGAAACTGCCCTGGTGCGAGGTGCTTTGGCTTTGCAGCCAGAGCCCCAGAGGGGGGGATTGCCTGGGAGGCTCCGGCAGCAGCAGTGACTGTGCTGCTGGATGTGCCAGCACGGCACAGGGAAACCGGCTCTTTTCTCTGGGAATGTGAGCTGCAATGGAACTGAAACGTGTTCAGTGGCTGAATCGTGTTTGAAACGAGCCTGTGTTCCTGCCAGGAAGCCTGTGCTGGTAGTGGGGCACGCTTGTCTCAGAGCCTGAGCGCTTGGAGTCCTCTTTGAGTTGCGCACATTCCCCCTTATCTATTTGCTTCCAACTTTCCTTCCTTTCTGTTTTGGTCAGTCCTGGTCTGCCGAGTCTGACACACATCAAGGTTTAGGGTCTGTCAGGACTCCTTCCAACACAGCTTCCCCACAGCTCTCCCAAGAGAACTTCGTTTGTGCTTGGCCTTCCTCGTGCTGAGGTTTGCCATGCAGCCTCCGGTCGCTCTGGCGTACCTGGGTCTGCCTCGGAGCTGGAGGAGCCCCTTCCAGCGGGGTGGGAATCGAATTGTGGGGAGAGTTTTCATGGGATTTGTTTTGCAACATCGTTGTGCAGTGATCTGTGTGTGGTGGGTCTGGGAGCAGCACCGGCCTTTCCAGACAGAGGTGGCTTTAGTGGGACAGAGCATCAGCAGGACTAAACTGACAGTTCCCACTCTGAACAGCGGTAAGGCCTTTGTTGTTACTTAGTACTTAGTCTGTGTTGCTCTTTCTCAGTTGAGAGATGCCCTCAAATTTTTTCTTCAAGAGGGAGAAGCCTGCCCAGGGCCTATCCCGAGAGAGGAGAGTTACGTGTCAGTATATTCTGTTTCAACATGTATCAAGTTTCTGGCCTCAGAGGTTTCCTTTTATGTTGTGAGCATTTGTAGGCGCTTTATTCCCTTTAGTCTCTGATGGAGAGCGTTCCTGATCTGCCTTCCCTCGTGGATCCTATTGCTTAACTTCTAGGTGGGGTGTTTGCTGAGCAGCATGTGTGATACAGCTGATCTCAGGCCCTGCACGCCCGGGAAGGTCGGCTGGCCCGGCCACGCACGACGGAGTTTTGCCAACAATTGTTTTCCTGGGGGACAGAAACACTGAGCTGTCTCTTGCAGGGGTGTGGGTCTGATTCCACTGCAGAGATGGGCACAGCACTCACAGGAAGGATGGGAGTTAGGATTGAGGTTTTCCTAAGCCTTTGGAATGGGGTTTGCTAGAAATGAGAGAGGTGGGAATGTTCTGATAGCAAAGTACAGGCGACATACTGGGTACCTCTGTCTGGGTGGTGACTCTTGCTGAGGTTGCTGACCACTGTCAGCTCCTCCCTGCTTCGGGGGAGCCTGTGCTGGCAGCAGGGACAGAGGTAGACACAGCTCACAATTTATCTGCTCGGGGGCAAAGTCTTGCAGCTGAACTTAAGCCCAGAACTGCAGTGGGGTATTCTCTGGAGCTCAGCTTTCTGCTGTTTCATGCTGTCTGAACAGCACTGGCTGGGAAGCGGAGTCCTTGTTCCGTTTCCAACCTGACCAGTTCTTCACTGCAAAATGAAATTGTGGAATTGTTCTCAGAACATGCTTGGACATGGCACTGCCTGTGAGTGACAGCTTTATGGTAAGGACCCTCAAAGCATTTCTGCTCTGCAGTCAGTTCAATTGCTTAGGCTCTGCCAGCCTTTCCCTGATGGTCCCTGCTGAAGCCGAGGACTGCTCTGAGCGAGTGAGGGCTGCAGTTTGCATTGTTCCTTCTGGAAGCTTCAGAGGGTTTTGTTGATTTGTTTTATTCTAGAAACTTGTTGAAGTAGACAGCTTCCCCTGAGTGGATGAGTGCCTTGTGGCAATCCAGCATGAATCTGTTCAGTTGTCTCTGTTGTTTCCACTGTGCTGCCTGGATTCACAATAAATTTTTTTTTAAGTCTTTCAAAGGGCTCGGCGGAAGTCTCCTTATTGCAGGAGCATGACTGGCATGTAGCACTCAGGGCCACCAGTGTGACAGAGCCAGGTGGGATCTGTTTCACTGTTTCAATGGGAGTGAGAGCAGCCGCTGTCCTGTTTAGTAACTCGTTTATGAGGCACCTACACCCAGCTTGGAGAACGTCTCACCGAGGGTACCCTGGGAGAGCGTGGCTGGCTGCCAGCCCGGAGCCCGGGTCGTGCCCGTGCTTCCTGCAGCTCAGCTTGGCTGCCAGCACCACCTGGCAGCTTCATCACCCTGCGGGCTCCTCGTGACCCGGGCTGCTCAGGAGGAGCTTCAGGAGGCTGTGAGGAGCCCTGGAGTTGCTGCTTCTCATCCCAGTCAGCATCGTTTGGGCTTATACTCACTTCTGCTTTCCAGCCAGACAGCACCCCCTTCCTGCCTCCCCCAGGTCAGGGCTGCAGCTGCCCCCGTGCCAGAGGCACTTCTGCCTTCTTTCCCCAATGGCAGACTGAACTTCCCAAAGGCTAAAATGTTCTGTTCTTGCTGAAAACTTTGGAGCAAGCTCATGGCATCTGGGCACAGGCCAAAAAGCCTGTGCTGTCCTGGAGGTCAGGCTTGGGGCAGTGGAAATGAGTCTCCTCAGGCACGAGGCCCGGGGAGGCTGGAGTTGGATGTGGGACGGAGCAGCCTGTGTGTGCCAGGACAGAGCCCGTGTTTGGATGGGGGAAGAGCAGCTGTGAGGGGTTTGGGGGGTTGGTGGGAAGAAATACAGCAAAGTGGGAGTTGGTGAGCTCCTCTGGAGACACCAGGGATTTTTTTCAAGCTGCTTTATGTACCACTGAGGAGGCTGTGTCTGCAGTACATTCCCAGTGACCTGGGTGTTAAACTTTCCTCTGGCTGTGCTGAAGTACAGTTCATGGTTTGTGTCCTCTTGTCAACTTTCCTGTGCCCTTGGGTAGGTCTGGACCCTTGTCACCCACACATTCCCTCTCCAGTGCTCCTCCAGGGTGACTCCAGGGTTTGTCACAGCCCGAGACTTCTATGTCCTCTGTATGTGGGATTTATTTCCTTTGATGCTATAGTTCAATGCTGCTTTATATTTTAAAAGCTGTGGCCCCAGGGTTGACTTGGGGAACTGCTGCTGACTCGTGGTGTGATGAGTGTCTGTCTGCTGTGCTCGGGGCAGCCATTTCCCTCCAATCCCAATGGACAGCGGGATGGCTGGGAGCCCTGCAGAGGGATTAACTCTGTCTCCTCTTTCTGGGGTATCAGCTTTTCCTTCTGTATATTTGGATCCTTTGTGCTCCTAAACAATGTGCCTGGTTCTCTTGTTTCCAGTCCTCTGCAAAGGTCTGTCTCACCTGCACAGGGCTCTTCATTACCTGCCTGCTGTGGAGGGGAGATGTGCTGCTCCTGGAAAGTGCCAGTGCTTAATATTTCGCTGTCAGGAAATCCTGGCTCGTGCTTTTCATATCCACCCCTTCACGAGAGGTAACTTTCTAGGACAAGAAAGTTCCCTGTGTCTACCTCCTCTGATAACCAGGTGATATCTCGAGGCCATGGATGTGTGTGCAAGTCCAGCCAGGGGAAGTGGATACAGTGAGAGGGAGTCTGAGCAACGTGAATTCTCATCTTGCTTGCAGCAAGGAAACATCTCCTCTAAACCTGGTTTCCATGAAGTGCCAGGGGCTCTGCCCGCTGCCCCTTTCCCTTCTGCAGAAAGAGGGATAACACCGTGTCCGGGGAGAGGGACAAGAGCTGAGGTCAGCAGTGGCTCTTCCCAAAGAAGCTGTAGCTTACCTGAGCTGATTGGTAACCAGTTGATTGGGAATTTTGGTACTGATGCCAGCTCTGACACTGCCAGCCTTGGTTGATGCTACAGCTCACGGGTACAGTGCCTTTATAAAGTAATTTTGTTACTACACTGAGGGAGTTTTATCACACCCAGGATAACCATATCCTTCCTGTTCCCGCTCCAGCTCCCACGCTGCTGCCCTGCTCAGGGCCCTGCTGCCTCTGAACTCAGGCAAAGCTCAGGTGAAATTGCACTGGCCTCTGAATGTTTGTTATCGCTGTGCCCTGAGCTTGCACGTTTGGATATAGCTGCCTACGGGAGAGAAAGCCCCTTGATTTCCAAGGAGAGCTGCTTGTTAAGTCCCTGTTCTCTGGGGGGCGTTGAACCTGTGGTGCATCCTAAAGGGCACATAATGGCAAGAAGAGAGGATCTTTTCTTTAGAAGCGCTGTGGTGAGGGAAGGGGCCGTGGTGGGAGACTCCCAGGCACTGGAGGTGGGTGCGGAAATCCCCGAGGGGACCCAAGAGCAGGTCCCAGAGGTTCCCTGCGGCTTTGCTGGATTGCACCATCCCTCAGGGCTGTCAGCGGCTCCTGCCCGCGGGGGAAGCGGTCCCTTCAGCGAAGCTGTTGCTGCAGCAGCTTTGCTTTGTGACAGCTCCACTTCTGCTCCTCCCGGCACTTGGGATCCTTGGAGTGGGTGTTTGCTGTGCCTGGTGAGAACAGCGGGGGGGAGTTTGGGGGCAGCATCTTTCGGAGGGGTGACCTGGGCACAGTTCATCTTTGCCATAAACATCCCACAGGGATGCTGGCTGTTCCTGTGTGATGTGGTGATACTGGGGATTGTTGCCCTGGAGAGCAGATGCTTTGTTTGTGTCCCACAGCTGGTTGGGAGCACGAAGAACCGTGTTGGAGAGGAGCTTTGCTGCTTGCTGAAGGTGCAGGAAGGGGTAATTAGTGGAGCTGCCTCAGGCTGAGATTTGATGGATTTAGGGAGGAGCAGGGGCTGCAGGGAAGCCTCTGCAGGACTTTGAGACAATACACGATCAGAAGAACTGAATGAATGGGCCTGCTCTGGCCTGAAGAATCGGTCACATCCTTTCTGGTGCCTGTGGCTGACTCATCCCACCGAGTGTTCCTCGGGGAGCCGGTAGCTCCCAGCATCTGAGGTACTGTGCTCGTTATAGGGCAGCCTGGAGACATATTGCAGGCAGCTGCCCGAGGGAATGCCACGTTACCGGCAGGCAGCCAGCACAGGCTGGATGCAGCTCCACAGGGAGTGGAGGCCAGGGCTGGGATGTGCCAGCGAGCGACTCATACCCCTCCTGCTGTCCTTTGTGCTTCCTTGGGCTGGCACGAGGTCTTGTCTTCCTTACCCTGTTCTTTGCTCTTTCCCCTTTCTGGAATTGGAAAGTTAATCTATGGGGACTCTCCAGGGAGTGCCACCCTTCCCAGTATGCCAGTGAGCAGATGGATCCCTCTCTGCTGTCTCACGTCTGCATTTCCAAATGAAAGTGGGTAGCTAAGCACCTTTGGATGCTGGATAAGATGATCCTAGACAGAGCCTGCTTTGTTCAGCAAGGAGAGCAAATTGAGATTATTTTTTAATGTGAAACTCTTGAATGCAGAGGTTCCGTGTAGATCTGGCTCATTAGGAAACTCTGCAGAGCGTTTGTTGCCATTGCTAAATGAGGCAAAAGAGGAAGTAAAAGTGGTTCTGTTCCGTAAAGTGGATTCATAGTTTTGTTTTATAATAAACCACAGACTTAGTGACAAGTGAATCCCCCACCTCCTTTTCTCTTTGTTCCACTGCATCGTTCCTTCTTCAATAGGTGTTTTTACTAGAGGAATTCCCAGAAGTATGAGAGGAACTGTTCTTCCTGTGAGCTTGTCTTTTATTGAAATACAAGAGGAAGTTCCTTAGACTTCTGTGAAAAGGTTCAATAGGTCTCGTGGCGGAGGAAGTCACATTTTCAGCATGTTTTACTAATGACGAAGTACTCAAAACTGAAGCCGGAATGAGCAGCCAGTTCCTCTGTTGGAATTCCCTGGGGAGCAGCAGCCCAGCAGGTGGGACCCCACTGCCCTTGTGCTGCCACTCCTGCTTCCTCCCACCCCCCAAATCCCACAGCAAAGGGTTGATACCGGAGCAGTAGAAGCTGGGAAATGGGATGTCTCGCTGAGTGCTGCGGCTCCAGCTTTCCATTCTGCTTGTTCTCCGGAGCTGTGGGGCCGGAGCCCAGGATGCCAGCCTGTGTGGCAGCATGGGCTGGAGTGACAACAGTGCTGGGGAAAACCTGGATGCAGCTGGAATTGCTGATAGAGCTGCCACTGGTTTCGGTGACCATGGGGTTCCATCTGTGTGTGTCACCAGCGCTGTCGGGAGGAAGGGAACTGCCTCGTGTTTGGGCAAAGATGGTGAAAATCCCAGCGCTTCCTGCGATTTGTCTTTGTGTTAGATAGAGTAAGTCTGATGCATTGCAGCCCTGTTCTAAACCTTGTAGAGGTAGGAATTTGATCCTTAATGAGTTTTACTATGGTCAGTTATTAAGGGGAAGAAATCCCAGGCTCTGTTCCCTGTGTGAATTGCAGCAGAGGAGAATAAATCCTCCGGCTCCTCTCGGTACTGAGCTCAGCATGTGGCCACCTTCATCCCTTGTCCTGCTGGAAGCTGCCAGCAGGGAAGGGACAGCGTGTGTGAATTTGAGCAGCTCTTGCTGCTAGATAAGCTGGGGACTTGCTATATATATCAAATTGCCTTCTCTTCCCTTGTATCGATTGGCTGGGGATTTCCCTTTCTGAGAGTGCCTTTGGAGCGGCCGGCATGGCCAGCACTGTTTTTAGAAGCAGTTAAGCTCGTGCTTAGAGAGAGCATGAGATGGGAGCACTTAAGCTCAGCTGAACTTGCTGACCTGCCCACATCCTTTGAGGTGAGGTTATTAATGAAAGCAGGTCAGTGTGCAAGGCAGTACCTTCATGGGATTTTCCATTGCTGAAGTGCAAACCAGTTTTGAAGGCTCCAGATACCTGGAAATTAAAGACCAAAGGCTCTGGTTTAACCTTCTTAAACTTTGGGGGCTTGGGGTGGGAAAGGGGGTTTGTTAAACACCAGGTGAAGTATTGCTTGGTTTTGGGAGGGATGCCACCTCCAGAAAAGCCTCATGAAGGGCGAGTTTCCGAGTTGGTTGCCTGGTTGTGAAGAACAGCAGTGGCAATACAAAGCCCTGAGAGGGTTCCTTGGGAAGGAGGATGTCCAGGCTGTCGACATAACAAACCACCAAGAGACAGTGCCTGCAAACCCTGGGTTTCCGTGGGAGCCAAGAGCTCTGACCGTGCTCAGGTTGGATATGCAATCGAAAGTGAGCTCTTATATTAGTAACATCTCTCGAGGGTTTTCATCTCCTCTTGTGGCCTTCTGTAGCTTGATGGTAAAAACCCTGAGCAGATGTTCATTGCTCTGTTTTAGAGGTTCTTCTTGTGAAAGGGGGAGCTGGGAACTTCATGTGATGATGGCACAATTATTGCAGGTTTTGGAGAGGAACTGGCTTTCCCCCAGGAGCGGGGAGGAGCGTTCAGCAGAGCCATGTGTTCCCAGCCACGTTTCAAGGGTCAGTGCTGCAGGGCCTGGCACGAGATCCTCCTCGTCGCTTGTGAGGAGGCTGCTGGGGAAACTGGGCTTGGTTTGGGTGAGTCGAGAATAAATCCTGGTGCTTCTTTGTCCTCTCAAACCTGCTGATGGTTTCGGTCGTAGCTTTTTCACATATGTGTTTATGTGGGTTACTAAAAGATGCTTCATTTTATTCCCATGGAAGAAAACTACCCTTGGAGAAAACAGGCTCTCCTAGAAATTTTGCCAGTGGTGAATGGTGGCACTTGAGGTCTGGCCTGGGGTCTGCCTCCAGCCAGCAGCACGTGGTTCCAGAGCTGAGGAGCCTCAGCTGGAGCTGGAATTGTGCCTGTCACAGGGCTGTGAACCCCCGTAGTGTTACAGGACAATTACAGGGCATGTGATCACCTGCAATAACAGCAGTATTTTTTGCTTTCAGACACTGTTTCTATTGACTGTCTGTCCCAGGAGAGATTCCAGATCCTTGCAGGCAGGCACCACTTTAGATGCCAAAGGTGTCCTGGCTGCCCTTTACCAAGGGCTATAGTTCCCCCATCCATCCTGTCCTCTGGCTGCAGGAACATGCCTCAGAAACTGTAGGACTCCTAAAGTAATACCACATGGCTATGTTTATGCACCTGTATAAAAGAATAATAGTTACATTTGTAATAACAACAGGGCCGAAGTTGTGTTGCTGCTGTTTGGTTGAAATTATTTTAAAATACCCACATGTTGAGTGCCAGGACATGGGTGCTTGGGAAAGCCCTGAGCCTGGCTGGGAAAAGCTGTAGTGGGGTGAAGAGGGGAAGTGGCACACTTCAGGACTTTATCTTTGCATTTCAGAGCCTTCTGGTGCATTTGGGTCACATATCTCAAGTTTTTTCTGCAGTCACAAAGATTGCCTTTCAGAAAAAACTGTGGCATCGGAGACTCCCCAAGCTGATGGGAGTTAAGGGTGAATTCTCCTGGTGCACGATGAGAACGGAGTGTTTGCACAGAGAGCAGTTTAGACAGTGCCTCTCCGGCCTGGAGACTTGGGATGTGACCTCAGTGGTGCAGGCACCGTTTCCTTGAAGCTGCTGCTGCTTCCTTCCTGAGACTGAGCTGAAGTCCGTGCACGGTGTGGAGGGAGGCAGCAGGGCAGCACGGGATGGAGCCCAGCACCCACACATCCCTCCCTCCGGAGCTGCAGGACCCCCAGGAGCAAGCAGGAGCCTGGACTGCAGCTGGGATGGGTCCATCTGCACTGCTTTGGGTAGGGACCAGGCAATTGTTTGTACTTGAATAAAGGCTTAATTGTGACTTGAAATGTCCCAACTGCTTTTTTAAAGAAAAGCAAACAAAGCTAGAGAACAACAGGCTGGAGTTGCAGGGAACTTTGGAAATGTTTGCCGAAGCTGTTCTTCCTGTCTCCCTCAGTCCGATGGTTACGGAGTTCAGCTTGGAGCCTTGGCTTTGAATTCCTTCTCTGCCAGCTTGGGGTGAAAGGCCGGTAGGGCGGGCATGGCAGGGGGCAGCAGGGCTCTCTCGGTCCGTGGTTCCTTCATGTGCCCCCAAGGAGATGGAGGAGGGGTCTGTCCCTCTCTGCGGCTGCCGCGGGCTGGCTGGGATGGGGAACGATGGCAGCGCCTCCGCCAGGCCCCGCTCCCGTCCCCGCTCCCGGCTCCTGCCAGCTGCTTCGGAACACGGAGGAGGAGGCAGACGCTGACCTGGCAGGGGACCATCCCCGGTGTGCTGCTGCCACCTGGTGCCACCATCTGCCCCAGCCCCGGGGCTGCGGCACCGCCAGAGCCACAGCCTTGGGAGGAGAGGGGAGATGAGCTGAGAAACTCCTGCTCCTGGTCCTGGCTCTGCTTCCTTCAAAGTCACTGTGTTCCCCTTGAAACTCCGATTTCACTGTCATTAATGTAAAGAGCAGAGTCAGCTGGCAGGCAGGCAGGCTGCTGAAATTAATTATGCTTAAAATCATTGCAGAGATGGATAGCAGTGCTTGTTAGGGCTCTGGCAAAGTGGGGACTCTGCTCTCTTCCCTCATTATCCCATACACCTTGCTGGCATCTGGGTGACACTGCTGGACCCTCCAGCTGGGGTCTGTCAGAATCTGCCTGTGCACCCCCATCTCACAGAATCACAGAATGCCTGGGTTGAAAGGGACCTTAAAGATCATTTTATTCCATCTTGCACACGATATAAACTGTTTTCTGGCTCCTCTGTGGATCCATCTCTCCTGACTCCTGGCAGAGGAAAGGATGGGACAGACAAAATGCTGTTGGGGACATGGTCCTGCAGCTTGGATGCACCATAAGGATCTCCCCCTCCCCTGTTTCTTCACTCTTCTGCAAAACAAGTTGTCACTAGACTGCTTTGACAGTGTCCCCAGGCTGAGCTGTCCCCTGAGCCCGACACAGAGGTGGCTGGCAGGTCTTGGCTCCAGGTGCATCCCTGGCCCAGCCTATCGAGTTCAGCATTTTTTAAATTCTGGTGGTGTTTTCCTCCCCCAGGCTCTGGTCTTGTTTGCCTGTTTCTCCCTGCAGCTCTCTCCACACCCTCTTCTACATTCCTGCATCCTTTCTTCCACTGTTCCTTCCACCCTCAGCAGTCCTCATTTCTACACTGTTCAGCAGCACGAACCCCCAAACCGCCTGTACCCCAGTGCTGCTCCTGCCCCAGTGACCCCTGCTCAGCTCAGCGGCCCCTGTTCCCACCAGCAGCTCTGCCCCAGGTCTGCATTGCTCTTTCCAAGCTCTGTGATCCCCAGCCCATCTCTCCTCTCGTGTATTTCCTTTTCCAAAATTTCTCCTGTTGACTCTCCCTTCTGGCAGTGGTGCATCCATGGCAGCGCTGGGGTCCAGGCCTGCCCACAGCCATGTGGGCTCAGGGCTCGTGGCAGAGCTCCTCTGAGCTTTGCTAAACCAGAGCTTTGCTTTTAGTGGGTATTAAGCCTGTGGCTGTTCCAGGCACACCTCTGATTTCTCCAGCCTTCTTTCCCCTTCTTTTTTACTGCAGAGGACCTTGTTTCTTTAGAGGGGAAAGGACAAAATACGGTGTCAGCATCCCCTCCTGCCTCTCTGCATTCCTGCTGGCACTCTGCTCCTTTCCCTGCACCAGGCACAAGTTCTCCTCTGGTTTGTCCTCTCATCTCTGCCCCTGTGCTGTCTGTTCCTCCCTGTTGCACTATTCCCCTTCCCCCCTGCTCAGTTTCTCACCTGCCTCTGAATCCTTCCCCGTGCTGTGTACTTTCTCCCCTGTTAAAAGCAAAGCTCACCTCTGCTCCTACTCACCTCCTGTGTCTAATTTTTTTTCCCCACTCCCATGATAAGTCCCTCATCTCCTCAGCCTGGAACTGCTGCTGCAAAAACCCGGAGTTTGGCAAAACATCCACGTTATTCTCCCCCCCTTCACCATCCGGGAGGTTTGACTCTGTGGCAGTTGTGCTCCTGAAACCCTGAACTCGCTCTGCCCATTTCTCCTTTGCTCTGCTGCTCCTCCCGCACTTCCTTGGGGATTTGCTGTCCCAGCAGGGCTCTGGTTTCTGTCCTGTTGCTCTGTGTAACCCTATCCTCACACGCATCCCCTGCCTGCCTTTGCAGCTGGCACAGGCGTATTCTGTCCCTCTCCCTCTGTGCCTGGCTGTCAGTCACAGGCCTGGACACTCTGTCCCTGTGTCCCTCCGTGGCCGATCCTGGCCTCCAGCATCCTCCCTGTACAGCTGTATGGGCTTGCCCTGGGAATGGGCACGAGGACCAGCCCAGCACTGGCCACATCTGGGTGTGTTTTTCAGGGCTTTTCTCCTGTAGGATGGTGCTGTGCAGTCAGGAGCATTCCTGGCTACGGCAGCTTTCCCTGAACCCTGCAGTCCTGCAGAGAGCTGATTTATGTGTCCTGGCCTGAGCTCTTGGGAACAATCCCACGTTTGAAACCTAGATGTTCCCACCTGGAATGCAACTGGAGCCTCATCAGCCTTCAAAGAGGTCATGATTGCTTTTAAATATGAAGAAAAATGCTTTCAGGATACTTTAATCATGACCTGACTCTTCAGTTGGATGACCAGGAAGGGTTTGCAAGCCGTGACCTTCTCCTGGTGGCTGTGGGTGAGCCGGGGTGGGCTGTGGTTCTGTGCCGTGGGCCATGGTTCTGTGCCGTGGGCTGTGGTTCTGTGCCATGGGCTGTGGTTCTGTGCCGTGGGCCGTGGTTCTGTGCCGTGGGCCGTGGTTCTGGGCCGTGGTTCTGGGCCGTGG
>VWZW01004522.1:131227-147552 GCA_013397115.1 Edolisoma coerulescens
GTGGGCCGTGGTTCTGTCCCTGGGGCCGTGGGTCGGTGACATGGGCCGTGGGTCTGTGACATGGGCCGTGGTTCTGGGCCGTGGGCTGAGCGAGGCGATGGCCGTGCCTCGCTCGCTGTTGGCCTGGACCGTCCCCTGGAGCTCAGGACGGGCCGTGGTTCCGTGCGATGGCAGTGGCCCCTCCCCTGGGGTTATTCCTCTTGCCCTCCCCACATCTCCCAGGCAGGATCACTTGGAACATGAGACTCAGCCTGTGATCCCGAGCCACTGATCCTGGCAAGAGCAGCTGGAGCTGGGGTGTGCCAAGGGCACCGTGGGCAGCTCTGCCTACCCAGAGCCTGTGGAGATTTGTGTATTCAGACCTGGACCAAAAACAACTATTTAATGGAGTTTTAAATACTCCAAGCAACAAAAGGGAGAACTTTTCCCATAAGCTTGATGGAATTTATTCCATTCTGAAACTTCATCTACCAGTAATTGGATTGAGATCTGTCCTTGTCAGCAGGACTGATGCTTCGCATATATACTGCAGTATATTGAAGAATTCTTTTATTTTATTATCTTTGGGTTTTTAAGCTGCATAGGTGAGCTGGTTTTGCTTTGGATCAGTGCGTGGGGTTGGTCCTCCTGCTCCAAGTGTGCTGGCTGAGCTCTGGCAGTTGTAGCCATGGTCCCAGCAGAGCTGGGGACAGAAGTGCCACCAATCAGTGTCCCCTCTGCCATCACTGCTATTATGTATTTTTGCAGTAGACTTTTTGCCAGTCCCTGTTGAGCAGCTCATGTGGAGGTGCCTGTGAGATCCTCTAAGCTGCACTTTCAGCAGCCCTTCATCCGTGGGTAATTCTGCATCTTGGAATTCAGCCCTTCCCCCTGGTTAGACCATAAATTATGATCCCTTCATGCTGCAGAGCAATCTGAATGCTTTGGCAACTCGTCACTATCATCTGGTATTGCTGTGACATTCCTGGGCTCTGGTAGCCCGATCTTTTCTTTTTAATAGTTATTCAGCAGCAAAAGAGTTTTGTTGTTGAAGAGCAGCTGGTCGTGGCCTTCATTAGAAACAGCCCTCTGAGCTGTAATTTTGTTTGAAATAACAAAGACCGGCCCATACAATCTGCTTTGCATGTAACTGTGGGGTCTGACAATTATATTTTTAGCCTCTAATTAGTCGGGAGGCTTGAGATGGCTGTTTCTGCTTCATTTGGGATCACAATAAGGCTAATAGGTTTCCTGGTTTTTTTCCTTCTAACATCCCCTGTTTAATATTGGACTTGTTCTTCCCCTTTAAGTGCACCAGGACCAACTCTACAATTTTAGCTGAAATTAAAGCAAAAATCTCTGCCTGGGGCAGATGCTGAGCGCAGAGAGCTCTGCTCCAACTGCAAACAATTGCTGGAGTTTTATGAGCAATTAAAGTCGAGTCTCCTAGCAGGGAGCGAGGAGCTGCCAGGGGCCACCCACCTCGCCTCGGGCACCCACAACACCCCTGCAGCCGGGCAGCCTCGGCCAGCTCCTGCTCCCTTTCCCAGCTTTCCAAAGCTCCGTGTGTGTGTGTATGTGCCCCGATGGGCATCCTCCCTCCTCCCCACAGGATCTCTGCTCCGTGTCGTGCTGGCAGGGAGCAGGTGCTGTTCCTCACCATTCCTCCCTGTTCTGTGTTCCCTGTGCCCACCGCTGTTAATCCTGCAGGACTTCCAGCTTTTTTCAGAGGTTCCTGTAAATCCACAGCCCTGTGCTTTCGTGGCACCTCCATGAGAGCTGGGGAGGCAGAGGGAGTGATTCTCCTGGGTTTTGGGAGCCCAGTTGTTTGTGTGGATTGCTGGGATTCCCAGTTCCTGTCGCGTCCTGGCTTGGGTTGCAGCAGAGAGGGGAGCTGGGCGTTGCAGCCCAGTTTGGAAAGGGAACAGTCCTTTCGTGGAGTGCGTGACAGTCTGGCAGGGCCGGGGCTGAGCATCCTGGAGGATGCAGGCAGAGCTCGGTCCTGGCCAGGCTGTTCCAGCAGCCTCTTCCACCATGTGCAGGGAACGGGGACAGAGGTTTCCGGACACTGCTCCAGCCCCTGCCGCTCTGTTCTGCACCAGGAGGGGCAAAGATCGCTGGAGGCAGCATCGTGGTTGCATAAGGAAGTGTGGTGTGAGTCACATGAGCGGGAGAGCAAATGAAGGGTTTTACGAGTGTTCTCAACTCTGACACAGCTTTATTATCTGAGGGCTTGGCTCCCCGACCGAGAGTTCCAGAGGAGGTTACAAGCTATAAAAATGCTCAAGAGAACTGAGTTCTTTTCTCTGCTTCCCCAGCCCAGGTGTGTCAGGTGGCATCACCTCACCAGCAGCACCAGTGCTGTCCTGTGCCTCCCTCCAGCGAGCGATGGGGAGGGCAGGCAGCTGCTGCTCCACGCTCTGCCCGTGACTGCACAGCAGCACAACAGCCCGAGGCTCTGGGCTTTGGGGTGACCCGGGGGTGAAAAAACTCACCATGAGCTGCCAGTGTGCACTGGCACCCAGAAACCAGTGACAGGACAAGGGGAAATGGGTTCAAACTGAGAGAGGAAATTTAGGTTGGGAAGGAATTTTTCTCTGTGAGGGTGGGCAGGCCCTGGCACAGGGTGCCCAGAGCAGCTGTGGCTGCCCCTGGATCCCTGGCAGTGCCCAAGGCCAGGCTGGACGGGGCTTGGAGCAGCCTGGTCTTGCCCATGGCAGGGGCTGGAACGAGATGAGCTTTAAGGTCCCTTCCAACCCAAAGCATTTTGTGATTCAGTGATTCCATCTGTGTGTGAAAGGCCATTGTTCTCTTTTATCTTCTTTTCAGTGCCATCGTTTTTGTGTTTGCTTTCTCTGTCCCTGGTCCCCTCTTCATTTAATTCTGTAGCATCAACTTCCACCTTGGCAAGTGGCCAACCCCAGCCCATCCCCTGTGACCAAGATTTTAAGGGGAGCTTCTGACCTGGATTTTGGGGTAGTCCAGCCTCTTGCATGGGAAGCAGCTCCTTGAGCAGCTGCCAAAGCTGACTTCCACAGGAGAAGTTGTTTGGTCCAGCCCAGAGAGGTGCTGGACAGCATTGCTGTGGGCAGCTGCCACCTCTTTCCCAAGGGCTGGAGACCCTGGGCTGGAAGCCACAGGGGCAGAGCCAGCAGCCAGTGGGACACGGCAGCCTTTGGAAGGAGGAGGGCCATGGCCAGCCCTGGAACAGCCTTTGAGGTGCCAGCACAGGAGCACGTGGAGCTGCACAAGTGCTCGAGCGAGGCTGCCTGATGGCCTGGGCCAGGTGTCATTGGGGTAAGGCTGGAGGTCCTCAGAGGTGCAAGCAGCACTTGGGTTTTTGTGGTATCTCCTGGCTTCTTCTCACCCCATAAATCCTCCGGAATCCCTTCAGCTTTGCCCCTGCTCCCACAGGAGGAGGAAGGCCCTGGGGACGAAGGAGCAGCAGCATTCCAGCAGGCTGAGCTCATGGGGCCCGAGTCCCGCTGCCATGGATTGCCTTCCTCTTGGGCAACCGGCTGTCCAGAGGAGCTGGGGGATGGGGCTGAGGAGGAGCCTCCTCACTCAGGATGCAGCCACAGAGTTTCAGTTTCTGGTCACTTGACTTGGAGAAGGAAGGAACTGAGGAGCTGCACTGGCCATTAGCAGTGACTGGATGCACTGGTACAAAGCACGCTGCAGGAACAGTACTCCTCTTGTTCACTGTTGTCAATAATTCAAGTATCTTCAGATTTAGTGAAAAAAGCATATTTAACATTTTTCTTCCCTTTCTTCCCCACAAACTTGTGCTTCTCACATCACTTGTAAGTCACTGGCTGACAGTGGCTCTCCTGGTGGCTCCTGCTGGAGGCTCTTTCCTCTGTGAAGGCTGATACATGAGATCATTTGCTAAGTAGTGGGAAAAAGGCTTTTACAGTTCAAAAGGGCCAGACTGATCTGGGTTTGAAGGGTGATAGTGCAGTATTTTGCTTTTTCTGTTTTCATAGGAAATTTGATTCCCAGTGTGGAGGTTTTATTTCATAGTTTCCTGGAACTTAGTGATCAGCTTTTAAATATGACAGAATGGTTTGGTTGGAAGGGACCTTAAAAACCATCTCATTCCACCCCCTGCCATGGGCAGGGACACCTCCCACTGTCCCAGGCTGCTCCAAGCCCCCATGTCCAGCCTGGCCTTGGGCACTGCCAGGGATCCAGGGGCAGCCACAGCTGCTCTGGGCACCCTGTGCCAGGGCCTGCCCACCCTCCCAGGGAACAATTCCTTCCCAATATCCCATCCATCCCTGCCCTCTGTCACTGGGAAGCCATTACCCCCTGTCCTGTCCCTCCATGCCTTGTCCCCAGTCCCTCTCCAGCTCTCCTGGAGCCCCTTTAGGCACTGAAGGGGCTCTAAGGCCTCCCTGGAGCTTTTTCTTCTCCAGGTGAGCACCCCCAGCTCTGCCAGCCCGGCTCCAGGGCAGAGGGGCTCCAGCCCTGGAGTATCTCTGTGGCCCCATAAAGACAAGAATTAATTATAGAGATATATTGCACAGGTCTGGAGTCCTTTCTGACCTCCCATTCCTTTTTCCTGTCCTTTCCTGTGGAGTGCATGGCAGGATGTGAGAGATGAACTGAAAGGCCAAGGATAATGATTCCAGCCTGGGCACGGCAGCAGCAGGGTGGGAGCAGCTGCCTCACGGTGGGAATCACATCTCAACAATGACTCCTCAGTGCTGGCATTCAGCTTGGCCTTCTGACGTGTGGGTCTCAAACCTGACCTAATTCTGGGCCAGGAAGGAAATCCCTGAGCGAAGGAAAGCCTTGGGCAGGTATTCAGAGCTCTTCTGTGGCCAACACAATTCCTGAGTGGCGGAAGGAGGGGGATTCCCAGCTGGGGTGTGTTGTGTGAGATGTTTAGGTAATCTCCAGTTGCACATTTGTTGGTGTTTGTATTTCATCTGAGGAGGAGAAAGGTTAAAATTAATGGTGGCAAAATTTACGGAAGACCTTGAGCATTCCCGGAGCTCTGACGTACTACAGGGGACTGGCAGAGATCAGGTTTGGTTGGTGAGCTCAGAGCCATCCTCGAGCTACACTGAAGTACAGAAGATCCTTGCTTAAAATATCTTTGTATTTAAAAAACATTGGGACACACGTGCAGATTTCTGTGCTGCTTCACAGAATCCCAGAATGGTTTGGGTGGGAAGGGACCTTAAAGCCCACCCAGTGCCACCCCTGCCATGGGCAGGGACACCTTCCACTGTCCCAGGGTGCTCCAAGCCCCGTCCAGCCCGGCCTTGGACACTTCCAGAGGCTGCTCAAGCAGGACAGGAGTGCCCAGGGCTCAGCCCATCCCTGGTCCCAGTGTTTAATTGTGGATAATTCCATCCCCTGTGTGGGGCTGGAAGAGCAAAGCAGAGGCAAAATGTGGGCAGATGAGAGAGGTGTTGGTGATCAACTGATTTTGTATTGGAGACACCTGAAAACCTTGAGGAAGGGTCTCTTCCTCCATGGAGCTCCCTGGATCATCTGTGGGACCATCTGGTCCTGTTGGAAAAGATCTTCTTGGAGCAGGACCTTGTTCAAGTCTTGCTGCTCGGCTTTTCCCTTCCTACAAACGCCTCCTGAGCCCTCCCTCGAACGGGGCAAAGCTGGCAGGAGGAGCTGCTGGTTTTCCCTGGTACTTGGAGTGTTTGCATCCTGCCCCACCTCCCAGGCACGACCAGATTGGATTTGAGAGGTGTCTTCCTGCCACGACCACAGTGATCTTCTCCAAACACTCAAGGTCCCTGTGAAGCATCTTCCACAGGTCCTTGAACCACAGGGACCAAGTCTGCCTTCCTTCAGCTCTCTCCCGTGGGTTTTGTACCTGTGGGGCACAGGCTGCTGTGTGCTTATGTGACCCAGCAGGCTGCTGGGTGCTGTTAGTGAGTGACCAGAAGGATTTGGTGTCTCCCCATGATGCTGAATCTGATTTCCAGCAGCTCCTGGAAAGGGCACGAAGCAGAGGTTGGCAGGGATAGGTACTGACAGGGCACTGGCCTCGGGGGTCTTGATTTTTTTCCCCTCTATGTTCACACTGGAGTACCATTTCTGTAAATTAAACTTGTAAACTAAATTCCTATAAGCTAAACTTGTGCTCTGGGTTGTCTCCTCTTTCCTACAGGTGAGACCCGTGGAGGAACTAGGAGAGGCTGAGCTGTGATTGAACCAGGAGGGTTTGGACGGTGTCTGAGGATGGTGAGTCCATGTCCTATTTTCTCTCTACAGGATGGACCCTGAGGGGCTGGAGCGTGTCCAGGGCAGGGAACAGAGCTGGGAAGGGGCTGAGCCCCAGGAGGGGCTGAGGGAGCTGGGAAAGGGGCTCAGCCTGGAGCAAAGGAGGCTCAGGGGGGCCCTTGTGGCTCTGCACAGCTCCCTGACAGGGACTCAATTATCTCAGAGAGCTTTTCCAACCCAAATGATTCCATGATTCTGGTCTGCCTCTGTCCTCTGTGGGTGGTCTTGTTCTTTGTGTGTCCAAATCTTGTACTGCTGCTAAATGTAGGAGAAGAAATACAAAAATGAGCAAGAAGGGTGGAACAGTATTGTGCATTATATACAATAATATAATAGGGAGGATTTATCACTGTCATCAAGATGCTGTTAATAGGATACATTTACCCCTAAACCTCTTATTGGAATATATTGGGGAAAAAAGTAAATAAGACTGGAACCCCCTTCTGTCTCCCCAGACTACTGACATACTCATCCAGTTTTTGTGGCTTACTGATTTATTTTTTCTTTAAAACTTACTGCTGGGGTTTCTCATTGTGTTCCTCTGTTGCCTCTCAGTGAAGGATTTCACACCATGTTAATAACAGCTCTGGTGCCACCAAAGGAGCAGAAATTTCACAAGAATTAGTTACAGAAAAATGTGGTAGAAAAGAATCTGAACCACAGCCAGAGCAGCCAGATTGCTGATAAACTCGGATAAAGGGCCTCCAATGCCTCCAGCAAGAAATAACCCAAAATACAAGGGATCTGCTGGGAGGAAAAAAGCTGGAGACTGGGAATGTTGAAAGATATGCTGAGAGTGTCCTGAGGGGGGTAGTTTGAAGAGGGGTGAACTGCATGTGGGCTGTGGGTGGGCAGAGCCTGAACTTGCTGCAGTGACATGGATCAGCACCAGCTTCGTGTTGTTGTGGGGGAAGGAGTTCTGAGGAGAACAGCAGAGACAGACAAAGGGCTGGAAATTCAGATTGAGGACATGAAAATTTAGGTTAAACCTGTTAGAAAAAATAAAAGATAAAAATCTGGCAGAGTGCTCGAGGAAATGGTGACGTCTCCTGAGGGATTGTCCCCGATGTGTTTTGTTAACAACTGGAATAGGGAAGGAGACGTGCTCTCTGCATTAGCTGAGCTCTCAGCTCAAGTGGTTACACACAGCATTTCTGCTGTGTCCTCGTGCTCCTGGTGCTGCCTCAAGACCTCCTGTGCTCCCTGCTGGAAGAGCTGATCCCTGCACTGCAGGGTGAGGAGCTTGGTCTGGGGTGGAGAGGTGAAAGTCCTCGCCTGCCACAACCTGATAAAGGATCTCACACTTCAGCTTGGAGTGCCCTGGTGTCACGTCGGAGGTGTAAAACCCCACAGCTTCTCTGGGTGGGACTGAGGTGAGAGGGATGCAGATGTATCCAGATATGAATGAAAAAAAGGGAACAAACACATGGAAAATGCATCAAAAATCCCTGCAGGGAACACAGAGAAGGCTGGGCTGGGCCCCCTGAGGCCAAGGCTGGTCAGACCCGAGTTACAGGGCCCAGTGAGTGCTGCAGGGGAGCGTGGCTCAGGTGGGTGCCCTCACCTGGCAGGACCTGCAGCTCAGGGACTTGGTAATCCAGAAACTATTTATTGATGTTTCATGAGTCCTTGGTAGGTTTTCCTTCCATAAATTCATCAGGCTTTTAAAATCCAGGTGAAGGTTTGCAGTTGTGTCAGAGCTGTGCTGCCGAGCACCTCTTGCTGTGTTTTGGAAGCAGCCCGGTGTTGTTTTGGCTGGTTCTTGTATTGGGAATAACAACAAAGTGTGGTGCTGCCCGTGAGCATCTCCTGCCCTTCAGGACTTTGTAGATCTCCACACATTCCCCTTAGACATCTGAAGAGCTCTAGTCTTTTAAATTCTCTGCAGCGAAGCCGCCTTTAGTTTTCATCACCCCTCCCTGGACCTGGTGGGGTTTTTTTTGAGTGCACAGACTGGAATTTTGGATTCACTGAAACATAGAAGCTTTTCTTTTCCCTGTACTCCTTTCTTGTGTCTGGACAGACCTCACCCTGACCTGGCCCTGCCCACCCTTAGGTGTAATCATTGTTTGGTTTCTCCTACACCAGAGGGTTTCCTGCTCCTTATGAGTACCCAAAGATGCCTTTACTGTTTCAAAGGACCTTCTGAAAAGGATTTTTTTATATTTTATTAAAATGCTCCTGTGATTTTTTGAAAATTATTTTTTCATTTTGGAAAAAGTAAAGCAACCAGCAAAGCCCCCCCCCCGCCCCCATTTCACCCACTATTTTGGGAAGAGACTATGGCCTTTTTATCTCCCATGGCAAGGGAGAGAAAGCAACTTGTATTGCAAGCTGTAGAAATAAGCACTTACCTCCAGCTCCTTACCTGAGCTTCTGTCAGCAGCTGAAAGCAGGGAGCTGATGGAAGCTCCTGACAGCCCCTTGGAGCCCTTCTGTGACCTCTCTGGAGGGCTGTGGCTCCCGAGTTAAACACGGGGGGGCTGGAGGTGGGCTGTGAGTTAAGGGGTGCTTTGGGGCTGGCTGGAATCCCTGTTCCCTGCAGGCATGCCGAGTGCTTCCTTAATTCCCTGTGCTCCCTGCAGGCTGAGGCCACAGCCCGGGTGCCCTCTGGTTAGCAAGGGCCGGCCCAAAAGCTTTGCCCCTGCTCAGCAGCCCCCCAGATGTGCCTCACCAGCTGCTCTCCCCTTCCTGCTGCTCCAGGTGCTTGGTCAAGCGTTAACAGCTTGGATTGCACGACTCTTCCCATTTTTCCCCAAAACTAGCTGCTGATGGGAATGACCTTGAAGACAGCACTAGTGCTGGTTTAATCCTTAACTAAGGGAGCCCTAACGAGCACTCGGTGCCTTAATCCATTACTGAGAACTGGCAGGGGGTTGGTGCAGGGGCTGTGCTCACTGCTCAGCTCCCAGGGCAGCATTCCCTCTGCTGCCTGCTGGGATCCGGGCATTGTAGGCATCGGCTCTTACCCCGGGGGGCCCGTGACTTATCCGAGCCACCCCTTGTCCCCTCGTGCTGGGGCATGGAGCTGACAGCCTGTGACTTGTGCCCTTTTGTCCCTCTCTCAAAGGTTTCTCGCTGCAGAGTCGGTTCCGTGCTCACCTCTGGGCACCTTTCTGAACAAACACCAAATGCAGTATTACAGATCTGTAAGCTCTTCTGTCATCCTGTCCCGATTAAAAGATGACACTCACCATCCCAGTCCTGACTTACAGGGTATGAAACAGTAACTTCTCTTTGCACAGGTTTAGGGGTTTATTTCCACCCCAGGCTCAGCAGCCTTTCAGTTCACCCACAAACCTCCCTCGGCTTTGAGGAAATGAACTATTTATGTAGGGGGACCTGAAACAAAGATGCCCTTTGTGCAAGAGAAGTAGGGGAGGCAGAACAAGAAGTGCCTTTGGCCACAGCTCGTCAGTCCCAGCATCAGTTTATGGAGAGAGAGAGAGAAATATGTGTCTGAGTGCAGCTCATCTCACCCCATGTAGGCATCTGCCAGGCAGAAAAAGAATAAATTTTAACTTTTAGAATGAGATAAATGATGCAAGTCTCTCCCTTCCCCTCCTCACCTGAAAAAAAAGATCTAGATAACCAGTTCCTAGCTTGATCTTCGCTGGAAATAAACATTCAGACCTGGAAGGATCTGAAGTAGAGTATCCTGATGGCCCCTCTGCTGCTGGAGCCCCTGGCTGTCGGACAGAGCTGCCCTGGCTCCCGCTGACTTGCTTCTCATGTCCTGGAATTCCCTTCCCAGGGCAGTCACCTCCTCCTGCCAATTTTTCTGTCGGTTTTCTCCAGCTGGAGGCGGATCAGGGCAGACTGTGCAGTGGATGTGCTACCAGGGACAGGGCTGCGCATTCGGATTCCTGCCAGCCCTTGCCTGCCCTCCCCTCCATCTGTGGGGTGATGCCCCGTGCTGGGGTGATGAAAAGCTCTCCCTTAATCTATAGAAGGGATGAGTGTGGTGTCTTCTGCCTCAGCAGAGAGTAATTTTATTTGTGGTGCCGAAAGAAATAGAGGATAAAGCTATGCCAGGGTTGGGAAGGGTGAACGTGTCTGTGGAGGGCTGAGTCAGGTGTGCTGGCAGCTCCCTGCAGTGAATGGGACCGGTTTTTCTCCTGGAATCATGGAATGGTTTGGGCTGGAAGGGACCTGGCCAGGTGGGAATTAGCTGCTCCCTGGCCCACACTTTCCCAAACTTGCAGAAAGCTGGACCAGCCACTGGCAAAACGGTTCATTTCAGGATGCTGACTGGCTCCAGACCGTGAGAGGGGAGTTCAGCATCCTGATGCCTGTCCTGTGCTCCCAATGCAGATTCCTTGGGCAAGTGGGACCAGATCTTCCCTGTGAAGCCTGTGCTGCAGGCTGGGCTCCTGGTGCATGCACCAGGTCTCCACAGGGAATATCATCTCCTTTGGAGGCTGCAGGATGGCCCCTCGAGTGCCAGCCCTGTCCTTGCCAAGCACTGTGTTTTCTCCAAGCCTCCAAATCCCTTTCGGGACCTTCAGAAGGCTGCAATTTACCTGCAGTGTGGATCCGGGGATGGCTGGAGGGGTGGGAGGAGCAGCACAGAGCAGTGGGCAGTGCTAGTGGGAGGGAAAAGGGGCTAATTACTGCCAGCTGCCCTTAAGGACATGCTGCCCGTGTTATATTCAGCTCCTCTTCCTCAGAATTGGGAAACACTTTGGATGGTGGGGAGATGATGAGGGAGATTTCTCTCTCTGCCTACATGAACACACACACACACACACNAAACACTTTGGATGGTGGGGAGATGATGAGGGAGATTTCTCTCTCTGCCTACATGAACACAAGAGGAGCCCAGTTCTGTGAAATAACCTTCTCTTCCTCAGTGGTTTGTGATAGTGGAGCAGAGCCCAGCCTGGGAGGCATCTGAGGTGGCATTTAGGAAATCCCTCTGGCTAAGCCAGCTAAGGAGTCTGGAGCACTCTGCAGTCCTGTGCTGGGCTGCCCAGCACCACTCCTGCCCTTGCCTGGGTCACTGGAGGGAAAGGAGGGCAGGTATTTTGGGAACTCTTGAAGGAAGCGAAAGCAGAGTCTGAATCAAGTTCCTCTTGAAAGTCTGTGAAGACACTGAACTTCAGAGCAAGGTTTCTGCTGTGCACCAGGCTCAATGCTTGGGCAGAAGTTTCTAAGTCATGTGTGAGTCTTTTTCTGATACTAAAAGTGCAAAAATATTTCAGTGAAAGCAGAAGAAGTTCTAATTGTGGATGTTCAGGTCAGCTTAGGTTGGAAATTCAAAGTACTGATCTGACGAGCAGCCCTTTAACTCTGCACAGCTGCAGCTTAGGGGGTTACAAAGGTCCTTCTGCAAACAATCCCTGTGCCAGGCCCTGAGCTGAGCCTTGGTCCTGAAAACCTCCCTGTGGGTTGGAGCACACCTCTTACCTCCCTTGTCTGTGGTTCTGTGTTATAAACTGTGGTCTTGTGCTGTGTGCACGTAACAGCAATGTGTGCTCGCGCTCTGCCCAAGAGACTCCTGGACTTCAGCTGTTCCCCGGACACATGTCAGGAAAAAGAATGAATATTGGCTTTACAGTGTTTATAGCCACACTTTCCCTCCAGTATAAAAGGTTCCTTCAGCTGTAGCTGCTCTGGTTTCTCAGCATTCCCTCCAGAGGGGAACCTGCAGGGAGCAGGGCACCTCTCCTGCCACTCACTTTTGGCCAAGACGAATCCGTCACCTCATCCATACCCCTCTGTCCTTATCTGTAACCCTCTGTTTGTGTCCATAACCCTCTGTTCTCCTTGTGTTTCGGTTCGTGGGTGCCAGCTGCAGTCAGGTGTCCCAAGGATGGGCAATGCCTGACATTCACCCACTGTGCTCCATGTAAACGCTGGAGTGGGACAGAGCGGGGGGGAAATGGGATTTCATGGCTTATCTCCGGGTGTGGCTGTGTGTCCTTCTAAGTCTTTTATCCTAAGTGGTGAAGCTGGTGTAACCATGGGAGTCTGTGGGACTGTTTTGTCAGCAAGGGAGCTCACGGAACTGAATTTTGCCCTGCAGTGACAGTGGGCAGCATGTCTGGGTGTCACAAAGCTGTCCCTTTAGCCGAGGCAGCTCTGAATAATCTAACCCTGAACAATTTTGCAGAGAAATGTCAAAGTATTTTATCTGACTTGAGAAAAACCCTTTGAGATCCCATTGGTATTGCTGGGGAGAGCTGTCTGTGGTGTCTTTGGGGCAACCACATCTAAGAGGAGCTCAATGGCTACAGGCTGTGCTCTGTTTGGATTTATGTTTTGGGAGCAAAAAGCTGCGATTTGAGCAAAATAGTGGGGCCTTTGAGGATTGATGAAGGGCCGGGTTTTAATTTTGCATTTTAACAAAGAGATTCTCCCTCTGGCTCAGCAGTGGGAAGAGCAGCAGCTGATGGTAGAAATGGAGATGGCTTTCCCCAGGAAGCTGCTCCTGTGGTTCCTGGGACAGGCTGTGACCTGGGAGCTGTGTGCTCCTGGGCTTGATGAACAGCAGGTAGTAAAGCTGAGCCCCTAGGGGGCTGGGGTGGGGAGGTGGGTGCTCAGCCACAGCATTTCCTGCACCCATGGCCTTATCCAGTGTCTGTGAGCATTGCCAGCGGGAGCTGGGGAAACTTCCCATGGGAGCTAAGTGCCCAAGCGGTCAGCGAGAGGAGCCCTGTCCACTCCAGGGCCCAGGCCCCAGCACACAGGTGCTGGTGGGAGCCAGGGACATCCAAGTACTCCCTGCACACACGAAGCTCCTGGGAAGGACGACTTGAAGTCTCGGGAGTGTTGAGTGGTGAGATGCAGCAGGACAGCCCCTTTATCCTCATCTCCCTGGCCAGGCACAGAGGACTGCGGGAGGACAGCGGGCTCAGGGGTGCAGGGGCAGGTCCTGGCTGAGCTGCTGGGAGCAGGGCCAGGGCTGGGGGCTCGGCACAGGGACAGAGGGCTGGGAGCAGAGGGCATGGAGCTGGGGCAGAGGTCTTGGAGCAGAGGGCTCGCTGCTGGTGTGGAGGGGTTGGTGTAGGGTCAGTGGGCTCGTGGCAAGAAGGCTCCGTGCCGGGGTGGAGGGATCGGTGGAGGGCTCGGGGCAGAGGGCTCGGTGCCAGGGCATGAAGCCGCCTTCCCGCTATTGTTCCCGGCGCTGCCACTGCCGCCATCAGTGCGGCACGAGGCCGGCGCCGGCGGCAGCAGCGCCATGAGCCGGGAATGCCGCTCCCGGCCGAGGAAGGGGCCGCTCCATTTTCTGTCTCGCCCGTCACGGAGACGCTCAGATGGCAGAGCCGCNGATGCTCCTGCCCTTCCCGGCGGAGCGGGGACGCTGCCGCAGTGCCGGGGCCGCGGCCGCAGCTCGCAGCCGGAGGGAGGAGATGCTGCTTGTGCCTGCCCGGCCCTGCTGCCGCCTCGGGAAATGAACATGAGTCTGCCAGGCCGCGTCTCCTGCTCCATGCTCAACTGCTTTGTAAGTGCTGCTTTTTATTCCCCTTCTCTCCTCCATGGAAGCGGGGCCGTACGCCAGCTGCGCTCTCCAGCTCACATGCCGGTGGAGGCATCCCCTGGATCTGCCCAGGGAGAAGGGGGATCCCCTTCTCGCTCCCGCACGCCGCCGGAGGGCACCGCGGCCCGTCCGTGCTGCCCTGGCCGGGCCCAAGGGCACAGCAGTGCCCGGCGGCGCGGGCCGAGCCCCGGCAGGCCCCGCTCTCTGCGCTGGGCCCCGCAGGCTCCGCGCCGTGCCTGCAGCTGGAAAATCACCGTGCGGGAGCACCGACCCCCGGGGAGCCCCGCACCCTCCCGGGCTGCGGGTGTGCAGGACCCTCCGCCGCTGCTGCTGTGCTGAGGGGGTCCTGCGCTCGGCGCCTTTTATACCTTCAGGGAGAGGGGGCTTCCTGCAGACCCACCCCCAGCCCCCCGGGGCACCCCTGGCCAAATGGGCTCCGCGGGCTCCAGGAGGCTTGTGAAGAGAGCAGGGCGCTGACCCCCGCCCTGCCGGTGCCCGGGATGGGGCTGTGGCAGGAGGGGATGCTCAGCCTCTGCCCGCCCCGTGCTGCGGGCGAGGAGGGACTCAAGGACACCCCGGCGGGTGGAGAGCTCAGGCTGCCCTGTTCCAGTTCCTGCTGCTCCCTGGGATTTCTCTGCGAGCTGCAAAGTGACGGTGGCAGAGGATCTCTGCTCCCTGGCTGCCGCACCGGCACGCGGGCACACACCTTCCCTTTGTGCTCTCCCGGGCTGGTGCCTCGCTCGGAGTGAGCCGCTGGCAGGAGGGGCCCCGAGCCCCCCCTGCTCGCCGGTCAGCATCGGCTGCTGCTGGAGCAGCTGCTGTGCCCTGTGTCCCTCACAGCATGGTGACAGGGGCAGTGCCTTCGCCTCCAGCTGGGGCCGGTGCTGAGTTTGATGGAGGCTCTAACAGCGTGTTACGTGCGTGCAGGTTCCTTGGATATGGGGTGGGAGGGGTCTGGCTGCCCCTGTCTGAGGTCCAGGGATCACCTCAGGCCAGGCTGTTCCCGTGGGCGCTGAGGCTTCAGCTCCTGTCAGTAACACAAGAGGATTCAGCAGCATTTTAAATATTCCTGAGCCAGAAGGATTGGGATCTCCTTTCTTCAGGCTGAAATTGGGATTCTGCCTTGGGTGACATATCCAGAAAGATGTCATTTTAAAATATTACTCAGTGCTTGCAGAACACAGTGTTTCCTGGTAAATGCTAGAGCCTAGAGCTAGAGTTAGAGAGCAAGCAGCTTTCTGAAGAAAACATTCCCACACCAAATACATGTGGAATTAGCACCATCCTGGACTCCCAGCAGTGAGCACCTGCAGCCCAGTGTCCAGGTGCCACTCCTTCAGACAGCAGCTCGGTGATGTGACAGGGCCTGGGTGAGGGCTGGTGAAAATTGGCACCAAGAGGTCACCCCAGAGCTCAAGGAGCATTGGGACAATGTGCTGAGACACATGGTGGGATTTGGGGTGTCCTCTGTGCAGGGCTGGGAGTGGGACTTTATGATCCTTATCCCTTCCAGCTCAGGATGCTCTGGTTGTGTGAGTGAGTGAAGATTCCCGTGTTCCAAACTGAGACATACACTCCGCTTGTCAAGGATGGCATGTGCAGGTTCCGTGTGACCTCTCAGACCATCCTGAGGCCTCTGTGGGTTTTCTGGGGTGTCCATCTGAGCAGGCTGGACATGTCCAGCTGCCCTGGGCTCGGTGCTGGCACCAGTCAGTAGTGCCTGTTGGGTGCACTGGGGTGCAGTTGTTGTAGGGTTACGTTTCACAGTTGTATCTTCTCCTCCAAAAGATTCAGGCTCTTCCCAGATTTCTTTGGTCTGAGAGTGAAAACGAAAACTCCCAAAAGAAAGCCGTCCTTAAGAGGAGGAAGAGTAGGCTGACACTGGGCTGTAGATGGAAACCCTCTGTGTCATGGTGTGTCTGCTCTGGTGCTGTGGAGCAGGTAACGGGAACAGCTGACAGGACAAGTTACTGTCACATCGGTCCCCTGTGGCCAAGGTGTGTCTGCTTGGCTTTCCAAACACCACTCAGCTGGAAGAGGCGGGACTCGGAGGCTCCAGCATTTCACTGTGCTGTGGGCACTCTGCAACAGCCAGAGGAACTGCTGGGGTCTGGAGGCAAAACAGGCATTTCCATGCATGGGTATCCCCAAGCTCCTGGGGTGCCAAGAGTATCCAGCAGCTTCAATTTTTGGCTTTCACAGCACGTGCTGGCTGAGGCTGTCTGACTGTGTGCTCTGTTTGCAATGCAGGGTGAGGAAGGCCCTCCCAGTTTGGAGTACATCCAGGCCAAGGACTTGTTCCCCCCGAAGGAGCTCGTAAAGGAGGAGGAGTCTCTGCAGGTAAGGAAGTAAAAACACCCAAACAGCTCTGGGATGTGGCAGGCTGGGCTCTGCAGAGCAGCTCTCCAGCCCAGCAGCCCTGGAGGCCACAGGCTGGCCAGTGCCGGGGGCAGGTTGGGAGCAGCAGGTCCCTGTGCTGTTGCCAAGGCCCCGTCCCTGCGTGCCCAGCCCCGGCAGGACGTGTCCGGCATCGCTGATGCAGTGCAGGGCCAGCACGGGTGTTCCCTGCCGGAGCCTGCCCGGTCCTGCAGCCAGCCCGGCCCTGCAG
>VWZW01004522.1:147683-245639 GCA_013397115.1 Edolisoma coerulescens
GCCCTGCAGCCTGCCCCAGGGAGAGTCCCGGCGCAGGGGATGTGGGGCCGTGCTCTGCAGCGCTGGCGTGTGGCTGCACTGCCCGCTCTGCCCCGGGCACGCCGCTCCTGGCATTTCCTGCTGCGCGGCGGCTGGAAGAAGGAGCTCCGTGTGGTGCCAGCCCCTGCTGCAGAAGGCCCTGGGAAGAGCCCCGGGTGCTGTTGCTGCTGGGCAGCAAGGGCAGCGTCCCCTCCTGGGGATTGATGCTTCCTTTAACATCATGCAGTGCTCGTCGTCCTCCTCCTGGGGCTGGAGCCAGGCTCACCTCGTTCTTGCTGCTGCTGCAGCGTTTGGGTTTGTTCTGAGGCTGTCACTGCCTTGGCAGAGGGCGCTGGGGAAAGCGAGGGCTGAGAGCTGTTGGCTTGAAGGAACAGCCACGGGCTGGGGACTTGTGCGGGGTCGGGGCTGCAGGGCTGTGGCTTTGGGGGGTGAGGCTGCTGAGGCGACTCTGAGCTGAGACTCCTGGGGAAGAGCAGACTCTGCCTTAGTTTGCTGCATGGAGAAGTAAAGTTCAGCCCTCCCAAGGGTAATTTGCCTTCAGTAAATCGTTAATTTGTTGTAAAGCACAGTGTTCAAGGCCAGGTTGGATGGGGCTTGGAGCAACCTGGCCTAGTGGAAGGTGTCTCTGCCCACGGCAGGGGTGGAACTGGATGAGCTTGGGTTGGGATGTGACTCCCAGCCCAAACCATTCCAGGATCCTGTGACTCTAGAAGGATGCCATCAGTTGATAACAGGCTGTATTCAGGCACCTGCTGGTTTATTCCAGGATTTCCCTCTGTCGGTTCTTGCAGCCTTATCAGCCCCTTTCTGTTCTGTCTCCCTTCTGTTGCTGTGTGAAAGAGCCACGTAAGCAGGAGAAATGCATGCCAGATAAAAACAGCTCTGGCAAGCGTGCAGAAATCAACTGCAGAAATAAAGAGAGGATATTCTCTTAGGCAAATAATTGATATTTTTCAGGAGTGTTCGGACAAATGCCAGTCTGAGGTGGTTATTTTTGTACAAAGAAAGGAGAAGTTGTCAGTACAGTTGTCACTTGAAGTCTGAAATCCAGGAAATTCAGGTTTTTATGCCCAAGCCATAGAAACAAGTTTGAAATAAAGAGAAGGTGGTCTGACTTGTACTAATTACAGTGTAATGAATTGTGTCATCAGCTGCCCCGTCTGGCAGGTTTCAGCTCTGGCTGAAATGATAAATCGTGACATTTTTGGCATAATTGGTTACCGACATCACCTGGTGTAGGTGGCATTCAGGGAACAGGAGGAGCCTGATTAGCTAAGGACAAAGGGGCCAGGTGAATTTTAGGCTGTTCTGCCTTTTTTTTTTTAATAGAACAAAAGTCAAACTTGACTGTCTGCCAGGATCCCCAGTTTTAAAAATAACTATGGCATGTCCAGACTGATGGGCAAAAACAGACACTTGATTATCTTGATATTAAAAAAAATGGAATACAGGCAACTTTAAGGAAGCTTTCTTGCAGTTTAATCAGGACAAGCTTCCTCAGTCATATAAATAACTATACACAGAGAATCCCTAAGAGCTTTGTTAGCAGAAACTGGGCACATCTTTGGTTCATTTGCTTACCTGGATGGTACTGCTGAGTCTCACAGTGCTGCTGAGGGCCCCCTCTGTTTAAATGGCACAGCAGGATCACGTAGGTGACACTGCCCTGGGGCAGAGGCTTCTGATCAGTCACAGAATCCCAGAGTCACTGAGGTTGGAAAAGACCCCCATGACCATCAAGTCCAAACTGTGGCTGATCCCCACATTGTCACCCAGCCCAGAGACTGAGTGCCCCATCCAGCTGTTCCTTGGGCACCTCCAGGGATGGTGACACCCCCACCTCCCTGGGCAGCCCCTGCCAGTGCTTCCCCGTGGTGCTGGGCTCTTTCGGGGGCTGTGCAGAGCCCTCCCCCTGTTCTCTCTGAGCTCTCCTGCACTCGAGTCCCTCTCCATGCCTCTTGTGCCTGGGCTGGTTTCCCCTCTCCGCAGAGCAGGGACTGTCAGTCCCTCTGTCCCCAGGCCAGCCCTCGCTGCCAGCTGTGCATGGCACACACGTGATCCTTCAGGAGCTGCTCGCTGGCTCCAGGGGCATCCTTGGGAAGGGCTCCGTGTGCGGGGCTGGGCACTGGGTGCGGGTGCTGCCCGCGCCGCTCTCAGGGCACGAGGAGCGCGCTGCTGGGAGCGGTTCCTTGGGAGATGCCCTGTGGAAGGAGGGGGAGGGCGGCTCTGGGAGCTCCAGAGCACAAAGCAGCTGTGTGACCTGACCTGGTGCTGTCTCCTTCCAGGTGCCATTCACTGTGTTGCAGGGCGAGGGGGTGGAGTACCTGGGCCATGCCAACGACGCCGTGATCGCCATCTCCAACTACCGCCTGCATATCAAATTCAAGGACTCTGTGATCAACGTGAGTCCGGCTCTGCCTGCGCCGTCAGCTCTCGCAGGGCCTCAGAGCGGGGAGGGGTGGGAATGCCCCGTTCCCGGGGGCTGTGGCACAGGAAGGTGCCTCTTGGAGGATGCCAGGCCTGGGCAACCAGGCCTGTTGCTGTTTTGCTGCTGTATTTAGATGTGAGGATGGGGTTTTCCTTCGGACAGTAATTAGGCCTTTCCTTTGCTGATTTCTTTAAATTCAAGCATTGACCTTGGTGGTTTTACGGCTGTTGAGGTCTCTTGCAGGCCAGTTTTAATGAGACTTCTCACCAACACAGAGTCAGGCAGTGGGAGCCTGAGGCTTTCCCTCACTGCCTTGACTTGCCATCTCTTCCTGCAGCTGAGTGGCTCAGTTACCTGTGCTTGGCTGGATGTGATTGAGTCAGGAACTGGCCCCAAGTGGGAGATTACCGAGGGAGAGAAGAGAAATCAGAATAGTAATCGTGGAAGGAGCTGTGTGCTGACTCATGGAGCTCCATAACCCTGGGAGTGGGTTTGTAGTTCACAGAAGCAGCTCGTGACTGGTGGAGCTGTGCTGGAGCGTGAGGAGCCTGCGGGCACGGCTGCTGGGGCTGCTCCGGCCCCTGCTGTGCCTTGTCATGCCCTACATCTGTCCCTCCCTCGCAGGTGCCTTTGAGGATGATGGAAAGTGTGGAGTGTCGGGATATGTTCCAGCTTCACATCGTCTGCAAGGACTCCAAAGTGATCAGGTATCTGGTTTATTGCTGTGCTGCAGCTGCTGCAGGCTGTGACCAGCTCTGGTGGCTCCCTCTGTGCTGCCGGTGGAACTGAGCTGTCCATGGCCGGGGTTCTAAGGCTTGGGGCCGTGTTGCTTTTCCTGGCTCAGTCCTGGCTGGATGAGCATCCCCACTGAGGGTGATTGGCCTTTGGGTTTGCAGGTGCCATTTCTCCACCTTCAAGCAGTGCCAGGAGTGGCTGAAGAGGCTGACTCGAGCCATCGCCCGCCCCGCCAAGCCCGAGGACCTCTTTGCGTTCGCCTACCACGCCTGGTGCCTGGGGGTGTGTGTGGATGAGGAGGATCAACATGCACATCTCTGCCGTCCCGGTGAGCTCCTGGCCTGGCCCTCCCTGCTCCTCTGGCCAGCAGCACTGCGCTGCAGCTGGGCTCTTGTTCATGAACCCTGTCCGGTTCCAAATTCGCCTTGCTGGGTCATCCTGAGCCTGGCCTAGAGATCCAGCTCATGGCCAGATGCTGCTGGATAAGAAACACAGTGAAAGGAATTAGTTATCAACACAGCAAGAAACTTTCTGAGCCAGCAGCAGAGAAGCAGCTTTGCCCTTTCTCCTCGTGAGAAAAGATCCCATACTTGAGTTCCCTCATCACGGTGCTGGCGACCTCAGGCAGTCCTGTCCTGGAGTGGCAAACAGCAACAGTTTTGAGGCAGCCCAATTAATACGAGCCCGTCTGCATCTCTTCTCCAACACCCAAAAATGCTGTGACATTCCCAGGATCAGGTCTGTGGAGAGCTCTGGCTCATCCTTACGCAGGCACAAATCAAATCTTTGAGTCCATGAGGAGAAAACCAGAGCTGTGCTGGTGCCCTCGTGTGGACTGGGAGTTTCCCTTCCCTGGGAACACAAAGTTTGCTTGCAGCTTTGTCTTATCTGTGATGAAGCTGTTAAAAAAAGGAATTAAAATGAGTGAGAAACCTGGCTTTTGACTGAAAAATGTGCTGATCCTGGAGGAGAGCAGCAGTAGCCTGAATGGAATGTCCAAAGACAGGCTGGGTAGAGGGATGGGGTTCAATAGTACAGCTATTCCAAGGGAAGCTGATAGGGGAAGGGTAAGCTCTGTGTCCTTACCGTGCCCCAAACCCCAGCAGTCAGAGATATTTGCTGTGTTTCCTTTAGGGAAAGTAGTATGCTCTAGTATAAATAAACTCACCTGTGCAAGTTGTTGCTGCAGGATATGACTGAGGCAAAGAGCTTTGCAGTATTTATTTATTTATTAACAAGATTTGACACTGGAGCAACAAAGGCATCCAAAATTTGTGAGGCAAGGCTAAACCATGAGAGAGGAAACCCTGAGTCAGCGTCTGAGAGCAGTCTGGAGGAAGGAACTGCCTGGGGTGGGTGCTCAGCGCTCCTTGCCATGGGGTTCCTGACATCCACTTGGGAAGCTGTCTCTGCCAGAGGGGCAAAAGTGGATTAAATTAACCCCCACACCGCCCCTTGACATGGAGAGGCTGTTTCTGTGCCCTGAGATGAGATCTGACTTGACAAAACAAGCAGAGGAACCCCTGAGAGGGACAAGTCCTTCTGGCTTCTGAAGCACAATCCCTGCTGCCATCCAGCTGCCCTGGAGTTTCTCCTTGCCAAAAAGATGCTCCAAGGGCTGGAGCCCCCCTGCTCTGCAGCCAGGCTGAGAGAGCTGGGGGTGCTCACCTGGAGAAGAGAAGGCCCCAGGGAGACCTCAGAGCCCCTTCCAGGGCCTAAAGGGGCTTGTAAAAAAGAGGGAGAGACTTTTTATGCGGGTGGATAGTGACAGGACAAGGGGGAACAGTGTTAAAGTGACAGAGGGCAGGGATGGATGGGATGTTAGGATAAATTCTTTAATCAGGGGATGAAGAGGCCCTGGCACAGGGTGCCCAGAGCAGCTGTGGCTGCCCCTGGATCCCTGGCAGTGCCCAAGGCCAGGCTGGACATTGGGGCTTGGAACAGCCTGGGACAGTGGGAGGTGTCCCTGCCCGTGGAGAGGGTGGGACTGGATGGGCTTTAAGGTCCCTTCCAACCCAAACCTTTCTGTGTTTTGTGACTCTCTCCAGCCTGTGACAGTTGCTGTGGAGCTCCACAAACACGTTCAGGTTTCCTCAGTGCTGTCAGTAACCCCCTGTGCTCTGCTCCTCAGGGGACCACGTGAGGTTCCGGTTCGAGATGGAGCTGGTGCGGATGGGCTTCGACCTGCAGAACGTCTGGCGCGTCTCCGACATCAACAACAACTACAAGTGAGTGTTCCATCACCAGGCTCTCCCACTCTCCTCTCGCCTTTCCCTTGGTGATCCCCGTGCAGAGCAGTGGGTGAGTCAGACTCCAGCTAATCCTCCTTCCTGGCCTCCCCAGCCCCCAGGCAGATCAGCGGATGAGCCAGATCCCTCTTCTTTCCGCCTTTCACGGCGTGGGATTGGAGAGGGAATACAGCCCAAACATCAGAGCTAGCAGGAATTGTAAACGCTGACTCAGGTAGTTTATAATGTGGTGGCTCTAATTCCTCGTGGAAGACATTTGGGAGTCTGGAGGTCCATCCATTGTGGGTTTGTCATTCTGGTCAGTCCTTCTCTCTAAAACGCTCCGTTTGACATAACAGCCACAGTTTTCACACACTCAGGCTCTGTTCAGCTCTGTGAGGAGCTGGGGGTGAGCCAGTGGAGAGCTGTGAGGATGCTCAGGAGTCTGGGAATGAGTGAGGCTCGTTCAGGCAGAGCAGGAGAAGCTGAGGGGTGATCTGCCTCCAGCTGCTGGCAGGGCATTCATAAAGGGATGGAGTAAAACTCCTGGCAGTGGCACATGACAGAACAAGAGGTGACGGCCCCGAAGTGCAGCTTGGGAGGTTCACAATATGGAAGGGAAAAGAGCATTCCCTGGGAACAGGGTGGTGTGCTGGGCACATCCCCAGCAGGGGGGGTCTCCATCACTGTGGGTCACCTTTCAGGTGAGCCAGTGTTGGAGGTGGTCCCTGTGAGCAGGGTGTTGGAGAGGAGATCTCTACAAGGTTTTCCCACTATCACAGTGGAAGAGACCTTTTCCCACCAGTCAGTGTTCCCAGCCTGTCTTCTCTTCCTGCAGGAGCACAGGCCTCTTCCACAAGGGCAGCTGCACTGTTTGCAGCAGGTGGCATTAAGCCACTGGGGTGTTAAACTTTGTATGATGGATATACTCATTTGTGCATTCCCTATAATCCTGTTCTTGAAACCACTGGTATCCCTCAGCCTTTCCTCTCTGTGCCAGCCAGTCCGGGCATCCCCATCACCTATGGACTGGACAGTTCCAGGTCACTGGTTTCCTGTGGAGACCATGAGAAACCTCCGACACACTGGACTGGGGAAATCCCAGTTTTGGAGCTTGCCGCCTGTTCTCTCTTCCTGAAGAATCCAGGCCACAAGCACTAAATTTGGGAGGGTGGTTTCCATGTTCCCTCTGCCCTGCTGACCACGTTGTTGCTTTGGGACTGTTCACATGACTTTGCTGGCATTTGCACAGTTTCTCCAAGGATGCCAAAGTTGTTCTGAACTGCTCGGTTTCGGAGTGCACAGCCTGTGGGTGCCTGCCCCAGGTGGGGTCTCTGCATGTTGGGCTTTCTTCCCTGCTGGATCTTGGGGTGTGGTTCCCTCTGACTTTTCCAGGAAGTTCAACTTCCATTGACCATCTGTGCTTTGCTTCCTGGCCAGTAATCCACAGCCATTAGCCACCTTCTCTGAAGACAGGTGTTTGATTTCCAACCAAACCAAGGAAGAAAGGACTTAAAACAAACCTCAGCCAGCTGGGTGTGGGCCTGGCTTTGCTTCCCTCCACCTGCCGAGTTCCTCCCTGGGGATCCTCGCAGGTCCCAGCTTCCTGCAGGCATCCCGGGATCTCAGGGCTGCTGTAATTGCCTTGTGCAACTCAAACCAGTTCTCTCTTGCTGCTGGAGGAGTGTGGCTTTAAATCCTGCCTTGGCTTTTGATCATAACCACCTGCCTCTATTCACAGGGATCAGGTTACTTTTTAACTGTTTATAGTCCTTTTATCTTTTATTTCCCTGCATTGGCAAAACAGTGTTGTTAAAGACAGGATACTCCAAGGTAATGGCTTTGTTCCTTGTCTTTCAAGTCTGTTCCGAGATGTCCTTGTCTGGGAACTATTATCTTCTTCCTGGTGACAGCCCTCATAAAATGAGAGCAATACAAGCTTGTAATAACCACTCCCTCAGTCTTGATAAAAGTATACAGTGATAATAAAATTACTACACGGTCTCTCCCTGGCTCTCACATCTTCAGGGATCTTATACCCAGGGAAATGGGATCACTCCAGCATTCCCCATCTGGTGCACACAAGCTGTCCGAGGTAGGAGTTGTTTCATATTAGCCTTGGTGCTGCTGGGTTTGGTACACGTGTAGTTCCTTCAAAAAAAGGAAAATAAACCCCACTTTTCCTCCAATGTTGATGCTCATTTTCAGGTTTCATCTTTTTATGGTTGTGGTTTTATTTAACTTTGAGTTTATGAGGAAAAAGTTGCCTGGAGTTCTGTTACTGCTTTAGCCAGATGGTGTTTCCTACTGGTTTCTGGGACTGCTCTTAATTCAAATTTTGTCTTCTTTACACTTCTCTACAAATTGTAATACTATCCACACCATTGGAGAGTGACATTTAGTGTCCTTGCTTGGATTTGCACAGGAACATGTGGACAGTAAGTCTGTGAGGGCCGTTGGTGGTACACGTGTTTGCCTTCTGTGAAGGAAGAGCTTGGACAAGGCTCTGGGGGACAGGATGGGATTGTTGGGGTGTCCTGTGCGGGGCCAGGAGCTGGACTCATTCTCATGGGTCCCTTCCAAATCAGGATATTCCACGATTCCATGATCTCTCTCATTGTTGCCTTTGTGGGAAGAAGGTTCTCCACCAGTCCTTGTTCTCAGGTGCTGATTGCTGTGTCCGTGTTGTTCCAGCCACCCCTTTCCTGCCGTCACGGTTGGAGGCTGTTTCCCTTGGTCTGCCTCAGCCTGGTCCCAGGGCTCTCCAGGCCACCCCACTGCAGGGGGTTCCCTTTAGGACTCCTGTTGTGGTGAAAAATGATCGTTGAGCTTCTGAACCATTTCTTACCTTCTCAAGAGCAGCTGTTTCCTAAGAGGAACATCCTTCAACTCTGTGAGGAGATACCTGTTAAAAAACACAGGCACACAAAAAATCTCAAAAAAACCCCCTTCTGAAAATCCAGATCTGCCCTATCTGCTCGTTCACTGATGTTTTGGGTAGCTCTCACACAGGAGGGGTGACCTCCCTCCCAAAAGCTGTGTTGACTCTTCCCAAGTGCACTGAACTTAGCCTTTTTTTGTTGTTGCTGTTGTGGGAGCCTTATCCCCTCTGGAAACATTGTTGAATCTACTGAGTGATGAATGCTGTAACAAAGAGATTTTTCAGTTATTCTGCTTTGGAGCAGCTTAGGGCCAAAAGAAGAGTCAGGGACTTCTTATAATTTTTCTGGTAGCACCAAGAAACACCTGGATGTGTCTGAAAATGTCACCTTTGGTTCAGACACTTGTGTGTTCTGTGTGGAAGCAACACAAGCCTCCCATGGGAATTTCTGCCCTGGCAGCCTTTCTGCATCCCTTCAGCCACTGTGGGTGTCATTCCTGTCACTCCAGGGCTTGGTGGTGTGGCCTCAACGCCGTCCTGTTTCTCTTCAGGCCTGGGATTTGATCCATGGGCATTCTGGTGGGTGCTGGTCACTCTGAGCATCACACTTTGACCTCCGCCTTCCCCTGGAAGTTGCCTCCCCCTTTGTTCACAAGCTCAGCCTATTTCGGCCTTCCTACAAAGCTTCTGCTCTGAAATTTGGGGTGTCACGAGTTTTCTTCCTTGTATCAGTTTATAAGATACTGTTAGGCCAACAGAGTTACTTATCCTGGGTTTTCATTTCCTCTACTGTATTCCTCTGGAATTCTAGCCTAGAAAGACATCTCTTTGTCTTGACCTCCTTGCCTGTGTCTGTGCCCCCTGCTTGAATTTGGCTTAACTTCTTAAAGATGTCTTGTTTCCTACCTGAATTTTGTTGATTTCTGTCTTACTGTTTTCCTAAGGCTACAGAGTTTTAGTGATTTAACTCTTGGAAGATACAATCCTGAGCCTCTCCTGGACTACCTCTCCCCAGTTTGTACTTTAGGACATCACCCATGTTTCATCTGAGGTGCCAGGGAACTGTTTGCACTTCAGTGAAGCCCGTTCATGTATAGACTCAGCTATCCCAGAAGTTCCTCCAGACCTGAACAGGTGCTAACCCTCTCCCACATTCCTGCATCCTCAGTCACACTTCACTGCTTCTCTAATTTCCTGACCACCTTTACTCATGGAATCTGAGGCATTTCAGAGATGTCCAAGCCCCGACATCCTACCACAGACAACCTGGTCTTCACCTTCTTAACTGACAGCTTTAATTTTGCTTCCTGAATTCCTCATCCTCACCCAGTTGTTTTTATCCCTTAGCCAGCCTTGCTTTCTGCCTGGGGCTCTCGGAGGAGCTGTCTAGACACTGAAGTGCCATTTTCCAACGTGGCAGGCAGTTCTTCACTAGCACCATGAGCTAATACTGGATTGAGCCTGTTGCCATCAGCTGGAATAGCCTGGGCTCAGGAGCACCAGACCACCCTCTCGAGCTTACTGGCTGCATCCTTTCACCCCCCTCACTTTGCTCCCCATCTGCCCTGAAACATTCCTGCTAAATGATGTGGGATAGCCTTGAGCCAGAGCTGCTCTTTGATGTTCCCTGACGTACCCACCTGTGCCTGCCTGGGCTGCGGGGGCTCAGCTGGTCCAGCTCCCAGCCCTGCTGTGCCTGAGCCTGCCCTCGGCCTGTGCTGGGAGCAGCAGGGGCAGGGGAGGAGCTGCAGGAGCCAGAATCCCCCCCTGCACTCCTGGAATTTTGTGTGTGCTTCCTACAATCCCAAAATGGTTTGGGTTGGAAGGGCCCTTAAACCCCACCCCATTCCCCCCCCTGCCATGAGCAGGGACCCCTCCCACTGTCCCAGGCTGCTCCCAGCCCCGTCCAGCCTGGCCTTGGGCACTGCCAGGGATCCAGGGGCAGCCACAGCTGCTCTGGGCACCCTGTGCCAGGGCCTGCCCACCCTCCCAGGGAAGGATTCCTTCCCAGTATCCCATCCATCCCTGCCCTCTGGCAGTGCTCTCTGCTCTCAGTGTTCTCCTCTCACTGCTGGTGCATGTTCAGATGTCTATAAGAATTTGGTTTCTGGCACCCCACCAAACAAGGTATGATTTAGATCTCACTCCTGTCACTTTGTTTGCATACCCCCAGTCCCCACTGCTAAATTTCTGGGCAGATTTGTGTCTTCCTCGCTGAACAACGTGTCGAGTTGAGCAGTGGTGCCTGTGTTCAGCAGGGCAGAAGGGGGCAGGCCATTTTTTACCAGAAGCTCTGTGTGTACCTGCTACAAGAAAAAACTCCACAGAGATTATTGACTGTTCCCCTAAACCCTCCTGAATTCTTAAATCCAGAGGTTGTTCCAAAGGCATCCTGGGAAGTACCAGGATACTTAGTATGAGCCCGGGGTGAGGCCTGAGGTGAAAGGAGGTTGTCTTCTCTCAGCTCATTCCTGACAGCACTTTCTGGGTCACTTGTTGAGGCTGCACTGAGACAGATATGAGGAGGAAGAGCCAAAGTCCTGCATGCTGAGTTTGGGGAAATGTGAGCTGCTCTGGGGCAGATTTGTGATTGCTCAGTCCTCATCTTGCCTTTGGTGCTTTCTCTTCGCCAGGCTTTGTTCCAGTTATCCCCAGAAGCTGCTGGTCCCTGTCTGGATCACTGACAAGGAGCTGGAGAATGTGGCTTCATTCAGGTCATGGAAAAGGATCCCTGTGGTGGTGTACAGGTAAATGCAAGCCCAAATTCCCTCCCCCAAACCCATGACAGTCCTGCAGGGGCTGTGGGACAGGGATGGCAGGAGAGCTGTTCATCCTTTTGCCTCCCGCCTGCAAACGTGGTGCTCCCCGGGCTCCTTCTCCCAGCACTGTCTGCAGCAGGGTGTTTTCCAGAAGAGAGGAGCAGTGTTCCAGAACTGTCCTTGCCTGCTTTCAGTTCGATTTGAAGGTGTGGGTGACTTTCCTCCTACGGGAGATGTTGCAAGATGAGGTCAAATTAAAGTTCTCTCAGAGTTTCAAAATCTTTCCACACATTGGTCCTTGTCTGGCTGCTACTTTGAAAAGAAATCTGAGCCAAGAGGAGCCTGCTGGGTGCCCTGTGCTCAGCAGGGTGTGCAGGCCTGGACAGACCTGGGAATGCCCAAATCTGCAGCTTCCCACGAGGGGCAGTGGAGGGGCAGCTCTCATCTCTGCTCTGTGTGACCAGGGACAGGACCCAAGGGGAACAGCTGGAGCTGGGCCAGAGGAGGGTCAGGGTGGATCTCAGGGAAAGGTTCTTCCCCCCGAGGGTGCTGGGCACTGCCCAGGCTCCCCAGGGAATGGGCACAGCCCCGAGGCTCCAGGAGCGTTTGGGCAGCGCTGCCAGGGATGCCCAGGGTGGGGTTGCTGGGGGGTCTGTGCAGGGCCAGGGGCTGGGCTGATGATCCTTGTGGGTCCCTTCCAACTCAGGATAATCTATAATTCTATGAAATATTTCCTGACCAGCCTTCCAGAAATAACCTAGAGGGGAATGCAGGAGGCCAGGCAGCCAGTGGAGCAGGGCTCTGCAGGGTAGGGGCTGGTTCCTCATTAAATGTGTCTCCCGGGAGACTGATGTGTTTGAAACCAACGGGAGGCTGATGGAAAGGGGCACCCAGGCAGCTGTGCTGTTGTAAATGTGCATTCTGGTTTGTAGCCTTGGACTCGGTATTAGCCGTTACCAAATCCAAATATAAAAAACCTTAAAATATCAGAGCTGTATTGGAAAATACAGAAGTCAGGAAGCAAAACCAGTGAATTTACAGGTACCTTAACTCTGCATCTTCACATTTCATGGCTTGCTGTTGGGAGTAGGAAAACACTGTGTGCTCCTTCTAGAACTCAGTTCTGCAGCAGAGTGGGAATGAGCACAGCTTATCGGATGGAGCCTTTCCCTCCTTGTAGCCAACTCAGCTAAGAAGTTAATTGTATTTGTGATTCCTTTTGCTAAAAATGGCCTGGTGCTGGAGCCTGTCCCACTGTGCCTCCCCACCCGAGGGCAAAGCCACATCTTTTTCCTACTCCAGCAATTATTTTGTTCCTTGCTTTATATCTCTGTAATGGTACCCAGTAATTTACGAGCTGAGTGCAACCCTTTGCAGCCTGGGATCAGATTAGAAGACGCTGACAAGTGATGTTACAAGATGGGGCAAGTGCTTGCCCGTGTGTCTCTGATTTTCATGCACTTTTTTTAGCCTTTGTCCTCAAGATTGAAGTCTTTGGGGCAAGAGGGTCCTTGAGGGTCGTGGCTGCTTCTGCAATGCCTTGTGCTGTGTGGAACTGAAAAGCCTCACAACCAGCTCCTCACTCGGAGTTCAGGAGAGGGTGGGTGGGTGCCTGCATCCCAGGGACTCTGATAGACCTCAGAGCTTTTGGATAAGGCTGATCTCACTGGGTCACAGTCAGAGCTGTAAAACATGACACCAAAGGTACCCCATCATCAGATTTCTTTAAAAAAGTATAATTTAGCTATTAAGCAAAGCAGAAATTCAGGTCTGCATCTCAGTTCTCGGTGGAGATGCACAGGAGAGATGCAGGAGCCTCCAGGCACAATCCAGTTCTAGAACAAGGCAAAGGATGCAGTCAATTATTCAGCTGAGTACAGAGGCAGACGGGCACGGCCCGGCAGTTGTGGCCCTGTCTGCTCAGCCACCTTGAGGAGACCTTGGGGCTGGCAGCAGGAACGCTCCTCCTGCCACTCGGCACCACCCGTGGGGGAGCAGCGGGGCCAGCGGGCTCTGCCCCGGGGCCAGCGGGCACTGCCCCGGAGCCAGCGGGCACTGCCCCGGGGCCAGCGGGCACTGCCCCAGAGCCAGCGGGCACTGCCCCAGCCCTGCGGTGGAGCGCTCACTCCGGGGCCCTCACATCGAGCCTCAGTGAGACGGGAGCTCATCCCAGATATTTGGGAAATGGAGGCACTTGCACACATCTCAGCTGGGAACCTTTAGGCTCGGCTCAGTAAACCCTCTCCAAGCTTTTCCTTGTACTTTAAGCCGAGCTCCTTGACTTACGAGTGCTCGTCCATGTCCAGGAAATAACAGAGAGGAGACTTGGGAAATGACAGAGTCACGGAACGGTTTGGCTTGGAAAGGACCTTGAGAATTGTCTACTTCCAACCCCCCTGTTACCTTCCACTAAACCAGATACTAATTAATCCATTGTGGAGGATTGTTGGGGGTTAAATGGCGTGTGCTGACAGTATCAGATGTGCTCTAGCCTTGTGCTCAGAAGGAATCTGTGAGGAAAAACTCAACTGATAAGCCACAGAGGCACCTCATATTGCAGCTTTGGATCATGAAAGGGTCTTGAGTCATTAAAACTAAACTGAGGATCACTAAAGAATAATTTGTTCCATGTAAGTTAAAACACTCTGGCACTTTCTGCCATTCCAGTTTCAAGAAAGGAACTTTTTCCTTTGAGGAAAACCTCCCCAAAACTTCCATGTAAGAAAAGGCCTTAAATGGTTCCTGTGCTCGTGCTGGGGACATGTGCAGGGAAGGCAGAGTCAGGCTCTGGTGCTCCCCTGCCCTGGGGAGCTCCTGGCAAGCTCAGCTGTGGTTTTGGTTCCTCTGCTGGCACCTGCTGTACTTTCTGCTTGCTGGTGGCTTCACGCTCATTGGTGCTGCCACGTTTCCTCGTTCACTGGCAGGTCACCGTGTCCCTTGAAGGTCCCCAGCAGTTGTTCAGTGCTCAGGGGTTGGTGTCACCGAGAGTTCTGTGAGTTCAGCGTTTGCATGGAGCGGCTGCCAAGCCCCGCACCCTGTGCTGCCCCCCAGGCTGCCTGCTGGGAGCAGTCCCTGGCACAGCACCCGCCTTTCCCAAAAACGTGCTCAGGCGCTGTCTGGGAAAGTGCTGCTTGGCACAGGCCAGGAGCTGTGGGTGGCTCACAAACAGGCTTGGATGATCACAGGCTGGTGCTTAAGTCCACACCTTGGCTCTGTTTCATTTACTACTATAAACAAAGCCTTTGCTGCTCTCTGTATTATCCATCCTTGAGTGATCCTGAAGGCAGGAATGGATCTCCTGGGAGTGACTGCTCTGCAAGTCACCTTGCAAAACAGCAGCACTGAAAGTAAAGGGTCCCCACGGTGTTTTGACTTGGCCAAACATGAACGTTATTTTTTGGAAGGCTTCAGTTTAAAGTCTTCATTGTTATTATCTGTGAGATGTCATTAAGGAAGCTACATAAACTGCCAGAGGGCAGGGATGGATGGGATATTGGGAAGGAATTGTTCCCTGGGAGGGTGGTGAGACCCTGGCACAGGTGCCCATAGAAGCTGTCGCTACCCCTGGGTCCCTGGAAATGTCCAAGGCCAGGCTGGATGGGGCTTGGAGCAGCCTGGGACAGTGGGAGGTGTCCCTGCCCATGGCAGGGGCTGGAAGGAGATGAGCTTTAGATCCCTTCCAACCCAAACCATTCCTTGATTCTGTGATCTCCAGAGAAATGCTGTAGGAGGGGTGGTGGGATGGTTGAGCATGGTTGGTGTGTAGGTCTGGTTCAGGGCTGTCCAGTTCCTTTTCCCATCTCCAGGAAGGACCAGGCACCAGGAGCAGCACCTCAGGGAGATGTAACAAATGGGATAGGGATGCAGGTGCTCTGGAGCATCTGCTATCTTAGATTTCCTACACGCATTTGGGAGAATGGGTGGCTGTGTCTCCTGGTCACTTGGTGGACCTGACACTGAGTGTTTTGGAACCAGGAGTTCCACATTGCACCATGCAGTGAGTCCACTCTTTGTTTTGTTTGTTGTCCAAGAAATACTTGTGTTTCTGGAACACATGGCATGGCCATTCCAGTGCTTGCTTGTGTCTGTGCCACCCATGTCTGGAGCTTGGTTTGACTACAACATGATCCTTTTTGAGATGGATTGTTGGGGAGTTGGTGTCATTTTAGGGTGGTTAAGATGTGAAGCCATAACATTTTCTGTCTTACTCCTTTCCCAATAACTGTTAGCACATCCTTAACCTTCGTGCTTCTCTCGAGCACAGAGCTGAGGCTTTTGAGAGCTCCCCAGTGACTTCAAAGCCTTTGGGATGTGGCTGCTGATCTGCACCAAACTGCTCCATGCCACAGCTGGGGTTATGTTTTGATCATCTGTAAATACTCTTCACTTGTATTAATACTAAATTTCACTCTCTGGGTCATTCTCTATCACCAGCAGTTTTGTCACCTTCCCTCTCCAGGCCAGCTGGGAATGACTTGACCAATGTGTTCATGCAAGAAATGCACTGATTCCTGCTTCAGGCCTCCTGCCAGGTGTCAGTGAGCACAGGCAGGGTAGGGTTCACGTTTAGGGGTTGTTGATAAACACCAGCTCAGGCCTCCACCCAGAAACTCCCTGGTCTGATGCCGAGTGAGCTCATCTTCCCAACTTACAGGTGATAAGTGAAATGGTTTAACAACGGGTCTGTAATGTAAGGGAGGAAAAGAAGGAAAGAGAAGGAGAGACGAAAACAGTATTAAAATCAAGTGGAAGGTGTCCCTGCCCATGGCAGGGGGATGGAACAAGATGATCTTCAGCATCCCTTCCAACCCAAACCGTTCTGTGATTCTATGAAATAACTATTACTTTCCCAAAATACAACCATAATGATTTAAAGTTCTTCTCTCTGGTTTAATATATAAATACTGACCTATCTATATACAATAATATCTATTTTGTTTATTAGATATTTATGGGTTACAGGATATATTTATATATATAAATAGAAGTCAGAGGTTGGACTTGGGGATCTTGAAGCTCTTTTCCAACCTAAATGATTCCATATTATTGTAAATAAAAATATGAGGCTGGTTTAGCCTCTGTGTCAGTGCTGTAGTGGTGAAAAATGGTTAGTTGAGATTCCCTGCCCTCTTTCAGTGCTCGATGAGAGAGTCAGAGCTGTAGACAAGCAGTGCTCCAGCAGACAGAGCAGTTGCAGGCAGGAGTAGCTCGGGTGCTGGCTGTGCGCAGGGAGCTCTGCGGGGGCTCCACCAGGCTCTGTCCCCGCAGGCACGTGCGCAACGGGGCGGTGATCGCGCGCTGCAGCCAGCCCGAGATCAGCTGGTGGGGCTGGCGGAACGCCGACGACGAGTACCTGGTGACGTCCATTGCCAAAGCCTGTGCCTTGAACCCCGGCGCGAGGCCGTCGGGCGCCGCGCCGCACGCCGGGAGCAGCGACGGCAGCGAGCCCTGCGACGCCGACTTCGGTGAGACGGCTCCCGCCGGGCCTCCGAACGGGGAGCTCCTCGGTGCTCCCAGCACCACCGAGTGGCTGCCGGGGCTGTCCCGGGGCAGGATTCTACCCCAGGGCCCACTGGAGAACCTGGGCCCCGTCGTGCCGTGACCGCGCTGTGTGGGTGGCTCTCTGGGCTCGCTCACGGTGGCACTGTGCTGAAGGGAGCTCAGTCGCTCTGTGTCCCTGCAGACTCGTCCCTGACGGCCTGTTCGGGCGTGGAGAACGCGGGAACCCCTCAGAAGCTGCTGATCCTCGATGCCAGGTCCTACACGGCAGCTGTGGCCAACAGGGCCAAGGGAGGCGGCTGCGAATGCGAAGGTACCAAGGGCCAAGAACACCCCAGAGCATCTTCCTCTCGGGCCTGGCAGTGGGTCCTAGGGCACAGGCAGGGGTCGGGTCAGCATTTTGGGACTTGGTCTCTGGGAGCATGTTCCTACACAGGGATCTGGATGGGCTGGATCAGCAGGCCAAGGCAATTGGGTGAGGTTCAATAAGGCCAAGTGCTGGGTCCTGCATCTGGGTCACAACAGCCCCATTGGAACGCTCCAGGCTGGGGCAGAGTGGCTGGAAAGCTGCCCAGTGGGAAAGGACCTGGGTATGCTGGTTGGCAGCAGCTGAACATGGGCCTGGGTGTGCCCAGGTGAGCAGGAGGTCAATGACACCTGAGCTGTACCAGCCACAGTGTGGTCACAGGGCAGTGACCATCCCCCTTACCTGGCCACTGCTGAGGCACCTCCAATCCTGGGGTCAGTTTTGTGCCCCCAAGAAAGACCATGAGGAGGGAGTGGAGCTGGGGAAGGGTCTGGAGCACCAGGAGTGGCTGGGGGAGCTCAGCCAGGAGAAAAGGAGGCTCAGGGAGGACCTTCTGTCTCCCCACAACTCCCTGACAGGAGGGTGGAGCCAGGTGGGGGTTGGGCTCTGCTCCCAGGGAACAGGGCACAGGATGAGTGGAAATGGCCTCAAATTGTGCCAGGGGAGGTTTAGGTTGGATATTGGGGAAAATTTCTTTGTGAAAGGGTGGTCAGGCCCTGGCACAGCTGCCCAGGGCAGGGGTGGAGTCTCCATCCCTGGAGGGGTTTAGCAGCTCTATGGACGTGGCACTTGGGGACATGGGTCATTGTGGCCTTGGCAGTGCTGGGGATGGTTGGACTCAGTGACCTTGGAGGTTTTTCCCAACCTTAGTGACTCCAGGAGCACCAGGAGTGGGGTGTGCTGGCGGCTGCACTGGGGTGGGCAGGCAGGGGCTGCAGTAGCAGCAGAGTTGCATTCGATGACCCTTGTGGGTCCCTTCCAACTCAGAATGTTCTGTAGCTCCCGTAGCTCTCTCTGAATGTTCCTGTCTCTCGTGTCAGAGTATTACCCCAACTGTGAAGTTGTGTTCATGGGCATGGCCAACATCCACTCCATCCGGAACAGCTTCCAGTACCTGCGTGCTGTCTGCAGTCAGGTGCCAGACCCCAGCAAGTAAGTGACCTTCTGTAGCTGAGTTTGATGCCATATCTGTCAGTGGCCTGGGGGGGTTTCACTCCTTTTTCCTTTTTTTATCCCAGGTTTCTACCTGAGAAAATGGAGGATAGGAGAGTGCTCACAGTGCTTGAATGCTGCTAATTTTGATCCATTAATCCAGAAGGGATTGTGGCACTGTCTCAGTGTCACTTGGTTGTGTGTGTCCTGTGGGGGTTTCTAAAATGTGGCTGTACTTGAGAAAAATTAAATTTGGGGTTGGATTCTTTGCCCTTCTTTCCAGGCAGCCTGGCTCCTCTGGGACATGTTTTAGAAAAGACTGATTTTCACTGAGGACTCCAAGAAAACTGAAGTTAAAACGGGGTTTTTTTTCTTCAGTGGAGAGCTGAGCAACCATTTTCTTGCTTTTTCCCCCCTTCCAGCTGGCTTTCAGCCCTGGAGAGCACCAAGTGGCTGCAGCACCTGTCTGTCATGCTGAAGGCAGCAGTGCTGGTCTCCAGTGCCGTCGACAGAGAAGGGCGTCCAGTGCTGGTTCACTGCTCCGACGGCTGGGACAGGACTCCACAGATTGTGGCGCTGGCAAAGATCCTGCTGGACCCTTACTACAGGACCATGGAGGTAGGAGTGTGCTCTGCTGCACCTCCTGTCTGTTCAAAGGCAGCTTTTGTCTCGGGATCCCCACGGAAAGGAGCAGGATTGCCTTTGGGAATAAGCTGGGTGGTGTTTCCGAGCTGCTGTGGTGGGTGTTGAGTTTTCCCTGTTCTCTTCCTGCCTGGTTTGGGTGCGCTGTTCCTCACTCCTCTGCCCAGACTGGGGAAGTGCTGTGGGAAATACCATCTTGTGCTCAAAGCTCAGCTGCTTCCCTGCTCTGAATTCTCCTAGCTGGTTACTGCATAGACATAACAACTGTTAGTTTGTGTCTGGAAGCCTCCAACACTGGTGAGCTTTGCTCCAAACCAGGCACCACTGTCCTCAGCAAAGTCTCTGCAGTTGTTTTTTTCTTTTATTCATAGGGCTTCCAGGTGCTCGTTGAATCGGACTGGCTGGATTTTGGTCACAAGTTTGGGGATCGCTGTGGACACCAGGAAAAGGTGGAAGATCAGAATGAGCAGTGCCCAGTTTTTCTCCAGTGGCTGGATGCTGTTCATCAGCTTCTGAAGCAATTTCCCTGCCTCTTCGAATTTAACGAAGCTTTTCTGGTAAGAAATACATGTGCAAACATGCCTTTATGCCAGATGTGAGCAGAGACAGAGGGAAGGTCATGATATTTTTTTTTTTACAGTATGAGAGTTGAAAGAAAAGAGGTCTGCAGAACCTGAGAGATTGTGATGTAATCACAGAATCCCAGAATGGTTTGGGTTGGAAAGGAACTTAAAGCCCATCTTGTTCCATCCATCCCCTGCCATGGGCAGGGACACCTTCCACTACCCCAGACTGCTCCGTCCAGCCTGGCCTTGGACACTTCCAGGGATGAGACAGCCACAGCTTCTCTGGGCACCCTGTGCCAGTGCCTCACCACCCTCACAGGGAACAATTTCTCCCTAACATCTCATCTAAATCTGCTTCCTTTTAGTTTAAAACTGTTCTCCCATGAAGGGGTGGTGAAGGGTTTATATACTGTATTTTTTCTGAATCCCTTCTCCAGTCCCTTTCCAGCCCAGGCAACTCAGATGCCAGCAGCAGCACCGGTTTGATTTGCATATCTCAGAGCTGTATGGGTCTGAAACATTTGAAAAAAAATAAAATAGGAAAAAAAAAATTGATCTGTGTCTTGCCAGAAAATGCAGGAGAGGGTTCTAGAGGGTCATTTGGTTCTAGCGGGATGGGTTTGGTATCAGTTGGGTGTTGCTTTCCCTTCAGTGTGAGTGATCCCTGTCCTGCCCCGTGTGGAAGCAGTGAGGTCAGCCAGGGCAGGCCGTGCATGAGCCATCCCAGAGGAGGGGGAAACATGTCCCTGTAGGCAGGAGCCCCCTTTCCCTGTGGCTCTGAGCATTGCTCCCCATCCCTGCCACAGGTGAAGCTGGTGCAGCACACGTACTCCTGCCTCTACGGGACCTTCCTGGGGAACAGCCCCTGCGAGCGGGAGATGCACAACATCTACAAGCGCACGTGCTCCGTGTGGTCCCTGCTGCGGGCTGGCAACAAGAACTTCCACAACCTGCTCTATATGCCCGGATCCGAGCAGGTCAGTAGAGCTCCTGGCCCAGCTTTCCAGGCTTTGCCCTGGGAGGGGCTGGAGGGGTGTCCCTGGCGTTCGGCTCTGACGCGGGCGGTGTCGCAGGTGCTGCATCCCGTGTGCCACGTGCGCGCCCTGCACCTCTGGACAGCCGTGTACCTCCCGGCCTCCTCGCCGCATCCTCTGGGACAGGAGGACATGGACATCTACATGCCCCCCGGATCTCAGAGCCAGGACTTCAGCGGCAGGTGTTTGGACAGGTAGGAGCTTAGAGCTTCAGGCTCAGGGTGTTGCCTACCCACAGATCTTCCTGCCCTTCCTGTAGTTTCGTGTAGTTTCCCTGTTGTTCTCATCCTCCTTGTGGGAGCAAGAGCTCCGTAGCAGTGTCCCCGCCACTTGGAGAAGGAGTTGAGGTCCCTGCGGCACCTCAAAGGCAGGAGGCCCTACTGTGGTGTTGTGCATTTCAACTCCTGCAGCTGTACTGCCCCTCTCCACCCACCCCCAGAGCTGTAACGGGGAATATTTCCCTGCCTTCATCTCAGTTTTGACTGAAACCAGGGAAGTTTCGGGGGGTTTATTGTGAGATTTGCTTTGCTTTTGGGTTCTAGATTACCAAAGACGAGATCTATGGATGACCTGCTCTCAGCCTGTGACTCCAGCAGCCCTCTGACCCGCACATCCAGTGACCCCAACCTGAACAACCACTGTCAGGAGGTGCGGGTGGGCTTGGAAGGTCGGCATGCCAGCACTGAGGGGGCTGAAGGTGTTGCAGTGGCCACAGCAGAGGCACGGCCCATGGAGGAGAAGGAGGAGAACCCTCCCCCGCAAGGCAGCAGCCGTGCTGAGCATGAAGGGCCGAGCAGGCAGCTGGGCAGCCGGGCTGCTGTGCCAGCCAGCAGTGTCCCTGTGGAGGCAGAAAAAGGAAATGGAACATGCACGGAGGAACTGGATGGCACAGGTCCAGCTCCAAATCCTTCTGGACAGGAAAACGGTGACAAGGTTTCCACCAGTTCTGGAAAGCATTTGGAAACCTGTCCCCAGGAACCTTTGAAGGCTGCTGGCACGGTGTCCAACGGAGGAGGCTGCCCCAAGAGAATCACCACCCTCCAAGACATTCCCAGCCAGGAGTCCCTGGCACCAGGCACCCCTTCTCAGGACATCCCAGGCCCTGCCCCATGCATCCCATGCCCGGATGCAGACAAGGGCAGAGGTGATGCTGGCCGGAGCGTGCCCTTCGAGGAGCCTGGCCGGCCGGGGAGGGTCCTGCTGGAGCAATGGCGCAAGCCCATTTCCCAGAGCCAAAGCAGCGAGTTCTCCTTCCTGGGGTCCAACTGGGACAGTTTTCAAGGCATGGTGACATCGCTCCCCAATGGGGAACCCGCACCCAGACACCTCCTCTCCTATGGCTGCTGCAGCAAGAGGCTGAGCAGCAAACCCCTGCGGGCCCCGGGCCTGTGCCTCAGTGGCCCGTGGTCCGGCAGGGAAGGTGGGAAGCCCTCGGCCTGCGCTGGCCATGCGGGCGCACATTCCGGGAAGCCCAGCCGTTTGTGGCTGCCCTGCCACCTGAAACAAGCCTCCGGTCCCAAGCACATGCCGCCAAAATGTCCTTCTCCTGTGCCTCCTCTCTACCTGGACGACGACGGGCTCCCCTTCCCCACGGACGTGATCCAGCACCGGCTGCGGCAGATCGAGGCCAGCTACAAGCAGGAGGTGGAGCAGCTGCGCCGGCAGGTGCGGGAGCTGCAGCTGCGCCTGGACATTCGCCACTTCTGCGCCCCTCCGGCCGAGCCCCCCATGGACTACGAGGATGACTTTGTGAGTACGGGCCGCTCACGCCCCACGCCCTCCCTGCACCCCCTCGCACCTCCCTCTCCAACCCACAGCTCTCCATCCCTTTGGGAGGGGGTGGGAAAGATTGTTCCTCTGTTTCCTCAGCCGTGTCCCCATCCTGGCCACGTCCTCATCCACCCAGAGGTACCTCTGCTGCTCGAGGACCCAACTCCTACACACTCATGGATGCTTTGCCCCGTGTCTGGGGGCTTGGGAGCCACCCGGGTGCCCCTCACCAGCACAGAGTGTGCGGAGCAGGGAGTGCCCTGGAGTGTGTGCCCAGCAGCAGAGGGGATTGGTGACCTGGTCTCGTTTTGCAGACGTGTCTGAAGGAATCGGACGGCAGCGACACGGAGGATTTCTGCTCTGACCACAGTGAGGACTGTTTGTCGGAAGCAAGCTGGGAGCCTGTGGATAAGAAGGAGACTGAGGTGCGTGTCCCATCGTGGAGCTGGGATGCGGTGGGAGGGAATGTTTCTTGCAGCTGACCTGGGTGGGCACAGCAGCAGAGAGTGGTCTGGAGGTGAGGCAGTGAGCAGCCTCCCATGTCCTTGACACATCCTCTGCTGCTGCTGGCTCGGGTGGGGTAGGCTCACTGTGAGGTGTGGCCCACAGCCACCCCAGCCTGCCCAGAGCTGTCACTGGGGGTTACAGACAGGAGCTGACTGGTGTCTGCCCTAGGTCACGCGGTGGGTCCCAGACCACATGGCCTCGCACTGCTTCAACTGCGACTGTGAGTTCTGGCTGGCCAAACGGAGGCACCACTGCAGGTAAAAATGTCAGCGCTCTGGGCCCATCCTCTCCTCAGCCTGGTGTCACAAAATGCCCCTTTGCCAGGTCTGTTCCCTCCAGCTTGTAGGAGAAGGTTTTAGGTCTTTCCACTACCTGCCAGGCCTCATCAATTCCCTGCAGAGTTCCATTCTGCATTGTTCTTGTTTCTGTTTTTCCAAGGCCTTTGATCCCTCTCCTGGACAGCAATGAGTCCCCGGCAGCACTAGCGGTTTGCTTGCACTGCAGACCACAGTATAAGAAACATGTTTCTCCTCAGTCAGGCTGGTGCTTTGCCCTGACCTGGACCTTTTGTGCTTGCTGAAGTTCTGCTGCGGTGGTCCCAGCTCTCTTCTCACTGGTTTTCTTGCTCCTTGACAGGAACTGTGGGAATGTGTTCTGTGCTAGCTGCTGCCATCTGAAGCTGCCCATCCCTGATCAACAGCTGTACGACCCTGTCCTCGTTTGTAACTCCTGTTATGACCATATCCAAGTGTCTCGTGCCAGGGAGCTCATGAGCCAACATATGAAGAAACCCATCGCCACAGCTTCCAGCTGAATGCCAGACAAGGGACCTGTCTAAGCCCAGCCTTTTCTCTTGTGGGTTTGAAGGGTGTCTCTGCCTCCAGGGTAACTGTGAAGGCCTTTGGTGCAACACTTGAACACCAAGCTCGAATGCACTGTCTGCAGCAGCCTCGCTGCCAGGCTGGAGCAGAGGAGCTCAGATCAGAGAGTTCGCTGTGTCCCCACCCCAGAGCCGGTGGGCCCGTGTGTTGTAGCCCTGATGACCTAGGGCTGAGAGAGGATCACAGCCTCTTCCTTTTGTGGGCTGGAAAGCAACGTTTTCACAGCTCTTGCCTGTGCAGTCCCCCCAAAGCAATAGAAAGGCATGTTTAGAACCACCTCCCCCTCCGAAGGCAGGCTGCTGTATGAGAAGGAAGAGGGCAAGCTCCCGATGGTCCCGCGGGCGTTGGAAGGGCCTCAGCCTGGAGCAGATCTGTAGATTCTCTTTCCATGAGTGTGATTTGCGATCAGCTTGGTGAACAAGACTCATTAGCCATCACCAATTGATTTTCTCTCGGGCTCTGAAGAGAAATTCATTCCAGCTGAAAAGGGCCGAGCAGATCGTGCCCGTTTTCAGGCTCCGCTGGGATCGGTGTCGCACTGGACTTTGTCCCTGCCCCCAGCACCACGGGGAGATGGGAGATTGGCTTTTCACTTCTGCTCTGCCCGTCTGCTTTGTCTGCGGTCATGTCACAGCCTGGTGCTAACACAGGAATGGCACCCTGATCCTCTCCTGGCATGGAAACAGAACTCGTGTTCCTGTGTTGCTCCTCCTCCCCTTTTCTGCCCTCAGCTCTCCACTTCCTACTGCTCTTTATCCTGAAAACTTGATACCTTGAGGGTATAGGCCATAATGTGTTGTTTTACCTCCTGGAATGTGCTGTCTGGTGTATGTGAGGGTTTCAGTCCAAATGCTGCTATATATTTCTGTGCACTTAATGTAACCCGAAGAAGGGAGAATGAAGCATCGATACCAAAACGGGGGTGGGGAAGGACACTGGCTGACGTAGACACTACGGTCTGTGCTTTTCACTTTAGGATGTACAGCCAAGCTGCAGTGATAACCATGACATGTGGCATCTGTTCAGTGGTGGAAACAATCTCTGACTTGCCCCAGTGCTACCTGAAATGCCTCTTGAATTTGACTTCTTTTTTTGTCTCCTGTACAGCGGTCAAAGTTCAGAGTTGCCAACTTGTAATTGCCTCTCTGCTTCTCCTTTAAACTAGAGAGCAAGAATCCCAACTCATCCTAAGGACAAGGAACTGAGTTTAGAGAGAAAGAAAGGTTTTTAAAGTAGTCTTCAGTGGGCTTGTAATCCCTAGATCCCTCCGGGAGCATCCATCCTGCCTCCTCTGTAAGGTGTCTGCAGATACTAGTGAGGAAGAAGAGTTTGAAAGTGGGGCATTTCTTGGCAGAAATGTAGGTTTTCTTTCCAGTATATTCTGCACCTCAGAATATGAGGTGCTGAGACTCGGTGTGTGGCAGGGAGGACCTGGGAGGACATTGGTCTGCTAACAAGGCAAAGGACTTGCCGCTGTTGGGATCTCCCAGATCTTGCGGTAATGGTTGTCATCTCCGTCAGAAGGAATGGCGTAAGGACCCTTTCCTGCACTTTGACTTGTCAGCCTCTGGTTTTGTAAATCCTGATGCGTGAGTGAAGCTCATCCTCTGAAGACCCTGTACTTACTTAGACTCTGCTTCTTTTCCATACTGGGAACAACCAACACGGCTCTGGGAAGAGAAGGCACCTTGCTTCAGATTCTCCCCTGCCTCGTACCTTGCAGTCATTGCCGGACATGGAAGAGTGACCATTGGCCTGGCAGAAGAAACTGGATTTGCTCCTGTTTTGCACGTGTTGGAATGACTGCAAGTGATGAGGAAGCCAGAAACCAGGTACTGCTGGCCCTCCCATTCAGGCCATTAGTCCAAACTGCTTTTAGCTCTTGTGAGTTTCAGTGTCACAATGTGCTGGCCAAAAACTCTCCAATCAGTTCGATGGCATTGTGACAAACAAAATGTGCTGTACAACTCAATACAGTCAAAATAAAATCTCTATATTAGTGCTGCTGGGTTTGGCCCCTTCTTTCCTCCACAGGGAGTTCTTCTGCTTGCCCAGGGGGTTTCAGGCTGCTGACTCACTACCTTTTCCCTTGATTAAGGTGTGTTAGGGATTTAATACCCCTTCTCACAATCAGAATCACAGGCAGGGCACAGAACACCTCTGCCCTCTCCCAAACAAACCTGCAGGATGTCCTTTCCAGGAAAACTGGGGCCTTCCAGCCTCTCCCATAACGACTCAAGGAGAAGTTGTTTTCTTTCTAAGGAAGAATTGTTAGGCAGGATTCCCTGCTATGAGGAAAGGCTGAGAGAGCTGGGATTGTTCACCTGGAGAAGAGAAGGCTCCAGGGAGACCTCAGAGCCCCTTCCCAGTGTCTAAAGGAGCTACAGGAGAGCTGGAGAGGGACTGGGGACAAGGGATGGAGGGACAGGACACAGGGAATGGCTTCCACTGCCAGAGGGCAGGGATGGATGGGATATTGGGAAGGAGTTGTTCCCTGGCAGGGTGGGAGGGCCTGGCACAGGGTGCCCAGAGCAGCTGTGGCTGCCCCTGGATCCCTGGCAGTGTCCCAGGCCAGGCTGGATGGGGCTTGGAGCAGCCTGGGATGGTGGGAGGTGTCCCTGCCCATGGCAGGGGGTGGAATGAGATGGGCTTCAAGGTCCCTTCCAACCAAAGCATTCTCTGATTCTGTGATCCCCTCACTGATGTTTTCCTAGCACCTGTTCCAGGCAGGTGTGTGGGTGGTTCCTCTGTGCAGGATGGTGGGTGGGATGGTTGTGCTTTTCAGCTGGATGGTGCTGCAGGTCAGTTGTAGTTTGTGATGGAGCCAGAGAGAACCTCCTGGAAAGCCTGTCCTCAGTTCAAAGATCCAGGGATCTTGAAATTGAGCAGATCCCTGGTAACTACTCCCACAGTTCAGCTCAGGTGTTCCTGTCAGACAGGTGATATCTAAAGGCCTCGTATTAGAAATGCGGGGAGCAGGACAGTGTCACATTGAAACATGGACCATTGTTCCTCACACAGTCGCACGAGGTCCGCTCGGGAGGCTGCTTTTGCAGGAGTTTGTAAAACTGAGACACAGAGGTATTTAAATGAGATTCTTTTTAGAAACCAGATAAATCAGTAAAATTATAGCCCTGCCAACATTTGAATACAGATTTGTGATATGAAATGGAATTGGTACTACCTGACTGACATGGGAATTATGAAGAGTTTAGAGGGGTAGCCTCTCAATGGAATGTGCAGTCACTGCCCCAGAGAGGCGAGGGCTCGGCTGTGAGGAATTCCTTCAGGCAGCTGCTGACCCTCAGAGAGAATCCCTGACTGCTGACCTGAGGATGAGACTCCACTGACCCTCGGCAGGGCTCCAGCCCAGTCCAGTCTGATCTGTGGTCAAACAGTCACATTAACCGTGGCTGGCCGGGGTCTGACCTGCTGCCCACCACAGCCACCACAGGCTGGTCACACTGGGACTGCCCATGGCAGGACACTGGCTGGAGGGGCTGCTCCCAGCTGTGGTGGGTGCTGTGCCACAGCAACACTGCTCAGTGTTAGGCATGAACAGCATTTTTACAAGAAAAGACCATTTATTATTAACTTCCATCTTTAGCAGTTCCAGTGTCATCTGGAGAGGCAGAGGAAGGCTGACTGATGGGACATAGGTGTGGCCTGTTGGCTTCTTATCCCCAGCAGGGAAAAGACCACAGCAGAATTCCCCCATGCACAGTTAAAAGATAAATAATTATTTTTAAATAATATTTATTAAATAACAAGCTGCTGGGACACTCGTGGCCAGTGTCACGTCAGCCTGGCCACCCCAGTGAGGGGCACTGAACGCTCCTGGTTATTAGGCATGGAGGGAAGTGTTATCACTAAAGGAACATAAAGCCATTGTTGCCAACATGCTCAGCCTGAGGTAATCGATATCTGCCGAAATGGGTCTGAACCCAGCACAAACAGGGACATCAAAGCCTTCCCCATCCATGCACCAACTGCCAGGAATTCTTGGTGAATTAACAACCGGGGCTGCGTGTGATGTGCCACGCTATCTCAGCAGCCACTGAACAAAATAAACACATTTCAGTGTAGTGAGAAGCCAGGTCAGGCTGGCGATGGTTGGGTTATTCTGGTGTGTTAATGGATAACGCTAAAACGGCCGGGCATGTGGAGGAAGAAGAGGAAGAGGAAGGTGATGTGTGGCCTTGCGAACCCTGCGAGTGCTGCACAGGAGACAGTTCAAAGTGAGAGACGCAGGCAGGAAGGATTTCTGAGCTTTCTGAGGTGCGTGACTGTCTGCCCAGTCCGTTCTCAGTGACAGTTCACACATTTCTCTCCCAAAATCTTGGGCTTCTGTGAAAGTGAACTTGGGGTGCTGCCATTTGTTTATGGGTACCTCAGTGTCTCCTAAGCTAAAACAATGTCCGTACATGAAAGATGCTGCTCACAGCCTCCAGTATGTTTAAAACTATCATAATTTGAAACAAAAAAAATTTGCCCAAAGCAGTGCACAGCTTCAGTCTCACCGAGCTTAGGCTGCTAATGCAGCTTTAGAATCACAGAATAATTAAGGTTGGAAAAACCCTCTGAGATCACCGAGTTCCACCGTTCCCCAGCACTGCCAAGGCCACCGCTGACCCACGTCCCCAAGTGCCACATCCGCAGGGCTGCTAAACCCCTCCAGGGATGGGGACTCCACCCCTGCCCTGGGCAGCTGTGCCAGGGTTGAACAACCCTTTCAGTGAAGAAATTCCTGCTGATGTCCAGCCTGAGCCTCCCCTGGCCCAGCCTGAGGCCGTTCCCTCTCCTCCTGTCCCTGTTCCCTGGGAGCAGAGCCCGACCCCCCCGGCTGCCCCCTCCTGTCAGGGAGTTGTGCAGAGCCACAAGGGCCCCCCTGAGCCTCCTTTTCTCCAGGCTGAGCCCCTTTCCCAGCTCCCTCAGCCGCTCCTCATCGGACTTGAGCTCCCATTTCCTGCTTTTTTACCCCAGATCCTCCCTCAGGGCGTCACCCCCGGGTCTCAGCCAGACGCATCCCATGGGAACGATGCGGCGTGAGGGGGATGGCGGGGCTGGGGGGGACTGGGAGCCACAGGGAGGCTCAGGGGACTGGAGAGGCTGAGGGGGATGGCGGGAACTTGGAGGGCTGAGGGGACTGGAGAGGCTGAGGGGGATGGCGGGGCTGTAAGGGCTGGGGGAGCTGAGGGGATGGCGGNGAGCTGTGAGGGCTGGGGGAGCTGAGGGAGGAGGGGGACCTGCCCTGGTGGCTGCTCAGGTCACCCGGTGTAGGGAAAGGGTTCTCCATGAAGGTGGATGTGCTGCCAGCAGACGTGGGGAGCTGGTTCCCGGGTCGGTGTGTCCATACCCTGCAGCTCCGTGTGCTGCTCCGATACCCCCGCCCTGCCTCCTGCAGCACCACCCACCTCCAGGACAGGTCAGGGTATCCCAATCCTTATTTTTGGTTACTGTTTCAGAGCAGGAATTGCCATCTGATTCCTGTGCTGTTTTCTGTGGTATGTGTGGGACTTCACCTGTAATACCAAGAAAACAAAATGAAGCATTTGAGAAGGCAAAACAACTCAACACCAAGCTAAGAAGAATTTAAGTTAAAGATTTGATATTAACACTGTTAAGACGAAGATGAGTTGTTAGAGACTTCTTCAGTGCAGCCTGCTCTGGCAGATGCACTGCAGGGCAGTGGTGCAGCATATGTTTAAGACACGGCCTTCTGATTTTTCAGCCTCTGATTCTATGGGATGCAGTTTTAGGGAGCTTTGGTTCTCAGAGCCTCAGTTTCTAGAAAGACAGAACAAGGCAAACATCGGGTTTCATATGCAGTCGAGTTCTGACAGGCTGACAATTCCCTGTTCTGATGATTTAGGCATGGCTTTGCTGTAAATGTGAGGTAATTTAAGAGATAAAAGATATTTTTGTTTGCAAAGCATCAGTCTGTTCCAAATGTCTTGCAACATGGAACTCTCTGTTAAACATCCAGGAAAAATTCGTGTCAAGCAACTGTGCTTCCTAGCTTGGCATCCTGTGGTGTCTTGTTGATATGTTAAGACTAGACACTCATAATTTCCCTATCCAAAGGTAAAATATAAACAAAGGAATTCTCAGATGTCTGGTCATTCTCTGTTAATATATGGTAAAAATACTGATTAAAATAAAAATACTTATTTTCTGCTCTTCCTGAGCAGGAAATAATTGGTCCTAAATGTTAACTCTTAATAGATTTTCAGGGCCAAGTTGTATTTATTTAGTGATTTTTAATGATTTAATGTGAACTTGCAGAATGATGACTGTAAGTTGTCCATCTTGAGTTAGTTCCCATCACAGAATCATGGAATGGTTTGGGATGGAAGGAACCTTAAAGACCATCCAATTCCTCCCCTCTGCCACGGGCAGGGACACCTTCCACTAGACCAGGTTGTTCCAAGCCATGTCCAGCCTGGCCTGTCAGAGGACAGAAAGAGGTAAATGTGAGGCTATTTTTAAAAATTCCTTTAGAGTGAGAATTAAGTTTAAATTTAAAGGAATTTAAATTCCTTTAAAGTGAAATTCCTTTAGGATGAGAAAGCCTGGCTGCTGGATGAACCGTTTTGGTGTAAACTATCCTGAAATTTGTACTTGGCATGGGGCATCTCTGCGGAAAAGGCACAAATGCAGGTGGTATTGTAGGAATTCCGTGAGCACAGGGATCCCGGGTGTTGCTGTCAGTGTCTGAACAAAGTCACCACGGCCTCTAATAGGAATCAAATTGTCACAGCTTAAGAGCTCATTTAATGACATAATCAGCAGGAGAGGAAACTAAGAGAACAATAAAGATAACATCTACGAAATGACAAAAGGGCAAAGTTTGGGATATTTTTGTCTAAACTGAACTAGTTGAGCTGACTGGAAAAAAAAGCTGACTTTGAATTTTTATTCTTGACAAAATGCCTTGTCACAAAGTGCTTTCAAGGTCCCCTGGAGGATTTGAACATTGCCCTTCCCCGAGCTGCCCGGGAGCTGCCAGCACTGGAATTCTCTGAAAGCCTGGCTGTGTGATTTCCGTGGGTTTTCCCATATTGTCAGGTTTAACACACAGCTCCTTCTGAATGACTTTGCTTTGGTTTAGTGGCTCCTACACGCGGGGATTTCCAGCACATTTCTGAACACTGGTGACTTGTTCCTGAGGAGACTGAGCACTGCGGGGAGCTGGGCTGGCCCTGCCCTCCTGCTGCTGCAGCAGCACCGTGTGCTCGGGGGGGGACACAGCCTGGTTCTGGGCCAGCTGTCCTGCAGCAAAGGTGCTCCTTCTCCCCCAAAACTCTGTGGGGCTTCAGCTCCTCCTGCTGCCTTTCACTGCCTGGGAAAAGTCCTCGACACTGGGAAGTACCCCCTGCAGCACTGCAGTCAGGGCACTTTTATCACCTGGGCAGTTTCTTTCCATGCTTTTACATAACAGCCTCATCCCAGAGGCAGGAAGATTTCCCAGCTTTTCCAGATAAAGGAGTTTCCACTCTGGCTGCTTCAGCAATGGGCTCAGTCCACTGCCACTTCTGTTCACAACCCTGCACATCCTCAGGTCCATCAGGTATGAAAAGAATTTCTGCAAATGCTTGTCAAAAAGAGAGTTAAAAGTGATAATTTACATATATTTCTGCAATGCCCTGTCACGTGTATATCTCAAGCGAGAATTGGATAGAAAGTGGAAAGTCTAAACGGAAGAGAAACCTTTAAAGCCAAAAGATTCTCTGTTTGGTGTTCCTGTCCTTCCTCCAGATTTTGAGTGTTCCCTGGTGATTTCCAGACAGTCCCTGCTGAGGTTACAGGGCCAGGAGAAAAGCATTTGTCCACAAGTAGTCACTGTTAGGCTAACATTAGGTTTTTTTTTTTAATTAAGCAAAATTAGGGCAATAAAGAACTGATGATGTGTTGAAAAGTTCTTGGTCTCATGTTTTCCCAGGTTATGTTTTTAAAGGCAAAGATTACTCAAAAATACTGTGTAGAATAGTTCATTCTGCTCATACGTTTTTTATTGCCTAACGTCTTCATGTTGTATTTTTTTATGCACTGAAGAGCAGAAAGTACGGAAGTCTTGACTTTTTCCTTTTGTCCAAACTGGTTCTGCTAAAATTTTCAGTCTCACTGAAATGTTTTAATTCTTCAGAAGAGAAGCTGAAGCAAGTTATTAGAAAAAAAATTGTTCCCTGTGAGGGGGGGCAGGCCCTGGCACAGGGTGCCCAGAGCAGCTGTGGCTGCCCCTGGATCCCTGGCAGTGCCCAAGGCCAGGCTGGACATTGGGGCTTGGAGCAGGCTGGGACAGTGGGAGGTGTCCCTGCCCGTGGAGAGGGTGGGACTGGATGGGCTTTAAAGTCCCTTCCAACCCAAACCAGCCTGGGATTCTGGGATTCCGTGTGTCCCTTAATCTCCACTCTCCTTTCTTCTCTACACTGTAACATACAGAATGCTGAAAGCTTATTTTTTCTTATGTCTGCATAGAAACTTCTTCCCTTCATCTTAAGGGCACAGCACCAAGATTAGCTTATTTGCAAAGTGATACTTCATCTTCAAATATGTATTTCCTAGGAGAGGGGACTAAAGAATATATTTTCAATCTCATTCTTCACTCTTTTCATGTCACTGTTGAAGTCCCATTAAATTAATTCAATGTAGAACTTTGACAAAAGGTTTCTTTTTATGTGTATGCAAACTTCTTTGTTGACTTCAGCGACAAGAAGATTTCTCTGGGTTTTTCACTGTGAGAGCAGTAAAAGAAAAGATGCCCACCTGGGTCTTTTAGACCATAATTATTTGAAGGATTTAGTTCTGTTTGCTTTCAACTATTGGCAACCCCTTTGCTAGAGGTAGGGTTGGATCAGAGAAATGCAGTGAAGCTTTATTATCAGAGAATAACGAAAAATCAGTCGAGGAGGCTGTGTGAGAAATGGAAGTTATTGGTGCCACCTGACCTTGCAAGTCCAGTCATGCCTTCAAATGCATCAGTGGCCGAGGGTTCTTTCACCCCTGATCACCTTTATGGTGAGTGGTAACCTAAGAGCAGTTGTGCTGCTCTGAGTGTACACCCCCGTTAAGATAGATAATTGTCTTTGTATGCGAGGCTCAAAATTCACATGGCCAAAAGGGGATTCTTAAAATAAAAAGCAGCTGAAAACATCTGTTTTAACACAGCGTGAAGAGCACCACATTTTCCCTTGAGAAAAGCAGAGTAGCTGCATTAGTAATGCACTTGTAAAACTCGTTGTAGGATTCATCTTGCCTAAGATTCATCTGAATGTGTAATAGTCAGTTGTATGTGCCTGGGCTTGTTGTCCAGATTGCACAGAGAGTCAGTGGAGAGAAACAGGCACCTCCCAGAGCTTGAGTCACTCCAACTTTCTTAGACGGATGCCTTTGGAAGACAATTAATTTCTTTCTGATGAGCCTATTAGTTCATCAAGTGTGCAGAGTCGACAGCTGCCAGACCTCTGGGGCTGTGGCAGGAAGGCATTAATCCCACCTGGCTGTTGAAGTGCAGACAACATTGTCTCTCCCATTTTCCCTTCTTGAAGAGACTTTCTTCACCTCAGTGAAGAGATAATTTTCATTTTCATCGGTCCTTTGGCTGGTAAAGGACCAGAGCTTGCAGATTTTGTATCCAGACCCATTCCAAGTGTTCATTGATTGGGCAGGAACAGGCACAGCTTCACCCCCTAATTTCCTGCACAGCTTTGAGTTCTGGCGACCCCAGATGAGTAACTACCTCCCCCTAAGCATAACTTTTGGGCCTGACTTCGTAAGTTCACAGCGAAAGGATGATCTTAAGTTCCTTCCTTGGTATCTCCCGTGCAGCGCGTGCTCGAGTGGGATGGAAGGTGCTGGAGAGTGTCAGTCTCGTGTCCTTTGGTCCAGCTGAGCTGGTGATAACCCCTTCTGATGCCTGTTCCTACCCACAATGCCTAGAGATGATCCAGGCATTCCTTCCATTTCCAACAGATCTTTGGAGAAATGGTGTAGCACAGGCTACTTCAAGCTTGGAACAGATTTGATGCTGATCGTGTTGGATTTGCATTTATTTCATAGAACCATAAAAACATGGAATGGGTTGATTTGGAAGGGACCTCAAAGCCCATCCCATTCCACCCCTTCCATGGGCAGGGACCCCTCCCACTCTCCCAGCCTGCTCCAAGCCCCAATGTCCAGCCTGGCCTCGGGCACTGCCAGGGATCCAGGGGCAGCCACAGCTGCTCTGGGCACCCTGTGCCAGGGCCTGCCCACCCTCCCAGGGAACAATTCCTTCCCAATATCCCATCCATCCCTGCCCTCTGTCACTGGGAAGCCATTACCCCCTGTCCTGTCACTCCAGGCTCTCGTAAATAGTCTCTCTCCATCTTTCTTGTCAGCTCCTTCAGGTACTGGAAGGTCACAATGAGGTCACCCCAAAGCCTAATTCTCCCAGCCTTTCCTCCAGCAGAGCTGCTCCATCCCCCTGATCATCCTGGTGCCTCCTCTGGACTTGCTCGAACAGGTCCGTGTCCTTGCTGTGCTGGGACCCCAGAGCTGGATTTCTGGGCTTTCTGCTTTCCTGAGCTTGCAGGCAGCCCTGGGACCTGTGAAAAGCCCTCAGTACCAAAGTGAGCCTCTCCTGAGTGCAGACCCCACCAGGAAAAGTGCCCAGGGGTCCTGCTCAGCCCCGTCATTGGATCACTGGACTGGTGAGAGCTCTGCCCAGAAGCGCTGGGCTTCGTTCAGTGCTTGGCGTGGGGCCATTCCCAGCAGGCTGTTTGGATGTGGCAGTTCTGAAGTGGAAGAGTAAGAGATTTTCCTAGTATTAACAGCCTCTGCGCCAGAGAATGGAACTGGATACAGCCACTGGTAAAGCTGCAGCCTTTGTGCCTTCAGCTAAAGTGATGATTGATTTGTTCTTTACTGAAACACTGAGAGCCACAAAATAATATTGTCTCAAGAGGAAGATATCTGTAAGAACGTGGTGTTAGTGTTATCATCCCCCCAGCTAGATTTCACCTTCTTATTTCTATTCCAATTAATCCAATTTTTTCCAGTTTTGAGAAAGCAGGATTTAGTGAATGTCTGAATAATTCTCTAATGAACAGATCTCAGCTTTGGAGATAAGAACGCTGGCCTTGGTCAGACCAAACTCCCATCCCAACGCTCATTGTTTCCTCTGACAGCAATGCCCAAGGAGGAGGCAGGAGCAGAGTAAGCAGGGACTGATGCATTTCCAAAATATTTCCAACAGAGCATATTTCTTCACTGAAAGGGTGGTCAGGCAATGGAAGGGGCTGCCCAGGGAGGTGCTGGAGTTCCCATCCCTGGAGGTGCCCAAGGAAGGCCTGGACATGGCACTCATTGCTCTGGGCTTGGGGACAAGGTGGGCATCGGGCACAGGCTGGACTCGATAGTGCAGGAGGGCTTTCCCAAAACAAATGATTCTGTGATTCCGTGTGGGCTGAGGGAATTAATAAACCAAAACACAAGTTGTATTTAATAGCCCTTGGTGGATTTAATTTGCATGAATTTGTTTGTCCCAGCCAATGCAGACAATGGCATGTGCATGACTGTGCCAGGACTTCACCGCGTGCCTGTTGTGCCCACAGCCACCTTCAGTCTCTTTTGAGCCTCCTGCATTAAATCTCCACTTGGCTCTGGTGTGATTGGGTCTCTCTCCATATCCCTCTCACTGCCCATGATTTTAAACACTTCTGTCTCAGTTCCTTCAGCTGCATTTTCTCTGGAATGGAGAGTCCTGCCCCACTTGGCTGTTCCTCCAGGGAAATGTTCTGTCCACCATCCATGTGCCTTCCCTGGTATGTTCTTGCTGAGATGCAGAGTCCATCCAGAGCTTCTGTGGGCCCAGGTACATCTCCTTTTTGACCCAAACGAAATTTATTTTAAGGCTGATCTGTCTTGTTTGGTAGAAGGAAGGGGCTGTGGTTTTTTCATAAATTTTTAGTAAATATTGATTTATTCCATAAGATGCCATTCATCCCTGTTTCCTTAGTACTCAAAGGACATCATTGTTCCCTGTCAGCTATTTCATAACAGCCGGTGAGAGAATGGGCTGTAGCTGGTAATTTCTCCTGGGTAGGACTGGATTAACCATATCTTAGACAAAAGAGCTTAGAAACTTCTTCTCTCCAATTAACAGGGCAGGACAAGAGCGTGTGAGTGAAGTCTCCTGGGTCTGTTTGTTGACTCTTGATTCAATCTTGAAGTCTTAGAAATGAATCGCCACCTTCCCCTTTGATATCTCTGCCCTCAGCAAATGCTTCCTTCAGTGGTTTTGGCTTTTTACTTGTAGCTTTTTATAGCATATGATCTGGATTTGATGTCTTACACTTATCTCTTATTCCATGAGCACTTTTTCCCTTCAGGTCTTTCCTTTTCTTTTCTTAGCAGATTAGGGTTTTCTGTAGTATCTGTTTGTTTTCCCTTGGAATCATTCCAACAAGCTACAAGAAATTTCTCCTTTGCCGTTGCTCTCTCACTTCGTCTTCACTGGAGCCCTTCAAAGGTAGATTTTGTTGGTTTCTCAGGTTTGCAAACACACTCTGGAGCTTGCAGAGAGGTACACAGATACCATTTAGGTTTTTTGGCAGTATCCAGAATTGTATTCTGTTCACAGGTCTCAGAATGTTCCCAAAGATGCCCAGATTTCATCACAAAGCTGCTCTGAATTAGCTTTTGGGTAATGTGAGTCATTCCCACATCTGCTGCTTTGGAATGATGGCCACCAGCTCTTTGTTGTTCAGCTCCCAGGTTTGTCGCTCCAAACAGCACAAAAATACAACAACATCCTATTAACAGGGCAATAGGCAGAGATATTAAAAACCTTCTCGGTTATCGTAGCAACTATCTCGTGTAAAATCCCATGTAAGTGCCAGGCACTGCAAGTTAATTATCCGAGCTGTTTGCCATCTCAAGTTATACTTGTTACATTTACTGATTATCAACGTTGGACTAAATTTGATTTCATCAAGGGTTTCTCTCTCGCTCAGAACAATTTCAGATTATAAAGACAGATTATAATTGCAGTCTGCCCTGCAAATAATGCCTTTGCTTTTAAATTATCTCTCTGTATCACCAAGTAATACCTGCAGAAAACTGCCTCATCTACAAAGCTGATTTTTAGAATAAAATCAGTGTTTAATTTCACTGTGAAATTCACATTCCTATGTGAATCTACTTTCTGTGGCTTGCTATGATGATAAAAGTCAAGCAAATCAAAATGCTGCTGGTAAAACACTAAAGACTGTGGTCATGGAGTTCCTACACGTGTGTAGATCAATTTCCCAATGTATACTTTTAGCATTTATTAGAATATATAGAAAATAAATACAATATATATATACAATAAATAGAATATATAACATCTATTAGAATAAATGTTTTTGAAGACAAAGAAATCAGTCCTCAAATCACTTGGGAGGTAAGAATACATTTCTGGAATTTATTTTACTGTGTGATTCTTGAAATGTTTAATCAAAGTGAGCCATAGCACTGCAAACTGAGCACAAATTCTGGGAGTCTGGTAGCTGTGTTTGGATCCTCGAGCCCCACCACGGGGTTGTTCAGCCCCCAGCCCTCTCACTGGCTGTGCTGGTTCTGCAGCTTCCTCTGCACGGCAGCAGCACCTTCCAGGGGAGTGCAGGCAGCAGGGGAGAGCAGGGCAGACTGTAGGAGAGAACTGGAGGCTTAGGGACTTCTGGAATGAAGGCTATAAATTTGAAAATGGATCTGCTTGAGAAAGTGAAAGCATTGTGGGTTACAAATATCTATTTCAAAGAAGCCCTGAACATGAAACGAGTAGTTCTGTAATTCAAGTGAGGTTCCAGGGCAGCAGCATAGTGGGTGTCCTCATCAGTGCAGTGGTTTGTTCTTCAAAAGTTTTTTGCTTGACTTCACCAGAATTTATCTTAGTTAACGAGTCTATGTTTATCTTTGAAGAATGTCCTTGCCTGGACAAAAAGAGATTCTTTAATATTATGAAAAGACTGGGAAATAGCTCCACTTTTTTTCCCAGACAGCTTTTTGCAGCCCTGAGTTTCACTTGATGAATGAGAAAAACTACGGTGACTTTGGAATCGGCCCCACCTCCAAGGTGCCTTATTAAAGAGAACTACAGGACTTACTCTAAATGCTTTATATCATTCCAGTGGAAAGTGCTCCTTACTTGGAGGGCCTGGCTTATCAGATATCAAAAGATCTGAAGTAAAAATGCAAGGGCTTCCTCTTCTACTGCAGCATAATGCATATCCTTTTTTCCCCCCTCACAAAGGACAAGCAAAGCAAGTTATGCTTATGTGTGTTGAAAAAGGCTTGACCTACCCAAGCCTGATCATCCAGTTTCCTGCCTTGCAAATATGTCTTTTATTCATGATTTTTTTTTTTTTAATATAAGCTTATCCAAGTTTATCCAACCATATCCAACTTGGCCAGGTGATGGCTAGGATAACGTGTTGGTGTAAGGATGGGAATAGCCAACAGCCAGTCAGGCCGCTGATATTCCAATATTTATTTTTTACCCGGTCCACCTTTGTCCTCTCACTTTTGTCATGAGCTTCTTTTTCATCCAGGACTTAAGGATCAGTCAGAGTGATGGGAGTCACAATCACAAAACTTATCTCAGAATGGGTGTTTGGGATAGAAAATGATTCCAAAGCTTTTGGTTTAGTCATGGCAGTCCCTGAAAAGGGCTGTCTGTCAGTGAAATTCCCATCTTCCCTTTCACCGCTTTGGCTAAATTTGACCATTTTTCCTCTTCAGCTCAAGTGACCAGCAAACCATCAGTCTCTTGAGTCCTGACTTCTCCATCTTTTATCCCTTTTCATTGTTTCACTGCTGCCCCAGTCCCATCCTTGTCTGTCCTAGCTAGAGAAACTAAAAGGATTTAAATTGCACTTCGGGCACTTTTCCCAGTTGGAAATGCATATGGGATCCTATCTTGCATCCCAGAAGATGACCTGTGTTAGAGGTTCAAGCTGAGGTCCCTGAGAAGAGGCAGAAGAAGTTCCAGTGTGAATGGGTTTATTGGTTTGGTTTTGGCAGGATGAGCTCATCCATCCCTGGACAGTTGAATTGGGAACCAGGATCTTACCTAAAATCCTGGCTGCTTCAGGCTATAATCAGCCAGTGGAGCAGAAGTGAAACACTTTGTTCATTGTTTAAAAAATACAACTAAAAACAAAAATTAAACCAAAGGAACAACGTTTAAACCCAGATCATAAAAATATAAAGGTGGCTTGCCTTTAATGGAAAGGCTTTGCTTAACTTCACCCCTGAACTTCTGCAGTTCCAGCTTTTCTCTTCCTCTCCCTTTCCCCTCCCTCCACAGGTGATGGCTGTCTGCAGGCTGGCACATCTACAGCAGGACTTGACTCCTTATGCCCAGAGGAAGGGATCTCACCTCCTTCGGGGTATTTCCTTCAGGGGCTCTGGTGTTGCTGCTGCTGAGAGACCAAGTCCTTCACCAGCATCTGATTTGATACAACTTTCCTAGTAGGTGATCCTGTGGCTTCCTGTTTTCATTAATTCATCTATGGAATTAGCTTTTTATTAACCATTACCTCAGCCAGAAAGTCTGAGGATAATCAGGCACTGAGGACTAATCCTTCATACCTAGATCTCTTCCAAAATAAACTTGTATTTTAAGTATACCTGAGTTTCTCTTCAACATATTTATATGACTCATCTTTGTTGAAAGAAATTACCTTTCCAGTGTCCTTTAACTCTGATTTATCTCCAGAAGAAGGAGCAGGACAGACACTGCTTGTTGAAATGGGATTCATGGTTTCACTTGGGTAGGACTTGCTGATTTTGAAACTTCTCCTTGTCTTCTTTCTGCTTTGAAGATTGTTTGATCTATATGAATTCTACTGAAAAAAAAGGCCATTTCAGGTGACTGTGCCCTGTCAGCTTGTGATCACAGGAAGCATTTCAGCAGCATTCAGACCTATTCTGTAATGGCAAAAGCATCCTTGGGAGTCATCTCCCTGTAGACGTGGACAAAAACTTGAAGAGGAAGAAAATATTATTGGCAGATACCGAGTGCAGGCGAGTTCATGGTGACGAAGTGGAAGCTTTTTTAAGTTCTATTAATCTTATATAGAAGAATACTTTGAGATTTGCCACTGAAGGCAAAGACTTTCATTGGAAATTTAGATAAATGATCAGATTGTTTCTGATAAACAGACATTACGTTTCTGTTTTCTGTGGAAAATATAATTTAATAACATTTGATCGCTATAAAGCATCCTCACTGGTTTATACTCCGTGGTGCCTGACAAGCTGTAATTGCCCTTTGTGTGCCTGTGCCCTGTGCAGTGGGGCCGTGCTGGGTGTCCCTGACACGGCACCAAACGCAGGCTCCAGGAAAGGGCTCGTCCCTGTGCTGGTGCTGGAGCTGGTGGAATCTCCCTCGGCACCCCCTCACTGTGGGCAGTGCTGGCCAGCTCCAAACACTGTCAGCTCTGCAGCTTTAGAAGTACATCACAGGACCATGGAATGGTGTGAGTGGGAAGGGACCTTGAAGCCCATCCAGTGCCCCCCCTGCCATGGGCAGGGACCCCTCCCACTGTCCCAGGCTGCTCCAAGCCCCAGTGTCCAGCCTGGCCTTGGGCACTGCCAGGGATCCAGGGGCAGCCACAGCTGCTCTGGGCACCCTGTGCCAGGGCCTGCCCACCCTCCCAGGGAACAATTCCTTCCCAATATCCCATCTAACCCTCCCCTCTGGTAGTGGGAAGACATTCCCCCTTATCCTGTCTCTCCATCCCTTGCCAATAGTCTCTCTCCATCTTTTCTGTTGGCTCCTTCAGATACTGGGTATCTTCTCTGTTGCTGAAGGCATTTGGAGTTGGGGGCCCAAATTTCCTTGCTGGGAACTGAAGGATCAGGTGTGTGAGACCCCTGTTTTGGGGGGAGATGGTTTGTTTTAAGGCCCCATGAGTTGGGTGACTGGTGAGAAGACTGATGGTGGTCCTAGACATGAGCTGGTTCAATGACTGGAGCTTATTCGGTTTTGAAGAGCAATTCAGGGACTATCAGCCCTTTTGTTTGACAGATTCTCTCTTTTTTTCAGAAATACTCTTTCTCTAACTCTTTTCCTCCTCCCAAACTTCCCTGGAGTATTCAGTTACTATATTCGCACAGGCCTTTTGGAATATTGTTATACAACATTGTGAAATAATGCATATGTAATTCTATTCATATGATACACATATTTTATATATATCTATTCAACACTGAGTGGCAGCAGACTCACAGAATCACAGAATTAATAAGATTGGAAGGAACTACACTGGTTTTGTCTGGTGGGACTTACAAGTGGGACACACCTGGTGCCACCTCCCTGCTCAGGCAGGGCCATCGCAGAGCACAGGGCACAGGGCTGTGTCCAGAGGGCTCTGGAATATCCCCGCTGAGGGAGACTCCAGCCCCTCCCTGGGCAGCCTGTGGAGGGCTGGGCAGTGCCCAGGGCAGAAGTTCTGCCTCCTGGGCAGGGGAATTGCTGGGCTCAGCCCCTGCCCGTCCCTCTGGTGCCACTGCTGGGCCCCGGAGCAGAGCCCGGGCCCTGCCCTGAGCCCTCCCTGCAGCACTGACAGGGGATATTCCAGAGCCCTCTGGACACAGCCCTGTGCCCTGTGCTCTGGGATGGCCCTGCCTGAGCAGGGAGGTGGCACCAGGTGAGCCACTGTGGTCCGTTCCAGCTTGACCCATTCTGGGATTGTGGCTTATTTCTTCTGGCCCATTTGATAGCTGAGGGCAAAGTTTAGACTGTGAGGATATGAACTCTAACTTTGTGTATGCTACTTTTCTGATTTGGTGTTTTGCTTAATTTTGTAAGAGCTTGAGTTTTAATCTGGCATCCTCAATTCTGAGTTACAAATGTATTATGTAACACACCCAGGCAGTGGTCACCTCAGCTTAGATGCCCTTTTGGGGTGGAGAAGAATAGTTATTATTTTATCCTAAAGTGATTACAGGAAAATAGAGTGATCTTTGGTCTTCCTTCCTTCCTTCCTTCCTTCCTTCCTTCCTTCCTTCCTTCCTTCCTTCCTTCCTCTTTCCTTNCTCTTTTTTTTTTTTTTTTTTTGGTAAGAACATTAGTGTGATCTGGGAATCTTCAGGAACTCGGGTGTCTGACTGAATCTCTAGATTCAGCTGGAAAACCTAGTGGGAACAATTTCCTCTCCCTTGGTAAAAAGAGAACAGACTTTTTTTTAGAGATTACCAAGAAAACCACCTTGAGACTATTAAAGAATGGGGAGATAGGAATAGTTTAGTTACTGATGGCAGTGTGAATCCTCAAATATTACAGTTAAAATATTACACTTGTACAGCCTCTCAGTGTTCTTACCAACACGCTTCTACAGAGATGCTTACACTAATTCTTCTTCCACAGAAAAGGTATTAATTAAATTAGTAATTAAAACCTGAAGTTCTGGGAGTTGTCAGAAACCTGGATGTCACAATTTGGAGCTAGATGTCCACAGATGTGTTTGCTCTAAAGGAAACGCTGAGTAATGAGGTGACTCTGGAAGTAACTGGGAAAAAACCCACTGAACTGATGAAGTTGATGTAGAAGTCCAAATATTTCATCTCAAATCACAAAATAAATGTTGTACCAGCCTGCTGATACCTGTGCTGGAGCACATGAGAAAAACCAGCAGCAGAACATCTGAGGCCAAACAATCTTCTAATCTAGTAATGAAAGGAGAAACCTAAATGTCCACAGATTAGTGAGACATAAGAGGACACCGAGAGCCCTCTGGATCCATTTTAGAGCCGAAGTTGGTGCCACCTTCAGCCTTGTAGGAAGCTCTTTCCCTTGCAGCTGCTCATCCAGGAGCTGGTGGTGGAGTTGGAAGAGCTGTTGCTCACTTCAAAGGGGAGTTTGTAGATTCCAGATAATGATGCTAGTTAATAATTCAGCTCATAACACCCATCAGTTTGAAACATTTAAGGAAGGAGTGAAGTGTCTTTGTTGGTACAGAGAAAGAACAAGGGCTGCAGTTCTTTGCCTCAGATGTGAGTGTCTCTGCTGGGAGATTAAAGCTCTCCTGGGTGCCATTCCCAGGGCTGCTGTGGGACTTAAGCAGGGTGTGTGTTCACTTTCTTGACCAGACATTGGAAATATCCCCATATTGCCCTGAAATAGGGTAATTTACAGAAAGAAGGAGCCTCTCGTTTGTGCTCTCTGTCACACCTCGAGTTTTCTGTAGGATCTTGGCACCAGCCCTGGCAACGTTGAGGCAGTCGAGCCCTTTGCGGACGGGGGAAGGTGTGTGTGTGCCACAAGTGGAACATTCCTGCAGGTCCTGCCAGGCTTTAGAGGAATTAATGGTGGACGGCTGGTATCCATGGAAGTGAAGGCAAAGATCTGGGAGCATGGGAGCACTTTCCTGATGATTTGTTTTGTTGTTGTTGTTGTTTTATATTTAAAGTTTGAAGAACTAGAAGGATTCCTGTTCTTTCAACTGCAGGCCTCAAATTCCCGAGTTGGAGCTGTATTTTACAGTTCCTGACAGGAGCACACCCGCCATGTGTGTGCCAGGGGACACACACAAGGCCCCGTATTTACTCAGCATTCCCGCTTCTTCCTAGATCTCCATCTGCTGGCAGATGTGCCTTTCAAGTGGGGGTGCTTTGGAAAGGAAGGAACAAGACAGAGCATGTGAAAATGTGCAGCAGCTGCCAGCTGGGCTCCCTATGTATATAGTTATATTTATATGTGTGCACAGCTATATTTGTATATGTGTATATAGCTGTAGTTATATATGTATATACTTATAGTATACGGTTATATTTTTATATATAGTTATATTGATATATGTGTAGAGTTACATATAGTTATATATGTATATAGTTAGATATACATATATAGTTATATATATAAAGTTGTAGGTATATTGATATTTCATAGGTATATTTAGATAGGTGTATGGATATTTAAATAGATAACCTGACATTTTATACCGAATCTGCAGTAAGCTTTTAAACAGAGATGGGTGTTGATTTGCATTTTCTCCATGTTTTAAATTGCAGGTGATCGAGTGTCGTAGTTGAAAATATGCTTCGTCTTTCAGCAGTTGTTGCTGACTCGACAAATAACCCTCAGCACAGCGACAAGTTTACAAAAGAGGGGACCAATTCCTCGTTTGCATCATTTATTCATTTCTGTGGGTGACTCCGGGGGTGTCACACCCCCCCTTGCTGACCAGCTCGCTTTGCTGGGGCCCCTTTTCCAGGAGCAGCGGGCGCGGTGCTCCCGGTGGGTTCCCCGGCGCCCTCCCGCATCCCCGCTCCGTCCCGAGCCCGCGGCTCTGACCCGCAGCATCCTCCACCTCCCCGCGGAGCCCGAGCGGCTGAATTCCAGACCTCTGACATCAGCCCGACCTGGANTTCTGGCCGTCCGCGCTCGCTGCCGGCACGGCCGGTGCCCGCCTCCGCTGCGGGGACGCCGGGCTTTGGAAGCCTTCCCGGAGCGCGCGGGGGTGCTGGCGCAGGTCGGGCGATTACATGCGGACACTTCACTTTCAGCCATGCCTGCCCCGGGAGCTCTCTGTCTGCTGTAATTTTCTCCCTTTGATCTTCCCGGATCCTCTTTCGGGCTGTGGAGCTCCGCTTGCACCTACCTGCCTGCTGCGTGTGTGCGCGAGAGAGTTTTCCTCTTTTTTTTAATACTTTTTTTTTGGTTATAAATACCAATTCTATTTTTTTTTTTTAAGACTGAATCCAAACATCACCATAGCCACATGGTTTTGTTAAGCTACTGGAAATAACTTTTGCCTGGGATTTACAGCAGCATTCCCTCCCGGCCCGGCCCCTGCGGACTCCAGCAGGCTCACTGCCTAACAGGTTTGCAAAGCTTTTTTTTCTTGTAAATCCCTTTTTCTCTCCAGAGCCGTGCGATCACTGTAACTTCACTTTTAATCGAAGACACTTTCTGTCTTAATTCTCCCAGTTATGAAGACCCCTCGATACGTTTCATGTGACCTTTGGGCAGACCATGGAACTTTCTATTTTATTTTGTGGGGCCTTGAGTCGGGATCTTCTTAACGTGTGCTTGGAAGTGGTCATACCGGAACTCGGGCGCGCACAGAAATAGTGCGAGAGAAACCAGATACGCCGTAACTTTCTGCCTGATACCTGTTGGGCTTCGTGTCTAAACTTTGGAAGTGTTTGGGGGCCTTTTAATTTCCTGGGAACTCGCAGCTATGAAGAGGAGCTGTGTGTTTTATTAATTATCTTTGAGAACTCTACCCGGAGTCAGACTCTGAGCATGGATTTCTAAGGGAAAAGTAAAGCTGATCTCCAAACTTGAATGAAGCACTTCTGGCATGAGGAAGATGGAAGGGATCAACTCCATTTGGAAGGGAACGGTACCGGAGCAAGCTTTCTTGTCACCATAAATTCAAGGAATACCGCCTGCCTACTTTCTGGGAAGGATACCAATCGGTGCAGATAACATTCGAGGTTGTGCTTATGCTGTGGGAAGTGCTAGCAAGAAGGTGAGGTGTCTCTCGAGGGTATTTGGGATGGATGTTTTGAACCTGTGGATCTTCCTCACTCTTGGCCAGGAGACAGGAGGCCTCCACACAGGCGGGGAGATCTCCCCGTGCCTCGTCTCCGTGGGACCGAGGAGTTCCTAATGCTCCCGCTGTACCCAAACTGACTTCTTGCTTGCAGCCTGTTTCGCTGATCCTTCTGGATTTATCTGCCGGAGGACGGACTCACGATTTAGGATATTTTTTTTTTAGTTTGTTTGTTTAAAATATGCCTGTGAGCTCCCGGCGGCCTCTGAGCACGTGGCACGGGGCAAGAGGAGCGGTGATGGCGAGAGCCGGCGTCGCCGGGGAGCCGCGCTGGCGGTGACCGAGCCCCCGTCTGCGGCCTCTGGGGTCTGTCCGGAGCGCGGCTCGGAGCCCCGGGAGCTTTGCCGCCGGCCGGGCCCGCCGCGGTGAGCACGCGTTCCCGAGCGGTATGAGCGGCCGGAGCCCGCTGCTGGTAGCATGAGTGCTGGCCCCCAGGTGCAGCTGGCTGTCCTCTGGCCTTGGCTGCTCATGGCGACCCTGCAGGCAGGACTGGGCCAGACCGGGCTGGCGCTGGCGGCGGCCGTGGAGTCGGAGCGGGCGGCGGCGCAGAAAGCCATCATCAGGGTCATCCCCCTCAAAGTGGAGCCCATCATCCTGGAAGGGGAGTTTGCCAACGTCGCCGAGGTGACTCCGGCCGAAGGGAAGCTGCTCCAGGTAAGAGCAGCGGTGCTGGATCGCGCTCCGGCGGCCTCGCCACCCGCTGCCAGCCTCTCCCCGCTTTCCCTCCGGGCTGCCTCGGCTCCCCGAGCGGTGCCTTGGGGTCCGCTCCCGGCGTGGGTTCGTCCCGTGCTCCGTGCGCTGTCCCCGGGCTTCACAGGGGGCCGAGGGACGGCGTCGTGCGAAGGGCTGAGCCTTCCTTCGGGGCCGAGCTGTGGCTGCGCCTTATTACTGCTGAATTGTGGATGTGGTCGGCTGATTCCGTGGAGATTATTTCATATCTTAATTGATGTTATAAAGCTGAGTGTGTCGAGTCACATGTCGGGATGTGAAACATCTGACAGAAAACAGGATTAGTATTTTTTTCTCTGAAATTCATGAGGATTTCCACACCCTCTGCCGAGGTCGGGGTTCTGTTTCAGCTCCAAAACCGATGCTAGCTGTGCCCACCAGAATCCCTGCCCCTGCTTGTTGTTGCCTGAAGGGTGAATGCTACTTACACAGGAGCTCCGGTGGTGTCAGCACCAGGTATTTTTATAGATGAATTAATGCTGTTCTCGGACCTTTATTAAGAGGAGAGTATCTCCACACCTGGGCAGGAGGTGCAGGTGCTGCACAGCCAGAGCTGAGCCATTCACTGAACAGACCCATCTCCTGCACACACTGAGTTTGGAGCTCAGTTTCTCGAGACCTGGTGTGCACTCTCTCCATTCTGTGGGTAATCTGCCTGGCAATTGTGTGCTTTATTCTTGAGAACAAAAAAAAAAGACAAAATAGCCTGCATTAAGTCTTAATTTTCTCCTGGATTTTTCCAGGACTTTCCAAACAGGGTATGTTGAAATCTTAATTAAATTTGTAGTTTGGAAATTTAAATTAAAGTAAAAAAATTTGTGTAGTTTTTTAAGAAGAGAAATGCAGTTGAGCCAGCTTTAGAACATGGTCACTTGTCTGAAAGTGAACATGGACAATTTGTGACATGTATAAAGCCTGCTTTTCCATGCCTTTTGAACTCCTCAGAATGGAAGCTCTGCTATAAAATTCTATTACCAGGCTGAAAAAAATATCTGAGACAAATATACTCAAGGTCCTCTTCTGTTGTGAGGCAATGTCCAGGAAAGTCAATATTTATTCCTTACAAAAACTACAGTGATGTTGCAACCGAGCACAAAGTATAGAGTGGGACCTTTTGGAAATGGGAGGATGATAACCTCTCCTGAGGGATGTGTGGAGGTTTCTAACCAAATGCAACAATACCAAGTGGGAATTTTGTGCCATCACAGCAGCACCAACCAGGTGTTTGGAATAAAAAGCTGTGAATAGTGTCCAGTTTCATCCTTTAAAAATCATCCTCCAAGTGGAGAGGGCTGGGGAAACTCTAATCCAGCCTGTTGAGTTGGGGCACACAGACACTGACCTGCCCTGGGTGTTTTCAGGCCCTGACTCCGTGTGCTCAGGTGAGCTCCTGTTCCACATCCCACTGAATCCAGTGCGGGAAGTCCTGGTTTCAGCGGGCAGCGCTGGGACAGGGGGTCAGGCTGTGCCTTCTGCAGCAGGATGTTTGCCCGGTGCCAGGCACTGTGCTCTGGGAAGCCTTAGCCAAGTGTACCTGTGACCTCTCCTGCAGATCTCATGCTGTAGTTTCTAATTCTGCTGCTAAATACTGAAACCTGGCGTACAAAATGGCATTTAGAACTGTTCGGGTCCTGATCCTGCGGAGGGTTCTTACCTCTGGAAGGAGGAAACGGGAAATGGAGATGTAACTCTTCAGGTACAAAATAAGTAAGGAATTAGTGGGAGGAATTCTTTTCAGTTTGCTTTTTGATAGTGGGATGTTAAATACACCAGAATTAGGCTTTGTTGGGACATCTCATTTTGCACATGGTTGTCAACATCCCAATCTTGCAAAAACTTTAGGTCACGTGTTTGACTTTGATGTCACTGGAACTCCTACTTAAATACACTTATGGCTGTGCCCACATACTTGCACAATTGCTTCTTCAAATGTAGTTTAGGGACATAACATGGTCACATTTACAGTTAATGAGTCAAGGAGTGGGGTTTTTACAGCATTTTTGGATTGGTCTTGGTTATGTCAGACCCTGTAAGGTGCAGTCAGCCCATCCAGGAGAACACAAACTGCAGAGCTTTGCTTGAAAGAGAGGCATAGATGGCCCAGTCCTGTTTCCAAAGCAATGCTCTCTTCCTTCAGAGGTAGAACAGGATTGCTCAAGGATCAGTGGTGCAGAGTTGGCCCTGTAGTCAAGTCAAGTTCTCTTTATTATGACTTATAATTATCTTCGTAGTGCTCTGGTCAATATATTTTTAGAAATGCATTCTTAATTTAATACAGAAAATCCTGCATGTAAGTGATGGAGCCTCACCAAAGGTACTTCTACCAGAATATTTTCCTGGTTTCGTTTCTCCCTGCCCTATTTTCCAGGATCATCTACAGAAAAGGACTTTGATTGTGGCGTGCTAGATCTTAGAAGCCAACTTCAGCAATATCCTCTTTACCTACAATAAAATAGCCCCAGGGTTGAATTCCCCCTCCCAGCCTTTGCCCCTGCAAGCGGTTTTGTGGGAAATCTCTGTATTTCCGTTGTTGCCCAGTGGGTGAGCGGGAAGATGCCCGGGAGCTGCCCGCCCCTGCCAGCGTAACCCCAGCAGTGCTTCCTCTGGCACTGCAGCGCTGCTGCTGCTGCTGCTGCCGTGTGATGCAAAGGGAGAGGAATTTCTCAAGCAGGCAGAGCCACTTAAGCCTTTATAGGTCAAAAAACCAACACCTCAGACTTCTTGCAGAAATCATCTCCAAGCTTGTGCAGTGCTCCAGCTTGTTCAGGGAGCACCTGCTCTGAGCATTAACTCTTGCTGGGCACGGGAAGCATCCGGGGAACTCACTGGCAGTTTCCAAACTGGAAGTTTAGGTTTGGAAGTTTAAATCGGGAAGGAATTGTTCCCTGGGAGGGTGGGCAGGCCCTGGCACAGGGTGCCCAGAGCAGCTGTGGCTGCCCCTGGATCCCTGGATGTGGTCAAGTGTCCAAGGCCAGGCTGGATGGGGCTTGGAGCAGCCTGGGACAGTGGGAGGTGTCCCTGCCCATGGCAGGGGGTGAAGTGGATGAGTTTTAAGGTCCCTTCCAACCCAAACCATTTTGGGGTTCTATGATCTCTGTTGGGCTGCTGCAGGAGCCTGAACTGCTGTTAAAAGTCCCATGGGAGTCAAAAACTGGCCCTTTATTACAGATGGAGGAACCAAACCTTTTAGACAAGGAGGTTGGAAGGAACATGTTTGGAACTTACTGACAATGGGCAATCCATGAGCAGCTCAGGATTCGACGTGGCCTCGGAACTGCAGTTCCTGTGGCTGTTTGCAGAGGAACTCCTGTTCACAGGATTGCTACAGAGATTTTTCAGCCTCCTTTTTTGATACTTCTGCTGCTCTATTGGCTGACTTTGGAGGAATAAGTCTCAGTTTCCTTCTTGCTCTCGACTCAGTCTCCACTTGGTACTGGAGAGGGTTGATGTTGTTTTGAAGGTAGATAGGAAAATAAGGAATGTCTTGGAAAGAAAAGGAGAAAGTCACTGGAGAGAGTTGAGAGAAGGAGATTTTTCTAATTTGAATTACAACACATGCACATCTAATTGTGGAAGAAAAAAACCATTTTATTTGAGAAATAGTTTATCACAGTCTTGTTTAGGACAGTTCAAGGATGATCAGGATTCAAGGATGCATTATTAAAACTGAGCATTAAAATCTCTTTATTTGAGTGTGTATAACCCCAGTCTTCTGCACAGGGGAAAGGATGATTCCTTTAGTCTGTGCAGAGTGGCAGGGATTGGTACAGTCTCTAGTTTTGGGGAATTTGGGAAAAAGCGTTAGAAGTTTGGGAAAAGTCTGTATTAATGGCATTTAAAAAGAGGTGGATAACCTCACATTACTACAGGGAGGGCAAAGTGATCAGCAATCCAAATCCCCTCACATGCTGACACCTAGAAAATTCCAGTGGATATGTGGGACAGTGGCGCAGTCTCACTGAGCAGGCAGTGTGTAGAAATAGTTTTCCCAACATCCATTATTTCATTGCAAGTCTCACAATATTTTATTTCATTTCTGTACAAACTCAGCAGTTTCATAGTGAGGGGATTGTAGGAGAAAGTCAGCTTCCACTCACCCACAGAGTGCTTTGTTTTAACTTAGCACTGCAGGAAAACACCTTGAAGAACATAAAAACAAACTTAAAAGAACCCGCAGAACAAGCTCCCTAAAGGCTCTGAACCCCCAAACCAAGGATTATCTTCCTTCCTCCTCTCCCCCCAGAAAAATAAATTATTTAAAAAACATGCAAGTTGATCTATTTAGGATGGATTGAGTGAGAATTGGAGGAGGAGCCTGAATCACCATTTCTTTAGGTGGCGTGTACAATTCAGAAGGAGAAAATCCAACAGAGATCCAGTCCGAGGAGGACCGTGATGTTCAGAACAGCAGTGATAATTATCCCTTGGAGTTGCTGCAACGAGCCCTGTGGGATCACCCTGGACAGTGGAGAGTTCCCAGCGTTGCAAGGCACATGCAGTTGGAATTGGAATCACCTCCTTCAGTGCTCTCAGAGGTTTGCACTCCCAGCCCATACCAAAGTAAATACCTTAGTAGTCTTCTACACTCCCAGCTCCTGGATCAACAAAAGGATGTTGAGTGCATAATGTTGACAGAGATCAAAGAAGTGGGAAAGTCGAACCAAATGATAATGGGGACTTAAATTACCTGTGAATAAACTGGTCAGATAGCACAATACGAGGCAGTTCAAAGAAGCATTTTCTGCCTCTTGGAACAGCTCGTACTCGAGTACACAGACTTGACTTAGCGTTAAGTAATGTGCAAGAACTGCCTCAGAAGCAGCAATAATGGAGCCACTTGGCCTGACTGCGGCACAATAAAAATGGGTGCCTAAGTACCAGAAAGTGTGACTCTGACACAAGCCTTAGAATGGGAAATTGCACTGAAACGCAGAGACCAATGGCTCCTAGAGAGTAAAAAAACCCCACATTTTTACATGGGACATAGATACTGCTCAGGAAAGGCTAAGAGATTTGGAATTGTTTAGCCTGGAAAAGAGAAGCTCCAGTACCTGAAGGAGCCGACAAGGAAGATGGAGAGAGACTATTTACAAGGGCCTGGAGTGACAGGGGAATGGATTCAACCCAAAAGACAGTAGGTTTAGATTAGATATTAGGAGAAAGTTCTTCCCTGTGCGGGTGGTGAGGCCCTGGCACAGGTTGCCCAGAGAAGCTGTGGCTGCCCCAGCCCTGGAAGTGTCCAAGACCAGGTTGGATGGGCTTGGAGCACCCTGGGACAGTGGAAGGTGTCCCTGCCCATGGCAGGGGGTGGGACACGATGAGCATCAAGGTTCCTCCCAGCCCAAACCATCCTGGGATTCTGTGAAAGTAGAAGCTGTCTTGGGGAACACACGAAGCGGTGACTCAGAAAGGCTATAGTCACTCAACCATGGATGTTGGTAGTGTTAAAGAAACCCTTTGGCCCAAACAGATCTCTTAGAAAACAGGACAGAGAGCATGAGTGTAGTGTTGGCAGTGCCCAGTGTAACCCGCACTGTGGGGTGGTTCAGTACTGCTGCAGGATTTATGTGTAACTGGAAGGTGAGCCATTAAAATCCAGATGCAGAGTAGGAACCTCAGTTAGAGTTGGCTGCTAGAAAAGGTTGAGCTTAGAGGCTGTTTCTGAATTTCCACCCCTCTCTTGAGCATATACAGAGGCTGAGCTGGAGCTTTCCATGGTGTCTTCTCCTTTCCTCATCCAGAAAACATGTGTCAGGAAACTGTTCCCTGTTTAAGGAGTTTAAAGGACTTTAAACCTAAATCTCCCGGCTTCCCGGTGCACCATCTGGTGCTGGTTGTTGTTGCAGTTGAATTATTTATGACAGTGGGCGCAGATCCATCTTGAACTGAAGATTTTCAGTGCCGAAACGGTGACAGATCTGGAGGCCCCAGTGATGGCTTGGGGCAGGCATCAATGGCAGACACAAACCCGACTGGAGCAGAGCAGGGATCTGTGGTCAGGAGACTGAACCCACAGGGCTGGAGTGAGTGACAGTCCATAGAGGACGTCTGGCCATGCTCAGGCCCTGGAATGCATCCAGGGAACAAGTGGACATTTCCCAAAGATAAGCTGGCAGAGGGGTGAGATTACAGGAGAAGAGAAATAGGCCCCTGTTGTGCTTGCAGGCTGCAGCCAGGCTGGATTTGTGGTGGAATGGTCCTGAACCATTAGAGAAATGACTTTTTTTCTGTGCCTCCATCAAGGAAAAGCTTTGGTGGGCATTTCCTATGGATTGAGGAAGGCTGTTCTGAACTGCATGTGAATTCATTATTTTTAAATGAAGACTTTCAGAATTGTCAAAGTAATACAAGCAACACCAACTCCGTATGATCAAAGAGAGCTCTGCTGTATCAGGCTGGATTTTGGACAAAAATTGACATGCGTTTTTATTTAATATATCTCAGTGGTTTTCCATCCAGTGAAGCATGCCTAAAAGCCTAAGATGTTCAAAACCTTGCCTAAAAGCTTTCTGTGGACTTCGCCCAAAAATCATAGTCTGAAAACAAGCAAGTTTTAGCCTAAACTGAGAAAAGTAGCAAGTAAGTACAGTGGGAAACGTGCAGTGTAGTTTGACCTTCAGGTCTGTCATCTTAAGTATCACGACAGTCTGTGTTGTGGGGATTGCCAAGGGTCAAATAAATGAAATTTTGGGTTATAAACAAAGCAGAAATGTAAAATGAATCTCAGTACAAGGGAATATATCGCGCTTGAGTAATGCACATTCATATTTTATTAACCTTTTGGCCTTCCCTCCATTCAAGGTCTTGAGCTTGGCTGCAGCAGGCCAGGTGTAAAGTAGACAGAAGTGGTGTGGATGGTCATGGTGGTCTCTTCTGTCTTTGAGTCCTGTGATTTATTACTTAGTTTCATTACCTATTTATTTTCCCCCTTGTTTCCCTGGCTGTAAAGAACAGGAAGCACTGCCCAGCCTTTCATTTGCCCACAACACTTTGAGGCTGCATTAAGGAACTGTAATCACATCTCATGCTTCGGAGCTTTGGGCCTGCTGCCAGCACGGCTCAGGCGGGAGTTGCCCAAGAGTTGTCTTGGGACCTTTTCATCTTGTTTTTAGGAGCATCAAGGATTGGCCTTGCCTCAGAACAAGGCACTCAGAGATGTAGGTCAGTGTTCAAAGGTAGTAGAGAGAAGATTGTTTTGGATGTGCTTAGGTTGTATGGGTACTCCTGTGCTGCCAGATTTCTGTGGAAGACTCTCTTCCCCCCTGCAGCCACCTCGTTCAAATTATCTGAAATTTTGGGTGTGTATCCTCTTCCTGTGCATGTTGAGATTTGAATCATCTGCCTAAATCAACGGATGTATTCTCACCTCGTCACTTCCCCATCCCTGAAGGGGCTGGTTAAGGGCATTAGTGGCCCTTTGATCTCTCTTTTGTTCTCCATCTCAGTAATTTGGTCTCCAGTGATCAAATGGGTTAATCTAATGCTTATTACTGTGCTCAGCATCAGGGTAGTGGCAGAGATGTACTGGGTTGTCAAACACTGCAGTTCTGACTGCGGAGTTGAATAAATTCCTCTGGCCATAAACTCTGTGAAACAAATTAAAAGCTTTTGACCAAGTTTGGTTATGACATGTTACTTCTGAATGTAAGTAAAACAGTTTGGGGATTAGGTTTGCTTTGTTTTGGTAAAAGGTATGTGAATTCTGGTTCAAAATTACATGAAAGGATAGATTTCAACTTCCTGCTTGCAAAGCTCCTCAGCAGCTGTGGCTCCATGGGGTCTGTGCTGGGCAGCACTGTTGGTGCAGAACTGTAGGAGGGACAGGTCCATTGCAGAAACTCGGGGAGAATGACCCTGGGATTGAGTTGGATCCAGATGTAAAAAATGAACAGCCTCCAGTCCTGTTACAGATGTGAAACAGTTCTTACAAAGGCCAAAAAGCCAAAAAACAGCAGGGCAGGCACAGTGATCACACTGTCTAGAAAGGGTATGGGGTGATGACTACATGGCAGAGCAGAAGAGACGAGTTGAGGAGGTCTAGGGGGTGAGTGGAGAACACTGGTTCTTTCATTAGTTGAATTTTGTGCAGGATCCTGCACCAAAATGTTGCTTTCAGATTGTTTAAATATAGGGAACGTCTCTAAGGATATGAAAGTCAACTAAGAGAGTGAACTGTGATAATTCCTGTAGCTTCCTGTGTGTCGGTTTGAATCAGAAATTAAATCTTGGCAAGTTGGTCTCTTTACGCCACCATCCAGTGTAGAGATACAGCTCCAGAAACCCAGTCTTGACTACTTTTTAAAGTAGTAAGAGAGATGGTGTTTGTTTGTGTTACTGCTCCAGTCCTGAGTCCTGTTCCTTGCAAAATGAATGATCTGAATAACTCTTTATTTACTGAGACAGTTCTATTCCAAAATAAGTGGAACCTCCCTGAGATCCTGAAGAGACGAGAGTTCCCCTTCCGCTTGTGACGCCGTGCCTCAGCCATTCCTTTGCTCCCCAGGTGTCCATTGGGATGGTGCTCCTGCAGGCATGCTCTGGGTGCACATTGTCCCTGAGTGTCAGTGCTGGGGACTTCTCTCCAGACATTTCCCTGCGACCACCGAAATGCCACTGTCCTCCCCATTACCCTCTGTTTCGCCTGCTCTCATTCACATAACATGCCCCAGGTCATACAGTCCCACTCAGCTTCTTTTTTGTCCTCATCTGCTCTCCCAAATGTCTTTTTTTAATCTTCTGCAATTTTCATCTTGCCCAGAACAATGGTTATTCTCGTTGCTTTTCTGCATGTGCTGTTCCTGTTCAGTAGCTGTTCACAGAAGGGTTTAGACTGTTGCCTGTCAGCATTTGCTTCCAACACTTTGCTCTCCTGAGAGAGATAATCTGGTCCTTCCATTGCCTCCTTCAGAGGACCTCTGACCTCTGTTTTGTCACTCCAGGGGACCAAAAGCTGCTGTTTGTAAACTTCGCACAACTTCTGCGTGAGAGAAGCACGTCAGATTTGAGTGATGGGCAAACCCCGCGTGCCTGTACAACGTGCAGCCCTTATGTTAAAAAAGATCAAACAATTTGTGTTGTTTTTTGGTTGAGAAACCACCATTTCATCATTTCTAGCAGTTGCACCTGGTTGTGGCCTGAGTTGGTGGCAGCTCTTGTCTTCGTGCTCCTTCTCTGGCTGCCTCTTTCGTGGTTGCTTCTCCACAAAACAAAGACTGGGGAATGCCATGCTGGCCTTGGCCTTTTCCATGCCCTCATTCAAAATCCTGCTTCTGAAAAGCCACTCTGGGACAGTGACAATCATGAACTTTATTCCTGCTGAGATGTTTAAAGGCCAAAAATCATGCACAGTTGTGTTTTAATTTAGAAAAAGGTGACATAAAATCAAATAAGGTCATTCAGAAGAATCAGAGGGCAACTAAGAGTTACATCCTTTGCATCAAACTGTTTGAGGACACTACAGTAAGAATTAAGATAAAATGTACCTCTCAAGAAATACTTGAAAAATGATAAAAGCTTATCAGGATACCTAAACATAAGAGTAAGAAAGTAGATAAAAGCATCCTGGAAAAGCAAGAAATTTGGCAAAATTATAAAAAAGAGGAACAACCTAAAAATACATGAAGGCAGTGAAAAGAGAAGAGAAATAACTTGAAAATGGTAAAAACACTAATGCTCAATTCTCTTCAGTCACAGGCAGAAAGCTCACCTGACAATTTGTAGGATCTATAAAAAATTAAAGTCTAAAAGCTGTGCTTAGGGCAGCTAAACTCCCAGCAGAAAAATGAATGCAATTCTCCTTGTGCTTTCATGTCTCTCAGGCTGAAATGTCTGGAGATGAGATGGTGATGGAGATAGACACAATTACCACTATCAGTCGCTGGGATCAGGTGGTATTCACCCAAGGACTGGGGAGGATGAAATCGTTGAACTATTAGCTTGTCTATGAACTCTTGTTTGAAATCCCTGGAAGGTGGCTGATGGGATTCCAGTTTTTCTCTGAGCTCCAATTCACCCAAAAAAGCCCAGAGCAGTGTGTTGTAAAATGGTAAATTGGTAGAAATTACAACACAGAGCGTTATGAGTGGATGTGAAGGAGTCCACAGAGGCATCAGTTGGGCAGGCCTGGCTGAATTTCCCAAATGCAAAGACTTCCAGGGAAACGAAGACATGAATTAAGGAGGCGGCTCCTGGATGAATAATTACTGGAAGATAAGAAGCAGGTGGAAGGAATAACTGGCAGATTTTCCCTTTGGAAGGAGCCCGTGGCTGCAGCTGTGTGTGCTGTAGCTGTGCTCTCCCAAGTGTTGATGAGCATGTGGTGAGCATGTTGGTGATGGTCTAGAGCTTTCCAAAAATGATCTAATTAGAAGTAATGAAGACAAGGTTCATCTGTGAATCATTGCATGACCTTATGAGACCGAATACTTAAGGAGAACGTGGAGAAGCACTTGTTTCTTCACATTTGGGTGATGGGCTCTGATTTGCTCATTGCCACGACTGTGTGTTGTGATTTTAGCAGGCTGGTCTGTGCAAGTGTCAGCTTGGTAGGTGGTGGTTGTCATGAAGACAAAGGGAACGTTAGCAATAAAAACGAGAGAATAAGCCAGAGAATCTCTCCAAGCTCCTGTGGAAATCCCAGGTACACCCAGATGTTGAATCTTGTGTGAAGTTCTGTTCCCCACAGCTCTAAAAAAGCAGTAGCTGTGCTGGAAGGTGTTTGGAGAAAAACATGAGCATAAAAAGAAGCGTAAGATGTGTTTTATCCACGGAACAACAAACTGGGTTAATTCTCTTCTGTCTGGAAAAGAGGCAGCCGAAGGGTGATACGAAGAAGATCCACAGAGTCATGAATAGGGATTGACTCTTAGTCTCTCTCAATATGAAAATAATGGGGCATCACATGAGGCTACAAAGAGTCGCCTTCAAAGGGAAGTGCTCTTCACTCACTGTACAATTAACCTGTACAATCCCTTGCTGCAGGAACTGCTGTGGATGCTGAGAGTTTACAGAGGTTCAAAAACCACTGGAACTAATGAATGGGAGAAGGCTCCATCAATGGCTGTGAAATAACCGGTCCCAGCTTTGCCTCAGAGAGTCTATAAAATGTTGGAGGCTTGAAGAATGTCCTGGACAGAAGCCCTACAAGCTTGTCCTGTTCTAACTTCCCCTTCAGAAATCCACTGTTGGCAACTGTCAAGGCAGAGATGCTGGACTGGATGGACCTTTGGTCCAAATCCATCCTTGCATTCTCCTCTCCTGCAGAAACCGTCCAGCCCAAGCCCCACCACCCTCAGCACCAGCCCTTCCAGCCCCCCTCTGCTCTGTTTGGGCAAGTCTGGGTGGAAAAACTGCAATAAGTATTTCCTTCACTCTCCATCACTGACATGGAGCTCAGCTCTTTGTTCCCATAGAAGGCACTGCAAGGTTCCTTAGGTTCAAATATTGAAAATCTCACAGCATGTCCTTCAGCTGGTGCTGTTAATCAGTGTTTGGAGCCCTTGGCACTTTGGCCTTCATATCATGGAATCTTGCAATGGCCTGGGTCCGAAGGGACCCTAAATATCATTTGTTCCACCCCCCTGCCCAGACAGAGACACCTTCCACTAGACCAGGTTGCTCCAAGTCCTATCTGGCTTTACTGGACGTACCATTTTTATTCCTTGTCACCCTCATCCTTCATGATTCCCTCAACTATGTTCCACTGATGGAGTAATAACTCCCTGTGTGTATCTCGAGCAGCAGAACTTGGATCTTTGATGCCTTCCGGAGAGTTTGGGTACAGCACATGCTCTCAGCAGTTATCTTCTCTTTATAAGAGCTGTATCTCAGTAACAGTCAGATATTCCTGCATGTGAAATAAGAGTCTCCCTACTTATTAGAGAATATGTAGTCTTTGAAGGGCTGTTGGGATACTCCTCTTTCCTTGCCTAGGGAATGAATCAAGGTAACCTGTAAACATCAGGTATTTCATCACCAAGAAAACCAGTTGGTGTAGAATCATAGAATCATTTAAGTTGAAAAAGATCTTTAAAATCATCGAGTGCAACCATAAACATTTATCTTGAAACAAAAAGGACTGAGGCATCATACTACTGGGAAAAAAACCCATCCACAGTCCTATGGCCATCAGCTGAATTACTCTACGCTTCTGATTTAATGAAGCCCCTAAATGTGCCCTGAATGGCCATTAAGTACTTTATGCATTTTAGAAAGATCTGTTTTATTTAGAGATACCAGATAAATAAATCAGATAACTTCTTCTGGCATGTAAACTCTTACCCCACCTGGGAGGTGTTAAGTCAAAAATAGCTTCAAACCCTTGCCAACCATGCCATTTTAGATTGGGGTTTGGGAAACATTTCTTCATTGAAAGGAGAAAGGGTGGTCAGGCCCTGGCACAGCTGCCCAGGGCAGTGCTGGAGGCCCCATCCCTGGAGGGGTTTAACAGCCCTGTGGATGTGGCACTTGGGGACGTGGGTCATTGTGGCCTTGGCGGTGCTGGGGATGGTTGGGCTCGATGATCCCAGAGGATCAGTGTTTCCCAGCCTAAACACTTCGATGTTTCTATGATTTGCATTTTTAGGTCTTCTTGTTCAGCTCATGTCAGAGAAGGTATTTTGAGGTCCTGTTGTTTCTGTCGTGAGCCAGGGAATGCAGCATGCCTGATGGAGCCCAGCACTGGGAATGCTGGCTGTTCCAGGGGCAGGAAGATGGTTTAGCTGACAGGCCACAAGTGGGAAATGTGGGATAACGCCCCAAAGGGCAGCTTGCAGAAACAAGGGGCTTTGCAAAATCCACTTCTTCAGGAGCCAACAAGTCCTGGCCCCGTTGCCTACAGGCCAGCCTGTTCCTTGGAATCCTGGTAACACGTTCTTGATTTTGCTGCCTGAAGGATTTATTTGTACATGTCTAATCCTTCTTCCCCAAAAGCAGAGTGCAAGATAAGGCAAGATAGTGATTCTGCAGGCTTCGGTCTGGCTGGGTCAGGCTGAGGAAAAGTTAAAGCCAGAGGGAGTGGAGCATCTTGCCTGTTCTCCCAGCCTGACTTGCACAGAAGACAAGATATTTGTTCCAGTCCCTCCTCTGAACTCTCCCCTCCAGGTTTTGGTGGTTATCAGAAGCAGCTTCTCTTCTCTTGACCTCTCATCCCTACTGTGTTTCAGTGGTCCTGGGTGGTTCACTGGGCCTGGTGAGCTGCGATGTACAGATCACACCAGTGCAGGCACCTGGGCAGCTATTTCTGTCCATCTGAGGGATTTCCAATTTTCTTTAACTCCGTGGTCCTAAAATTCTGTCGGAAGCTTTGGTAAAAGAGCGTTGACTTCTATCCCAGCATGGGATCTTAAGCAGGATCTCACTGTCCAGCCAGCACGAGCCTTTGGCAGCTTGTTTGTTATTCTAACCATGTTCCTAAATGTGACTCCCCTGGCAGCACAAAGTTCTGCTGGAGGGTGAGAAGGACCCGCTGCTAAATTTCTGACATCCAGGGTCTTTGGTTCCCCTTCCCAGATAAGGTTTCTTACATGTTTTCCAGAGGTCATACCTAAGTTTCGCTGGAGCCAGAAAATAGCCCTTCTTTTCCCCCCAGCGACCCCAGACCTTCATGGACAGAGAGCTTTGTCTCCTCAGACACTGATGTCAGGCAGAACATCTCCTTCTGTCTGCCCAGGACCAAACCCCTCAGGAGGCCTCTGTCCATTTGTATCATGAGCTGGGAGATAAAGAGGTGCAGTGATACCCGTAATTGCATAACACATTGTATCAGGAGATGTAGTGATACCGCCCAAGTGTTGTGCCTCTGGCCATCAGTAAATTCCATCAAAGGTCAAGTTGTTCAATGGCCTCTCCGGAGGATGGCTCCATTCCTGATGTCTGCATGGCTGTGGAGTTCCATTAAACTCTGTACCATTGCTGATGCTTTCAGGAATGCTGCCAAATTAGGCAGATTGTGGTTTGCAGGCTGCTCCAAAGTGCTTGAGATGCCCCCTCCAGTTATTGTGGAGAGAGAATTACTGCTTGGAGTTGCCTGCTGGATGTGTATGTGGATTGTCATTTAAAGGAGAAAAGGAGATAAGGGGATAATAATTGGGCTGTTTGGAGATGTACAAACCCATGTGAACTACTCTCCCAGCTTCCACTGTAGTCTGGTGCTTGGGGTAAGTTGTCGGCCCACAGTGAGGAGTCTGTCCCTGCTTCCCGTTCTGAGCACATACCCATGGAAGTGTGCATCCCTGCTTAATGCTGGGGAACATCGTCCTTCTTCCACGGCAGTCCTGGGACCCTCGTGCCATGACTTAGGAAGTGAGGGAGTAAAAGGTGGAATGAAACTGGTGGTATTTTGGGGTGGCCACAGTGCTTTGGGCAAACAAGATGAATGCGGGGAGTGAGAGGCCGATGTTTCCATGAAGGCAGACTTCCTCATGTTTGTTTAATTCTGTTGACCATGTTAAGAACTTCGAGAGATTTTTAATACCTTCTAAATTCTGGCTAAGCATCTGTGTGAACATGGGCTTAAGGAGGTGGGCTGGAGAACTGTGGATGTTTTGTGAGTATTCCTTTGCTTCCCTGAAAAATCCTGCGGGGCCCAGGTGAAAGCTGCTGAATCTTAAGACCTTTGGGAATTGTTTTTGGCTATATCTATGTTAGCACAGATTAAGGGATGATTTTGTATTGAATTGTGGCTTGTCTGTGTCCTGGTGGAGGGGTCACATCACCTGGAGAGGTCACTGCTGGTTTGGCTGCCTCGTGGCCGTGCAAGCCACTCCATAGTTTGGGTGTTTGTTACGGATTTCCTTTAATCCAGTCTGGCAGTTCCTGTGATCTTCGATCTCCTCCATCTGATTTGTACCCAGAGGTTCACATCTGACCTTTTGACCATGGTATCAGTCTGGCAGCCTATGTTAATTTGTTATTTCATCATGATATTGTCCTTTCATTGACCTTTGGTTGTTTTCAGAGTCAGTGCTTTCCCGAGTAGAAGTCCCTCATCCTTTGTATTCTCTGAGCTCTTTGTTCTTGGATTATATTGGTGTCTGAGACTGTGTCTGGTCACACTAAAATGTGCATTTCCCATGTGGAAGAGACATCAGAGCTGGTGCCAAGCCTTGTTTTTGACATCATTTATGATGGTGCAGGACTTGGTGTTTGTTATCTGCAGCAAGATTGCCACAAAGAACTAATCTAAGTTCCTCCATTTGATTGGCCTTTCCAGTTAAATAGGTAGTTATTAAATGATTAAACTTAATTGATTAGAGTAGGGTGAAGAGAACAGAACAATGTATGAGCATCTCAAGTGCATTCCTGATTTATTCTTCACCTGTGGAAACTTCAGTGTGTAGAGTCTTGCCCATAGATGTGTTTGAAGCCTGACTGTTACGTGTAGCTGAATTATTCATTAAGCAAATCTCTGCCAAACTCCCTTTTCTCTCTCCAGTTGAGAAGTGAAACATCTTGGGGTAAAAAATGAACTGAAACATCCTGTTTATCAAATGTTTCTTTAGAAGAAGTTATTCTCTTTTTCTTCACAAAGCCCAGTTCAGTGATGTGTTCACCCAGTGAGCACTGGTGGAGGGGGAGAACTTTGAGTTTCAAAGTAATTTCTTTTTCATCTTTAGATTTGGATATTCAGTTGTGTTTTGCCAGAGTTCAGGGTAACTTCAGGAACTGAACTATCTTTCGGATATACTCACAGGGAAGATGTATCTGCCATTTCCACTCAGGCTACACCTGTAAGCCGATATCTTTGGGGTTTCTCTGAGCTTCACTGGTTTGTTTTGCTTTGTTTCGAACCATGTTTTAACAAGATAAGCATCTCTCCATATTTTCCCTTCATTTCAGTAATTGCCTTCTCTAGTGACCCATTTCCTGTGCACTTCTGTTCAGGTATTGAGACCTCTGTGCACAGCCCACGTACCCCAGTGCACAGAGCCCTCACTTAATCATATTATCATCTCAGGTAATTCATTAAAAGCTCCTCAGAGCAGCAAATGGAACAAAAAAAAGCACTTACTTCTCTCAACTCCCTCCCCAAAGACACAACCCTTGTAAACAGAGCTGCTGACCTGATGCCTGGAAATTTGACATCATCAGCCATTGAGGTGGGAATTGAGCTTCTTTCAGGTTTTCAAAGGTCTTTCACTGAAATCATTTAGCCCCCCAAAAATTCAATCCAGTTGTTATTGACTCAGTGTTTGCCACTGTTCTGACGTGCTGCAGAGCAATAAAGAAAAAGACATGGGTTTGAGTATACGCAAGATTCAAACCATAAAGGGATTTATAACAAAAACACAACAATTGAGGTCCTACATCAAATAAATAAGGAAGCAACTCTGTCTCTTGAAGCCAGATGTGATGTGCTCTCTTAAAAGGAGCTGAGCAAGTGTTCAGGTCTGTTCTGCATCCTCAGAGCTCACGTTCATGATCTTGCTTGATAAAAATCCTGGATAACTGTGCTGCAATCTCCTCAGGCAGAGGGGGATGGCTGCCTTGCAGGAACACGGGAATGCAATGTACTTTTACCTGCGATTGACTGGAAATTCAGGCTCAAATGAGAAATAAAGGTTGTAAGTTCAGATAACTGAACAAAAGTCAAATTGATAATGCTTTTTCTCCTTCTTCCTGTTGCCTGGCAATATTGTTCTGGCTTACTGGGCCAGTGTTAGGCCAGTGCTTGTGTCGGTGTGATCCTGCCTGCAGCCAAGCAAACAGGGATTGTGTTGTTCATCTTCGTGCCCCGGGGTGTCCAGGGGCCAGAGGGAGGTGAGCGAGGCTGAGCTGAGCTGCCCCAGGGCAGCAGGAGAGCGACCGCGCTGCCTCTCTGGGAGCCTCCCCCAGAGGTACCCGCGGTAAACCCAGCCTTGCTAAACTGCCTGATCGGTTTAGTTCCTTGTCATCAAAGCCTGGAGCCAGGTTTAAAAGAGGTGGGAAAGCCTGAGCCAAGTGTTTAATTCTGTATTGGCTCTGCTGCCTTTTTTTTTCCAGCAATAATAAACCAATAATTATCAATTGGGATATTTCAGCCAAGAGAAGAGACGGCTCCAGTGTGACCTAACTGTGGCCTTCCAGGACCGAAGGGAACTGACAAGGGGAATGGAGAGTACTTACAAAGGTCTGGAGGGACAGGACACAGGGAATGGCTTCCCACTGCCAGAGGGCAGGGATGGATGGGATATTGGGAAGAAATTGTTCCCTGGGAGGGTGGGCAGGCCCTGGCACAGGGTGCCCAGAGCAGCTGTGGCTGCCCCTGGATCCCTGGCAGTGTCCAAGGCCAGGCTGGACATTGGGGCTTGGAGCAGCCTGGGACAGTGGAAGGTGTCCCTGCCATGGCAGGGGGTTGGAACTGGATGAGCTTTAAGGTCCCCTCAGCTCAAACCATTCTAGGATTCTGTGATTCCATGATATTAGATAGTGTTGAACCTCAGTGCACTGAGCTACCTGCTTCCATAAATTGTTCTGTCCTCATCTCCTTAGGGTCAGGGTTTTTGTACAGACAAGAGACTTGCTTTGCTGGTTTTAAAATAACAGTTTTCTTACTTTTATTGGAGAGCATGAAGTCAAAGGTGCCTTTACTTCTTTACTTAGAAGAAAAAAAAAGATTTACCTAGAAGTGAAAAATAAGATCTGAGATGGTGCTTCTTCCTTCGGGGAATCCAGTCCCTGCTGTTAGACTTGACCTCTCCAAAAGGTTGTTTTCTGTGCAGAGAAGTTTTACCTCTTTTGTGGAAAGTCTCTGGAAAGGACTGGGACTTCTGGGTCAGCTGCTTGAGCACAGTGTGGGTGTCTGTCACCGGGCAGATGAACCGTGCAAGGGCCCGCTGGTTTTGGGGTTGTCTCTAAAGGGAGATGGGGCAAAGCAGCTCAGCAGGTGTGGGCTGCACACGGACGCAGTGAACGGGGCAGGTGCTTGGAGTCAGGAGAGAAAGCCCAGAAGGAGAAAAAGGTCAAGGTGGGTCCAGCATCAGGGGCTTTGGGGTCACCCAGGCTGGAAATGACAGACAGGATACTTGGATTGTTAGCTGGGATGGATCTTGCCCCATGGTTGTCTGGATCTTTTATATCTCCGCATCATCTGTCATCAGGGAATGCCACTCTGAGCCTGTGAGAAGAATTCTTTCTTTTCCTTGGAAGTGGTTTGAGGTGACACTTTCCTCTTTGCATTACGAAGAATAGTGAATAATTAATCTATATTTCCATCATTTCCCATGTTCACAACTTTACAAGGCACCATCCTCTTCTGGGTGGAGCATCCTGGGCTCCTCTTACCCACAAACAATTTCCCACCTTTTTCCCACCCGTCTGTTTTTGCTACCTGTGCCCTTTTTCGTATTTTCCCATGTTGAGATAGAGTCACCATTACCAAATGGACTGTGGGGCTGTAAGTGTGCCACGGACAGCATTTCCCAGTCGTTTTCCCCCATAAATTCCTAACTTCATCTGCTTTATTGAGTAGGGCAGGAATAAATCTATATGTAAAAAAACCAGGTACAGTGCCCACCACAGTGTGATGTTTTAGAAAGTGTTCTGGAATGATTCCGGGATCTCCCCTGAGTTTAATGAGCTATTTCAAAGTCTGTAACCTTGTCTTTACAGCTCAAATGATTGTTCCCAGGCACATCCCTTTGCCCTCACTGGTACTGGATTTCCCCTCTCCCAGCACAGAGCCATTCCAGCAGCACTTAACACAGGGCTGATCCCAGCTCCTTGCTCTTCTTTTTCCCTAACTGCTGCTTTCCCCTCTCCTACGTTCTGTGCCATAACTCATCCCTCACTTGCAGTGACCCCAGGCCTTGGGAGACCCTTTCTCAAACCTGTCCAACTCATCACAACTGCAGCAAATGCTCAATTTTACTTCCTGGGTTCATTTTCTGATGTTTTCATGAGCTGAATGAGCTCGTGGAGGAATCAAGGATGGGGTGAGCAGTGGGGAATGCGTGGCCAGGAGCATGGGAGGAGGTGGGAGCTGTTGGCATCGTGTTGCTCAATAAACCATCCACTGGGTAGCCTGAGATCCTTCATGCAGGTCTTCCCAATCAGTCTGAGATTGGATAATTCGGATTTGGAGATGTGGATAATTCAAAAAAAATACTGTTTCATCTGCAAATTTTGTCACCTCATTAATTTACCCTTTCCCAAGTAATTTATGACCGTGCTGAAATGCTCTGCATGGGAACTTCCTGGCTTCCTCTGTGGTGCCCCACGATGCAAACAATTCATGTAGCTTTTTTGCAAATATTTTTTGAGGGCATCTTTCATTCCTTGAGTTATTTGTTGGCCACAGAGACTCAGAGACTCACTAATAGACATCCTGCTTCTAATGTGTTGAAAAAGGCTTTATTGTTTGTATGGGAGCCCCTGGCATGTTTTTCCCTTTTGACCAGTCTCCTTAAGTTGCCAGAATTACAGTCTTTGCTGTTCTTATCCTTTGGAGTCAAGTTCCACTTTTCAAAGGTTTCCTTTTCTTTCTGGTCTTCTCCTTTCCTTTATTGTTCACTCTTGGGTTTTGGGGTCCAGCTGAAGTCCTGACCTCGATGGTGTAAATTTTCTCCAAGCCTCCAGCAGGAAATCTCTCAACATTTTCTGTATAACCCAAAAACATTTTGCCTTCTCATTTGCTTTCTAAAATGTTTTTCCAATGACTTTTCTTATTCTTAGACTTTCAATGGTTTCAGAATGTTGATTTATTTATTTATTTATTTTTCTTTCCTACAAGTAGTGGAATTTGAATATATAATGGGCACTATTGGAGAAATAATCTGTCTTCAACCAACCCCCCCTGTGCACTATGCAGGATTGCACCTGCTTTGGAGGTTGCTCCAAATTGCTCCATAAAGAAGTTGATAAAGATACCAAAAGCTGTCTTTTGATCAGACTTCAGTACAACGTTTACCCTGCCTGTATGGCCATGATTGAAGTCATCCATTAATTATGGGCTGCCCAGGGAGGTTTGGAGTCCACACCCCAGAGGTGCCCAAGGAAGGCCTGGAGGTGGCACTCAGTGCTCTGGGCTGGGGGCAAGGTGGGCATCGGGCACAGCTTGGACTGGATGGTCTTGGAGGGCTTTTCCAACCTCACTGATTCTGTGATTCTGTGGTTAATACTGCGCTTTTCTACTTTTGTAACCTCCCTCACTTGCCTTTGCCTTTCCTGGTCTCTGGCATCACCACAGAGAGGTCATCAGTTGGTAGCTTTGGTATTTTTTTTTCCATACTGGTGTGGAATTTCAACCTATAGATCTTTGGAACTCTTTCATGCAATTAAATATATATTAGTGCAGTCCACTGTATTATTCCTGTATCTCTGTTATCACACCATCATCGGAATTAACTTCTGTACCTTGAATTTCCCAGGTGCTTATGAAATTTAATTTTGTAATTTAAAAGTAGGCAATTTGGTTTACCCATCTTAACTTCAGGCTTGGATTTTGTGTTTGCAGAAGAGGTAAATATTTATGTGTATTTATACATACAGATGTGTATCTGTATATATATACACACATAGACATATACACACACGCATATGTACATATACATATACACAGCCATGATATACATTTATTCATCAAACCAGAATGGTTTGGTTTGGGAGGGACCTTAAAGATCATCCAGTTCCACCCCCTGCCACGGGCAGGGACACCTTCCACTCCCCAGGTTGCTCCAAGCCCCGTCCAGCCTGGCCTGGAACACTTGCAGGGATTATTGATACCCAGAGCATTCTTGCCTGTGGGTATCAGTGCCATATTCAGTTTTTTAGGTGCAGGAATTAAGAGACAAATTTTATCCCCGGATACCAGCTATGAATGCACAAAACCTGACTTGCAGAGTGACTTTTGGGATGTGAGGGATCAGCATGGCGTGGGGGAGCTGCTGGAGAGGGGCACTCCGGGAGCTCCGGTGCCCCGGGAGGTGCGGTGGGTTGGGAGAGGCAGAGCTGGAACCGGGCACAGACGGAGGCAGCGGAGGAACGTCTGCAGCGCTTGATCTCTGCAAGCGTTCATCAAAGTCTGAGCAGGCAACAAGTTCCCTCTTGTTGTGTCCTGGCTGGATCTCGCACGCAGACAGCACGCCATGATCCTCATCTTCCCTCGCCATCCTTCACTCCAGCAGCTTTCCCGAGCCTCCGGCACCACAAGCTCTGACTCATTTACTTAATATTCCTCTAATGAAACTGCCCAGAGCTCTGGACCTATTCTCCTCCAAAACAATCCTTCTCCTCCCTATTCTTCCACACCCTTCACTTTCTTCTCAGCTCCTGTCACATTCCTAATCAGACTTGAGCTGAGCTCCCCTGAGCAGACTTTCCCTTCCATTCCCTGCCAGACCCCTCGTGTCCTGCCAGCCCAGTGTGAGTGGCACTGGAGAGACCAGGTGACCTTTAGAGCAAAGCAGGAGGGTGAGAATCAAGCAGGAGTTTCTTCAGCCGTGGTGCAATGGGGAGAGCGGGATGGACATCCTGGTGTCCTCCCCACCCTGGGTTTGGAGCAAGACCTGGGGTAGCTGGAAGCTGCACTGATTCCAGGGCATCCTTGACTGGCAGGGGAGCTGGGACAAGCACAGGTGCTTCTTCCAGGAAGGATGGGAATGGCAGAAAAGGCTGGGAATGGGAAATCTCCCCCAGAGCTGTCTGTACTGGTTGGGTGGGCTGGAGGGCACTGGGATGAGCAGAGCCCCAACCCAGGGACTGCCACCAGAATCAGCCGGACAGCAGCTGTGGAAATTTTTGCCCAGCCTTGTGGAGAACCGTGTTAGCACCGCAATTCAAAGATGACAAGGTGGTAGCATTCCTGGAGTCCTGATCTCTTGATTTCAGGACCTGAAATCCCAGGTAGCAGCCCCAGACTGCTCGAGGGAAGCTGGCCAAGATGATTTTTCTCTTTTTGTGGAATCTGCATCTTCCAGGATCTACCTGAGACACCTCCCAGGCATCTCCTGGAGTCTTTTCATATCTCCTCCAGGCAGCTGATATCCTGGGTACTATCTCCCAGAGTCTTTTCATCTCTGATTTAGGCACTGGATATCCCGGGTGGCAGTCCCAGTCTCCGCCAAAGAAGTGATCTGTAATGATTTTTCTCCTTTCATGGAAACCTCGTCTTCCAGAATGCACCAGGCATCTCCAGGAGTCTTTTCACGTCTCCTCTTGGGAGCTGAGATCCCAGGTAGCAGCCCCATCCTCCTCCAAGGAGGTACCCAAGGGACTCTTTCTCTTTTGAAGGAAAGTGTGTGTTCTGGGGTCTGCCTGAGCCCCTTCTGAAGCATTTCCTGGAGTCTTGATCTCTGATTTCAGGGACTGAGACACCAGGTAGCAGCCCCACACCGCTCCAGGGAAGCTTCCCAAAATGTGTTTGCTCTTTTGGTAGTTGCTCTCTGTTCCGGGCTCCAGCTGAGACTCCTCAAATATCTGCAGGGAGGGCTCAGGGCAGGGCCCGGGCTCTGCTCCGGGGCCCAGCAGTGGCACCAGAGGGACGGGCAGGGGCTGAGCCCAGCAATTCCCCTGCCCAGGAGGCAGAACTTCTGCCCTGGGCACTGCCCAGCCCTCCACAGGCTGCCCAGGGAGGGGCTGGAGTCTCCCTCAGCGGGGATATTCCAGAGCCCTCTGGACACAGCCCTGTGCTCTGTGCTCTGGGATGGCCCTGCCTGAGCAGGGAGGTGGCACCAGGGACCCTCTGGGGTCCCCTCCAGCCCGGCCCAGCCTGGGATTCTGTGGGATAAAGGGAACTGCAGATGCTCAGGACACATTCATTGGCCGTGCTGAGGTCCAGGAATGGGGAGTTTCACCTCCTTTGTCCCTTCCCCAGGTCCATTGACTTTGCCCCCTCCCTGCTCAGACGCTGGCCCTGAGCGCTGGGAGCAGCCCCTTGTTGGTGTATTTTATACAAATATCAGTAGTGGAAGCACTGCAGGAGGGGCTGTGAGCTGCGTGGTGGGAGCAGAGGGAGAAGGGGAGCACAGTCAGGGTAAGCAGCTCACCCGTGGCTTTTCCTGGGTGTGGGACACAAATGGTGCTGGAATGGATCTGCCCCGGCTGGGCTGCTCAGGATGGCACAGCTGAGTCAGGAGATGCAGGCAGGCCTGTGCTGTTACCTGTACTCAGGATGTAGAGACTGTCAGGGGGATTTCAAACCATTCTGCATTGTTGGTGGGGTTTTTTTAGGTTTTTTTGTCTGTATTTGTTATTTTACTGAATCTAAAGGATTTTGAATTACTTTGGTCCTCTTGGGAAGCAGATGGGGCTGATCCAGAGCAGGACTGGCTGCCCAAGGAATGACGTTTCTTCCTAGGGCCAGAAAACATGAAACCTGTGGACTTGGCTTCTCAAGCTCAGTGCTGATAAGCAGATTCCTTGCTCCTAAGGAACATGTCCTGTCCATCCTCAGGATTTCTTTTAAAAAGTGTTGCTATGGCATCTGCAGAATGGCTGCATCGGGGGCAGAGGATTTGGAGGGGTATTGGTAAATATTAATAATAGGTGGGTGGATGTTCCTGCCCAGATCTGGGGTCGTTGCATGGAGGATTTCTTCCTCCTGAGCGGCTCTGAAGGATGCACAGGGTGGTTATGAGCAGCAGGAGAGGAGGATTTGGGTTTGGGTGGATGATGGAGCTGGTGAAGGGTGCGTGGGGCAGGTGGGTAGGGAGGTGATGGGGAGGAGGTTTGGCTCTGGAGGAGGGGATTAGTGGGGTGAAGAAGACAAGGTCTGTCCAGGGGTGCAGAAGGGAGGAGTGGAGCCATTTCCCGAGCTGGAGGCTGGTCCTGAACAAGGCAAGGCAGGGGCTGGTGAGAGTTGCTGGAGCTGCACACACAGAGCTCTCCTGCAGCCTGTACAGACAGGCCTGTGCTCCTCAAAGGAGGGATCGGATTCTTGCCCTCCGGGGCTTTCCAGCCAGCTTGCAGTTCAGAGGAGTCCTTTCTTTCTCCTGCTGTTCACGCCCTGCAAAGAATTTTCTATCAACAAAAGAAATTGTTTTATAATCAACTTGGTGTTCGTCCCCAGTTCTGGGCTATGAAAGGGGTTTTGGAGGACCAGGGAAATGGAGCCTGGAGGTTGTGGAAGCAGAGAACAGCAGCTGGTGGCACAGCCCTGCTGGGATGGGGTGGAGGAATTTTGGGGACACTCCAGAGCCAGTGAAACTCTTGGGTGCATCTCTGGGAGTGGGAGCAATTGCACAAAATGCCAGCAAAGGAATAATCCCTGGAAAGAAAGTGTTGGGGCATCCCCTGTGTGTAGGCTGAGAAGACTTTTACTCCTGCAACTTTTCTGGCTGGATTTAAAGCCTGTTGGGTGCTCATGGCATGAAGGTCCTTGAAATGTTGGTTGTAGCTCAGGCTGTACCTCAGCCAGTAGGACCATGTCAAACTCAGGATTGTCTTTGAACACTGTTTGTTATCATTTCGGGGAGAAACCAGTCCTGTTAGACCCTGCTTGATCGCAGCCCTGTCGTGAACCTTCTCAGGTCAGGCTGGGCAGAAGAACTGTTCTGAGTTACCTGACCGTGCCTCAGGCTTTTGGAAAGCAGCGTTTGTGTCCCTTTGCAGTACGAGTGTCCCTGCCTGGGTCTGCAGTTGTGGATTCAGTATTTTTTAGAGAAAGATGGAAACATGGGCTGCCTCAGGAGCTGGACTCGGTCACCTGACTGGTTTTCTTGGCTTCCGTGGATGTGTCCAGAAGCCAGTGAATTTGGAAAGAAATTTTTTTGTGCTTATGAAAGGCGATTTTTAATGTCAAAGTTGAAAGTACTTTTCCTTAGTAAAAAAAAAAAAACCACTACCAAACCATCCCAAGCTGGCTGGGCACAAAACCGCCTGAGTAGCTGAGCTGAATCCATGGCATCTTCTGGAAGATTTTTTAGGGCTTCGAAAGGAGCCCCATGTTAGTGTTGTATCTCCCAGGCAGGAGCTCAGACTGACCAACACACCACAGCCTTTAAGCCGTTTGTATCCAAATTGGTTACTTAATTCTAAAGCGACCACATCCCCATATTCGGAGGAATTGCCACATCATGGTGCTCTGGAAGCGTCCTTTGGCACTTGATTTACAGCAACTAAATAGCAGTGGGGTCAGTGGCCAGCTGGCCACTGAGCAGGAAACTGGATGACAACAAGAAGTAATAGTTTTCCATGGAAGCTGGAGTGTCTGACGGCACTGGAAGCTGTGAGGATGGATCAGCCTCCAGGATATTTACCATGGAGATGGCTCTCAGCGTTTGCTGCCGGTGCTGATGGCCCTGGGAGCAGATGGCACATGGATTCATCCGCCCCATTCACTGCCCACCGAGCCGATGGGTTTGGCTGGGAGTAGGGGAGTTCAATACAGTCGTACAGAAGCAGCATCTCTGCAGGTTTCCAGGGAATGAGAAACAGCCATCCCTGGCCAGAGCTCTGAGAGAAGCAGCAGTGTTTGGGAATTCCCCAACTCCCGGTAGCAGCAGCGACTGATGGGAGCCGGGAGATTCTGGGGTTGGCACACGAGGAGCAGTGCTGGGGCTGCGGGGTGCCCACGCTGCGAGGGGAGCTCAGCGTGAGCAGCGCTGTCGGAGAGCGGCCGTGAGGGGTTGGTCACGGAGCTGGAAGAGAGCTCAGGCCAAGAAGAGTGGCAAGGAGGGGCTGTGCCACTCTCCATCTCCATTAGATTCAGCAAGGAAGGTCACTTCCAGCCCATTTCTTAGTATTGGAGCAGGATTTGAATGCTCCTGCAGGAAAAGTGCCACCCCCACTACCCCACAGCAGTTTGTCCAAGTTGACCTCAGTGGTTTCCTGCCAGAAATACCTGTGAACAATAATGACTTGTTAATGATTTATCCCTGTGTTCTCAAGTGCTGCACTGATTCCGAATACCACAGAAACCACTGGGGCAGGCTCTGAAGGTTTTGGCTACAATGGCTTTTTGTCCTTCCCGGTGACAGGGATGCCGGTTGAGAGGGAACCGAGGGCTCAGTGTAAATGCACATTGTTCAGTGTGACTTTAGGGAATATTGGTGGAAAAAGCAACTGCTTGGATCAGGGGAGAAATCAACTGAGCTGTAAGGAAGGATGGTTCCTTGCGGAGTTTGCAGAGTCGTGAGCAGACACCAGCAGGTTCCCGTGGTGCCAGCAAGGCACAGCTGTACGGAGGGTGTGCTCTCTGCAAAGAGCTGCCAATCCATGTTGGGTGGGCCTGGCGTGGCTCTGGACATGGGATCCAGCACCACAAGCTCTCTCCTTCCTGGGGAGATGGGCACCTGCCGTTTTCCCAGGCCATCAGGGCAGGAGCATGGAGGTTTTATGGCACAGAGGAGTGAGGTATCACACCAAAAAGCTGTTCCTGTGCTTCCAGCATGGCTGTGTAGCAAACCCCCCTCAGCCATCCTGCCTTGGGAGCGGGAGTAGCACAAGATGAAAAGCAGCAGACAGAGAGGGAGAATCTGTGATTGCAGCAACCACCTCCACCCTGCAGAGCCAGGAGAAAAGGCAGTGGAGCCCAGGAACTGGAGTCTGCATGAGCGAACTCCAGTTCATGGCTCATTTTACACAACAAAGTGGAGTTTCAGTGCTGAGCAGCCAAAGCAGAAGCTCCAGGCAGTGCTTGACTCCCCGTGGTCTTTGTCTGGCAGGGGCCTGTGTCATTGTTAAGAAAGAAGCAGAAAAAACCAGAATTGGCAGGTGCCAGTGGAGACCCCATCCATCGTGTCTCCTCTGCAGGAACCAGGGATGAGAGCAGGAGACCTCCCTCCAGAAACAGGAGGACTTTCTCCTTTCTGAACTTCTTTTAGTCTCAGCTGCTGTGGCTCCCAATGTCCTCGTTGTCCCAGCACTCATCCTCCTCTTGGATGTCTGTCCCCTCACAGAGGCGCCGGATGCTCCAGTGGAGGTGATGTCACAACTCTCCTTTCACTGCCCCAGACAAATGGGCTGTGGGTGGCTCCCTTCCCATTCCTTGGCGTAAACCAGCTGGTGGAGCTCAGCCACAGTCATTTGGTCAGGTTATTAGGGGCCTTGAATGAAGACAGTGGGTAGAGCATCCACTGGATCTCACTCTGTTGAGCAGGGAAGTTATTTCACTTCCTGCCCTACTGGTCCTTCATCCTGCATGTTCACTGCTCTGTGCTGCTCTGGACACGGCAGCAGAGATGCCTGAAAATGGAAATTTCTCCACATTTTTGGCCTCAGTGTCTTGCGTCCTGGGGCAAGACCTCTGTCATCCCTGTCCCTGAGAACCTCCACACGGAGACTTGCCCTTTGGTGATGAATGCTGGCGTCTCCAGAGGCTCCCAACAGGCTGAAACTAAGGGAAGAGTTTCATGCTTACCTGCTTCAAGCTCCTTCCAGCGTGCCAGCTCAGCTCTTTGAACGTCTGTGACACCGTGGAGTAACCTGGTCTAGCAGAAGGTGTCCCTGCCCATGGAAAGGGGTGGAACGAGGTGGTCTCCAAGGTCCCTTCCAACCCAAGCCATTCTGGGATTCTGTGATCTTTGGTGGCTGGAGTCCCCCAGGATGCAGCAAGGATGGTAAGAGAGGTCACTCAGGAGACTCAGGAAGTCTCCTCTGAAATTATCTTCATTCCAAGAAAAAGTATTTTATTGACTTCTCTGAAATCCTTTGTTGAGATCAACTGCAAGGAATGTTGTGGAAGAAGAATAAATGGGCAAAAAGGGAATAAGGTGTGTTTGTGAAATCCTTCAGGCTGTTCAGCAGCTGGCTCCGGGTACGTCTCCCAGATCAGTAACTCCAGTAATGCTGGGAAGGTGTCCCAAGTGGAACACCAAGTGGAAAACCACTCTTGGAGTGGTCTCTGCTGGCTTGTGAGAGTCAGGTCACAGATTCCCAGAATCCCAGAAGGGGCAGGCTGGAAGGGGCCACAGTGGGTCCCTGGTGCCACCTCCTGCTCAGGCAGGGCCATCCCAGAGCACAGGGCACAGGGCTGTGTCCAGAGGGCTCTGGAATATCTTCAGCCCCTCCCTGGGCAGCGTGTTCAGGGCTCGGGCATTGTCCAGGGAAGAAGTTCTGCTTCATATTCAGGTGGAACTTCCTGGGCATCAGTTCCTGCCCAGGTCACAGGGTTATGTCAATTTTGGGTCTGACCCCTTGTGCCTGTGCTGAAATTCTTGTTTCTGCTCAGCATCTGAAGTTGTCAGTGAAAGAAATTTTCCCTTTTGCTGTTTAAGCTGGTGCAGCCACGTGTGCCTGTGTCGTGTGGCCTCAAGAAGAGCAGTGAGTGTAGGTTGGAAGTGAGGCAGGAGTGCGACGCAGGCACCCCATCTTTGGTGCCTCCTGCAGCAGCAGATGAGCTCAGCATCCCCAGGAGCCCGGAGCTGCATTCTCGGCATTCCTGCAGCTCCTTAGATGTCAGTGATGTCATCGATAGCAGCCAGGGAATTGCAGATCCCAGAGGGCCTGAACTCATGTCTTAGCAAGTAAGCGTGGGAGGAACCAATTTCTGTCGTGTACTGCACTGTACCAGCAAGTTTCCTTGAATCAAATCACAGCAAATGTATTTGCATCTACATTTCTGTCTTCTGGAAGTACAGCAACGTCTAACAAGAGAGACTCGTGTTCTCTACCAGCCACTCACTCATCCCTACTACAGAAAACTACATCTGAGCAGTAAAACTACGGGAAGCCGGTGCAGAGTGAGATTGAAAAGCAAATAATTTATCCCTTTAGCTGTTCAGTCTTTGTCCTTGTGCCCAGGACCTGCTGACATAAAACATATTTCAAGACAGAACTGGCACGGAGTGAAGGCATCAGCCCTTCTCTGGAAAGCATCCCTTGGAAACTCCATCTCGTGTCAGCCTGTGAGAGATGCGTTTGCATTTTTTTGTGCCGGACAAAATAGCTCATTTTAGGAACACAGGAGCAAAATTTTTATTAAAGTTTCATACTTTTTATCACCTGACATTTTGTATCAAGAGGTTTGGGATGATGGCAGCCCAGTACTGTGCAGGCTCCTGGTAGGCACGGGATGCATCAGTTCCTGCTGCTGGTGTAGCTGGGGGTTCGAAACTCTGGGATGGACTGAAGCCACATGTTTTGAACAATGGTTTGGTGGTGCCTTGAAGCCACGATAGCACAGCCTGCAGCTGAACGGCATTAAATAGCATTTTACAGCCTAAAGTTTGGTGGTGAGGGAGACTGATGGGCCATGAGACACGTTTCTATCTGAAACGGAGATCTTAATTCTTTTTCTAGTTGTGTTTAGGAAGCTGCCTCTGACAGGACCTTCCAGGGGCAGAGCGTGGTGCAGAGATTAACTCCTGCCCTCGCCCAGCCTGCCCAGGTGGCTGTGGGTGCAGGACCGTGGGCTGGACGGACCCTCCTCTGCAGCTGCGGAATTTCCTGCTCGGAAGCAGAGTTTGCAGCCTCAGTGCTGCTTGAATGTGGCTCTGTGTTGCTCAGCTGTAATTAGAGCAGCTTGCCAGTTCTTTATTTCACCCCTTCATTTCAGCGGGATTTCCAGACCTGGTGCAATTTGCCCCAAAGAGCTGGGGCTTGTTTTCCAGCCCAAATCTAGCCAGACCTTATACCTACACCTGCATTTCTCCAGCTACAAATAACAATGGAAGTGATTTTATCTAATCTCCCACCACCTGGTTTGTTCTTGTCCTCACTCTTAGGCATGAGGGTATTGAAAATGCTTTTGGCAGGAGGAGCTTTAAGCAGTGTAACCACCAGCATTAACGCAACCACCCAGGCTGTGTGTAAAGAAGCAGGTATGGATGGCAGTGACCTCATGCCGGGAGGGAAACCTGGACAGCCGGAGCCCGTGGGTTGTGCGGTGTCCCCTCCGAAAGCCGGGAGGGCGGCACGGCGGAGCCGGGGCTGGCGTCCTGCGGGGAGGAGCCCGCCCGGCGCTGGGCACGGGGCTTCGGGGAGCCCTCGGGCGCTCCCGTGTCTCTACGTGACTTGGCACCCGGCTCCCAGGACACCTCTCCGGAGCAGATCTGTGACTTTCTAGCTTGGGTTTCACCGCGGAGCGCCCAAGGCCCCTCCTCTACGCCGGCATTTCGGCGCTGTGCTTTGGAAGGACTCCAGGCCAGCAGTGAAGGGCTCTTTGATAATATCTGACGGGCGGGTAAGAATTTTGGGCAGCAGCCAAGGTACACATTGCCTGTAATCGTTAACTCGGTCTGTAAACAGTTCAAACGGCACTGAAGAGGCCGTCAGTTATTACATTAGAGAGAAGCCTTTCATGTGCCCGCGCAGGAGCCGCGGCCGCGCAGCGCCGGCCCCTGCGGAGCGGCTCCGGCTGCGGGCTGCAGGCACGGCCGGGCCGGGCCGGGCCGCGAGCGCCGTGCCGAGCGCCTGACCTTCAAACCCCCGGCGCTGCAGCAATAACTAAATCATTGCCTTCCTTTTGTTCTGCACCTGGCTCGGCGGTGGAGCCCCGGGAGATGGAGGGGGAAGGGATCAGGCAGCGCTCCCCCCGGCGCCAGCCGGGAAGGTTCAGCAGGGCTGGCTCCTCCACCCCAAACCCATCTCCTGCCGGCGGCTTTTGCCTGGGGTGATTCCTCCACCCCAAACCCATCTCCTGCCGGCGGCTTTTCCCTGGGGTGATTCCTCCACCCCAAACCCATCTCCTGCCGGCGGCTTTTCCCTGGGGTGATTCCTCCACCCCAAACCCATCTCCTGCCGGCGGCTTTTCCCTGGTGAGAACAGCTCCCTGTGCAATCCTAACAAGTGTTTCACTCGTGAACAGGTAGAGCTTCCCTGGACCGTTGCTGGTTTCTCCAGAAATGGCCACAGTGGTGGTTCAGGGCCACATCAGGGTCTTGACATCTCCAGGCAACAGTTCTGCTGAGCTTCATCCTCAGGAGAGTTTTAAGGAATTGCCCAGTCCACATCAGCCTCTAGAGAGCCCTTTGGTCTCTTTCCAGGAGCAGTTCAGCCTTCCTGGAGATGTGTGATATTCAGAAGAAGTTGTTGCTTAATTTGACCCAGAAGGAATTTCCTTGTCAGTCTTTGCTGTTTTAGATCTGCTGTCTCCTTTCTAGAGGATCAAGAATGCCCCTTCTGGCATCAGTTGTCAAGGTTTTAATTTTGAAACCCATTGTAAAAAGCTGGTGGTTGAGGACAAGTACCCAGTGCCTGCAGTAAAGTGATCTGTTCTCGGGTGAGTCTCGGGATGTGGCTCATCCCTGCAGAGCTGCTGTCAGGGTCAGAGCTGTCTCAGGTGTTTCACGGAGCAGTTGTGGGAGTCCTCATGGGTCTGTGCCACCCCTGAGCTGGTCCCAAGGCACCTTTGTGCTTGGAGAGGTGAGAGAGCTGCCAGCACAGCTTGGGCTTTGCCAGCGCTTCGAGGGCTGCAGAGGGACAAGACTTGAGTGAGTTCTGCGGGACAGCTTTGACCTCCCAGCCGCTGCCAGCACAGCACTGGGGCTCGTGTGAGACAGGGTCCTCAAGTACAGAGGTGGCTCTGGGGTGGGGACAGGCTGGGCCCTCGAAGGTGTGTGAGCTGAGCAGGTCAGCGTGGGTTGGATGCTCTCCATGGGATTTGGGATCCAGACTGCCTGTGGAGTGCTTGGAGGCAGAGGAGCATGAGCTGTCCTCCCATGACTTGGGCCAGCTTGCCTTTACTTTCATTTAGTGCTGTGAGTCAGGGCTGACCAGAGAGCCTCCCTTTGCCTTTGGTACTCCAGCATGGATGTGTGGACCAGACAGAGACAGTTTAACCAGACATTGTTGTGGAGCTTTGCCAGAGATTTCCTTGCTGGTCCATGCAATCCTCATGGTGGCTGGGCCAGCAGAAGTGACACTTGCTTCCCTCGTGTGGGACCTCTCTGTCTGCAGGAGAGCAAACTTCAGCAGAGCTGTCAGTGAGGGGTGTTTGAGAGTTTTCTCCAACCCCATAGGAATCCTTTAGGTTGGAAAAGTCCTCTAAGACCATCAAGTCCGGCCTGTGCCCGATGCCCAGCTTGTCCCCAGCCCAGAGCACTGAGTGCCACATCCAGTTCTTCCCTGGACACCTCCAGGGATGGGAACTCCAAACCTCCCTGGGCAGCCCCTGCCAATGCCCGAGCATCCTTTCCAGGAAGAAATTCCTCCTGGTGTCCAACCTGAGCCTCCCCTGGCCCAGCCTGAGGCCGTTCCCTCTCCTCCTGTCCCTGTTCCCTGGGAGCAGAGCCCGACCCCCACCTGGCTCTGAAGTCCTTTCAGGGAGTTGCAGAGAGTGACAGCAAAGATCCAGACTTCACCTAAACCATCTAATCCTGCACGTGTGATAATCAAATAAACATCCCTCTTGGGTTCAGCACTGCTCTTTGTTTGCTCACCAGCTCGGTAATGAAAAGGAGAGGGAAACAGTCATTTCTTGATTAGGGACTGATTTGTTGTATCAAACCCGCAGGCCCCGCTGACCCTTGACTCGGGCCAAAGGTAGTGAAGCTCGTGAGCACGAGCAAGGGCACAAGCACGGGAGTATTGCACTGGCACCTTGTAGGTCCTTTGTCTCCTCTCCCACCTCTGGCCACTCCTTCAGGGGACTCGGATGGTTGTCTGAGCTGTTTGCACGTTGAGGTAGGACCTGAGTCTCTCTAAGAATAATGCATTTGTTATCAGTGGATGTGTTTGTCTGTGACTCACATGTGGGTAAGGTGTGTTTGCTGTTATAACAGCTCTTGAAACTTTATGCAGGTAAATTTAAAAAGCCCCATATCCTGATGGCTGAGCTTCATGCCCAGGAGTCATGGAAGTGGCAATTTTTCCTTGGGCCTCTTGAAACACTCTGATGTTCTTTTCCTTTTCCAACCAGCCATTTCCATCTTCTTCATGGCTAAAATCCACTTCATCTCCCTGCCCCATCCCTCCTCATCCTCCCACGTCCTTCTAGCAGTGTCCCACAGCACTTTCCAACTCCGCTGTCGCTGTGTTTCAGCCTCCTGGCAGCATCTCCTCTGCCTGTGGCAGTGTCCTGTCATTCCTGCTGCTGAGTCTGTGAGTAGAGTGGAATGGTCTTGGGGTAAGAGGGGCTTCTGTTCAGCTGGTAAAGCTGGAGAGTTCAGGTGAACTGGGAAGAGCCTTTCTTACAGGAATAAAGACATTCACACAGCATTAATCACAGAATCACTGAGGCTGGAAAAGACCATCGAGTCCAACCTGTGACCAATCCCCACCTTGTCACCCAGCCGAGAGCACTGAGTGCCATTCCTTGGGCACCTCCAGGGATGGGGACACCACCCTTCCAATACCTGACATGAAGAAATTCTTACTCATATCCAACCTGAACCTCCCTTGGCACAACCTGGAGCTGTTTTCTCTTGTCCTGTCACTTGTCTGGGAGAAGAGTCCGATCCCCACCTGGCTCCAGCCTCCTGTTTTGGGGGCGGCTGGGAGAGGAGGATCTGGTGGCTGGGGTGTCCCAGCAGGGCCGTGTTGCTGTCAGGAGCGTTCCTCAGTGACTGAGGAGTGCACATGGCCTGTTCCATCCCAGCCGTGCAAGATCCCTGGAGGTTTCCCTGGTGCCAGCAGCTGGCACAGTGCCCGTGCTCTGACACCTCTGGGAGATGCACTGTGCAGGTGCACTTCTGGCTTTTGGAGCTGGGACATCTGCCCTGCTCCTTCCCACAGGAATCCCATCTCAGGTGCCCTGTTCCCATCTCCTCATAGACCCAGCAGAGGATCTTGCCCAGTAATTCTTACAGCCAGGTCAGTGTTGGCAGCAAAGATGGAGAGGGTGGTAGGAGACCACTTTCACCTGCCTTTTGAAGCCTACAAAGGAATATAAACCTTACTTAGCTCAGAGGCTCGGTGACGGAGTTCCAGCAGGGAAGGGGTGTCTTGAGCCAGACCCATCCACAAGTACAGGAATATCCATGTCCTGCCTCAGGAGCTCGTGCAGGGTGACAGTGACATGACACAGCTGGGTGAAGCCAGCAGGGCAGTGGGCAGTGGGTGCCTCCCATGGACACACGGACGTGGCACGACGATGTCCGAGATGCTCTGTGTCCCCAAAGGTGCCACTGTGGTGCTGGAGGCCCCTGGCTCATCCCCTCACTGCTGCTTCGGCCGTAGCTCTTCTGTGAAGGAGCTTTTGCACAAGGCATTTCATCCGCTCGAGGCTGTGGCACCAGTGGCATGTGGAGAGTGGAGAATGGTCCTGGCATGAGACGGAGAACGGTCCTGGCATGAGATGGAGGATGGGGAATGGTCCTGGCGTGAGCTGTGGCAGGGGAGGCCTTGCTCTCCTGGGTAGAACCCTTGCACCCTTCTGGCACCGCATGCGTGAGCGTTCCCTCAAAGTCGTGCACGGGACTGCACCTGCTGGAATACTGGCGAGAGGAGGGGAAGGAGACTGGTGCTGGGACACAGCCACAGGTCACAGCACTGTTCCACAGGTGAGGCAGCAGCTGGCTCTGCTGATGTTCTGGGGGCAGATGCTCTCCCAGCTCTCTGGCACTGACCACGAATCCCAGCTTTATTCTGGAGTTTGGTTCCTAGATGAAATATTCGTGGCACAAGTCTGGTGGGAGGTGAGTGTGCAGCCCGTGGTGCTGCCTGGTGAGTGCAGAACCCCATGTGTGCAGTTCCCCTGCAGCCCCAAAATGTGGAGAGAAAAGGCAAATCCCAACAAATCCCTCTGCAGCCCCCCGAGCACAGCAGGCTGTGCCCACAGCCAGGCTGGTGTCCCCACCTTTGCATTTAACAGCTCTCCCTGGTGTTTTGATCCGTGAATTCTCCCTATTTTTAATGAGTTTCTGTAACTTTAACATATCCCGTCTGTACTAAGCTGAAGAATTCTTGTTCTCTTAATCACTTGTACAGAAATCTCTGTTTAAGATGGAGTGAGAAGGACCCCTTGTAATAGTCAAGATGTTGACACACTGCAGCTTTATCTAGTAGATTTTCATTTTTCATTTGTTTTTTACAGTAATGCCTGTTTGCTTTTGGACTGCTTTGGGTGGCTCAACAACGGTTTCCAAAAAACTCCCCACAGTGACTCCAAGCTCCTTCCTGTTCATTAACAGCTCACCTAAAGCTCATCCCTGTGTAAAATACCTGGATATATTTGTTCATATTTACATTTTTTAACATCTTGTATCACTCCATCACTCAGTATCATGAGATCCTTTGCTAGACAGTTTTGGTATTTACCGACTTGGATTTTTATGTGTTGCTGAAGAACTTGCATGTTTCACCATCCCTCTCATTTTCCATGTGGTTTGTGAATATTTGGACACCACAGTTTGCCTTGGGACTGTCCTGGTGAGTTCGGTGTAAAGGCTGCCCTGCTTTTTTCTCTTTTTTGTTCTGAAGATCATAGAACCATGGAATGGTTCGGATTGGAAATGGCCTTAAAGCCCATCTAGTGCCCCCCCTGCCATGGGCAGGGACCCCTCCCACTGTCCCAGGCTGCTCCAAGCCCCAATGTCCAGCCTGGCCTTGGGCACTGCCAGGGATCCAGGGGCAGCCCCAGCTGCTCTGGGCACCCTGTGCCAGGGCCTGCCCGCCCTCCCAGGGAACACCTCCTTCCAATACCCCATCCATCCCTGCCCTCTGGCAGCAGGAAGCCATTCCCCCTTTTCCTGTTGCTCCAAGGCCATGTCCAAAGTCCCTCTCCCTGGGAAGTACTGCACATTATTCCATCATCTTCTGTAGCCTTGACCTTGTTGGAGAACAGGAGAGGAGACACCAGAGTCTGGCATTCATGGAACCGCCTTTAGTCCCACGCTCACTGACTGCTTTGAGGAACCCTGTGGCTCTGTGAACCATCCTTTTCCTTTTCCAAAGCTCTGTTAGTTCCTCCTTTCTCTTCCTTAGCCTGTTTTTTTAACCTGGCTTTTCTTTTTTGCAGGGAAATCAGGATTATCAATCTGCCATTCCCTGCATCGCTCTCAGCTTCTTCAAATGCATTTTGGTATTTGCTGTCTGCAGTTTTTCTGGGATTGTGGTCAGTGTAGTGAGGAGTTTAGTCCAAGATTTTTCTCAAGCCCTTTGGTGAACACTCTCTTGTCCTGTTCTCTTCTTGTCTTTTCCATGCCAGTCTTACGAGTTGGTTATAACATTTCTCCTGCCATTTCAGATCAGATCAAATTTTGATTCATCCCCCAAGAAGAAAGCGTGGGAAGTGCTCCAAGTTCCCTTACAGGGAAAACTGAGGACTTTCTCCAAGTCCTTTTTCAGCCCCTGTCCCTCAGGACTCCTTGGTGAACAGAAAGGGGAACAGAAATGTTTAAAGGATCCTCGGGGAGAAGAAAAAGAGCACAAATAATCTCTTTTCCATGGGCATGGCTGATTCAGTGAGAATTAATAGGCTCAGGCTGGAGCAAAACCGACTGCAGTGAGGCACTGGAATACACTCCTGGTGTGGAGGAGAAGGGAACCCTGGAGTGCGTGAGGAGTTCCCCCTTTTTGGAGGTCTTGAAAACAGGTTGAGCAAGTATCTCTGAGGAATGTTTTAGGTCTGGCTGATCCTGCCTTCAGGCAGCAAAGTGGGCTAGATGACCTCTCAGGGCCACCTTTTTTTCCTCTTGTTTTATACATGAAGCTCCCAAGTGGGAATTGGGCACTTATCCAGGCCCGATTCCCCAGGACCTTTCCCTGTGTTTCTGCTGCTCAGTGCAGCCTGTGAGTGATGCTGGGAGGGACAGGTTGGTGTGAAGGTGTAGTGGGAATAAAGTGGGAAGGATGGCAAGCAGGAGTTAAAAAAGTGAAATTCAGTATCGTAGGAGTGGCACTGTGGACAGAAAAGGTAAAAAATAAAGAGAATCCATAGGGTAAGGAAACAGGAAACCAAAAAGGTGATAGCAAGAAGATAGGGATGAGGAGAGCTCTGCGTCCTCTTTGAAGGTGTGACAGGAGGGATGTGGTGACAGAGACAGATGGAGTGACAGAGCCAGGACTCACAGGTTGGCAGTGCTTTACCAGGGCCAGGGTGTGGACAGAGCTGCAGGTCAGAATCACCCAAGAGTGGGTCCAAACCCTGCCAGCTGATCCCAGCCCTCCACTGGGATCCTGAGAGCACAGAGCAAGGCAGGGATTGTCCTGGGAGAAGGATCTGGCAGAGCAGGAGTGACTTCCACCAGGGAACCCCAGCTGGAGCAGCACTGTGCCCTCCAGCATGACAACCACTGAGGTCCCTCTGCTGACTGGGAGCCCCTGGGATCAGGACTGTGCTGGGATTTAGGCAGCATGTATGAAACCTCTCTGGGTTTGGATATGAACACACCCCCTCTCTCCAGCAATGGGATTTTGTTGTCTCCTGGATCAGATAAGGGTCTGTGAGGAGCCGTGGCCCCGTGGCTGTGGCAGTGGGTGCTGCAGAGGTGCCCAGCCCAGCAGAGGGGGGGATGCTCTGCCTGGGAGCTCATCTGCAGCCACAGACCCAGGAGGGAACGAGGGATCCTGGCTCTGCAGCCACAGCCACACATGGGGCACGAGTCCTCTGCATTGAGAAGTCTCATAATATTTGTTCTTCTGCATCATCCTTAGATTATTTTTCGAGTCTGCTCTTGTCCTGTGAGCAGAACATACAGCCGGGATCCCTCACAGGGACAGGGCAGTGGAAATGCTGTTGTAGGATGTAGAAATAAGAGCCACGTCTTGCTGCTGTGCTGCTGCTGGAGGAGTTGCCTGTACAGCAACAAACAGGAGAAGGAGCTGGGGGGAGGAGAGGGAGGAGGTCTCTGGAGCAGAGACGAGTGGAGCGTGTGGCTGTGGTGGATGGTGCCTGTGTCCCCGCCCCAGGAATCCCCCTGAGCTGCCCCTGGGCATTGCAGGGTGCTGAGAAGGCTCCTGGGCTCAGCCTCCAGCCCGATCTGTGTCTGTGAGGGAGCCAGCACAGCACAGCGAGGGGCCACTGCTCTGCCCCAGCTCCATGGACAGCTGCCCCCGTGGGAAGGGCCTCAGGTGCAGGGACCAGCGTTCCTCAGCAGGTCTTCTCCAGATTTATCGTCTGGGTCTTGCTCCAGAACAGCTGCCAGCATTTTCCACATGCTCCCCCTGCACATTTGGAGCTGCAGAAGCTTGGTCCATTGCTCGTTTTCCCAGTGTTCATCATTAATCATGGAATGGTCTCGGTTGGAAGGGACCTTAAAGTTCATCTTGTTCCACCCCCTACCATGGGCAGGGACACCTCCCACTGTCCCAGGCTGCTCCAAGCCCCATCCAGCCTGGCCTTGGGCACTGCCAGGGATCCAGGGGCAGCCACAGCTGCTCTGGGCACCCTGTACCAGGGCCTTACACCCTAATGCTGGGGTCAGGCCCAGCAATCCTGGTCACAGAGAGGCTGCTCCGGGCTCAGCACACAGGACCGTCACTGCCCCATGAGTGTCACAGCCAGGGTCGGACACAGCTCCAAGGTGAGGTCCTTCCCAGCTCTCCCAGGCTCCGGGAGCAGCCCGGGGAAGGCCTGGGAGGGCTCCCCCTGAGCTGTTGGAGCTATCCCGAGACACACTCTTTGCGTTTCCTGTGACAACCATGTGTTAACCCAAAGCCACGATCACACATTAACCAAAGCTCCCGGCCAGGCACAGAGCGATGCCGTTCCGGGCGAATCCAGCGGGATCACGGCACTCGGATGCTGTGTTGGTGTTGGTCAAGGCAGCGCCTGTCAGTGCTCCAAGGGAGCAGGGGGTCACTTGGGAGCTTCCCTGACTGCTCCAAGCCATGACAGATCCGACTGCTTCCCTGAAAACCTGGATTTCGAGAGTTTGTGGTGCTTGGCTTGGTAATCCTGCACGCTCTCTGGTGTGCTGAAGTCTGAAGTCTAAATTACAGCATCCCAGAATGGTTTGGGTTGGAAGGGACCTTAAAGATCATCCAGTTCTCCCCACTGCTGTGGGCAGGGGCACCTTTCCACTAGACCAGTGTTTTGACAAAAGGATGTGAACTTTTATTTTTAAATATTTCAAGTTTCAGTGAAATCCTTTGCTTTTGTTTTAAGCAGTTCCAGACATGATCAAGAGTTGGATACAAACTCACACCCACAGACATTTGCATGAGACATTAGAACTAGTTGGTCTCCATGCTGTGATTTTAGGATTTGATGATTTTAACTCACTTTCATGGTTTTGTTAGACCTGTTCTTGTTTTGATGCCCAGGACTTGGTGCTACCAAAAGCAGCTCTGTGGCTTTGTGGTGCCTCCTGATGTGCAGTGCCAGGTGCTTGTGGATGTGGGGTTGGTGCTGGGTTTTATCACTGCATAGGCAGCAAAAATCCCCCCCGTCACTGCCAGCAGCATTCCTGGCACTTTCCTAAGGGGTATAGCCCTGGGATTGAGGGGGAATGTCTGCCAGCCACCTTCCTGGGAAGTCCAGTGCCAGGGGGTCAGTGGGGCACAGCTGGAGGCCGTAGAACTGTGGTCTCCAGCTCCACAGAGTCCAGCCAGGCTCTGGGGGACCGTGGTGGTTGGAGTGGCTGGGGTGACCCACCTTGGGCAGGGACTGGTTTTTTGTGGCATTCAAAGCCCCACTGGCTCGGGCAGGGCCGTGGGATGCAGCCGTGCTGTGGTGACGCCCAGGCACAGGGGTCCTGCACCTCTGGGCAGGTGCAGAGGGGTGGCAGGGGGGGCTTGAGCCCCCTTTGCAGTGCTGAGCCCAGGACCTGAGTTTGCCTTGCTCTTGTCCCGCAGTCCCACCCGCTGTCCCTGTGCAACACCAGCGAGGATGAGCACACGGAATCGGGGTTCATCACCATCGTCAAGCTGGAGCAGCCGGATCGGGATCCCAACCCCTGCCTGTCCCTGGCTAACAAGGTAAGAGCAAAAATGCCTGAAATGGCATCGGCCTGGGAAGGGAAACCTGTGGTGCAGCAAGGAAAAGGGCAGGAGGAGGCAGCAAGGTAGGAAAGAGCTGCTGGGAAGTGGAGAAAAGGACAAGGACAGAGCAGGGTCCTGGGCAGAAGGGGTCCTTCGGGAGAGATGCCGTGCCGGCCATCCCGAACACCCACCCCTCCACCTTTTGGACCGCCTGACTTTGTAAAAGGTGTGGAGTTCCCCCTAACCTGGCAGCTCTGGGATGCTCAGACCTCACCCCAGCATCCAACACTCTTTGCTGTCCAGCAGCCTTGTGCCCCTCCTGTTTTACAGCCTCACGTTGCTCCCTGGCCTGTGAGGGGATTTGTGTTTCTCTCTGTTCTCTGGCCTGTGGGAAAACATGGACACAGAAGACATCTTCTGTGGCTCTGTTTCCAAAAATAATGCTGTAGTACTTCCTGGATGAGGCAGGAGAAGAGTCAGTGCTGAGCAATGAGATGAATGCAGACCAGCTGAACTAGTGGTGGGTCAGGACTTGTTAACAGTTCAGGCCCTGGGAGATCTCAGAGGTCTTTTGATCAGGCACCTCAGTGAAACAGCAATTCCTGTGCCAAAAGCTGAGGTCACTGGTCCAATTCCCTGGTAATAAGGAAGTCAGGTAGGAACGAGGGTCATTTTAAGCCTTAAAATCTTTGTGACTCTGATTAAGTTGCATGGATAAGGACGACATTGGCTTTTTCTTTTGATTGTCTCTGTACCAAATGTTGGGCTGTTTTCCACAAGTGTTGTACAAGCATGAAAACCCCCTTGTTTAGCTCTTCCTGGCTTTACCTGGGTTGCCTTCAGGTGATTCCACCCTGATGCCTTCTTCCTGCTAGTGGTGATGTGGTGGGGACGGGGACAGGGTCCTTTTCCATGTTCCCTGCAGCTCGGCTGAAGAGGGCAGGCGGAACTTGGACCCAGCACTTGCTCCTGCACAGCAGGGTGTTTTCACAGAGGCTGTGGCATCAAAAGCAAGGAAAGGGATGTGATGCCATGATGGATTTCCCATCCCAGGGCTGGTTGCCCCTGGCTGCATGGGGAGCCAGGCAGCAGTACCTATCCCTTCCTGGGTTGCCCAGCCCAAATTTGGGTTGCTGCTGCTCTGGAGCTGGTGCCAGCTGTTGGCACGAGCCAGCGTGATGGAGCTGTCAACCTGCTGTCAGTTCCCCCATACCTGGAAAATGGCCTGGGCCCACCTGGGCAGCTTGTGACAGACACGAGGGGAGGGCTGGGCAGGTGCCCCCAGCTCTCCCGTGTCCATCCAGACGTGACCGGCACATGCCAGTGGTGCCAGGATGCCCCAGGATGCTGGGGCAGGGCAGCAGTGGCTGTTTGGTCAGTGCAGCTGCTGTGGAGGATCATGAACAGGAGGATGGAGCAGCTGCACAGGCCCATCTTCCATTTCAGAACCTTAAAAGGTTTCAAAACTTAGGCCAGGCTGGATGGGGCTTGGAGCAATCTGGCCTAGTGGAAGGTGTCCCTGCCCATGGCAGGGAGTGGAATGAGATGAGCTTTAAGGTCCATTCCAGCCCAAACCATCCTGGGATTCTGGGATTCTGGTTGTTTTACTAGTTTTGTCCTTCATCCTCGAGACTCCGATCACAGCACTGGAAGTGCCAGTGCGTTACCGAGTCCAGGGAGCAGCTGAGGAAGGCGGGCACAGGGAGACAAGACACGGTGCCTTGCTGCACTCTGCTCATCCACCTCAATCCCTTCTCCAGGACCCCTAAACCCCCCAAAGCAAACAAACCCCTCAGTTCACTGGTGGACTGGCAGTTCACTGGCCATCAGTCATCCCTACTCTTACCAGAGCCAAATCCAACACTGGATTTTGACATCCAGCTGCACGTGACACCAGTTGCCATCCTGCAGGTGTTCCTGCTCTAAAATCTCACCAAGGGAGGCTCACAGTTCTTCTCCCACAAATAGGAGTAGTTCAGCCATGAAATACAGCAGATGCTCCTTAAGCTGGCCACATCCCTGGGCCCTGCTTTGTGTCATGGAGCCTCCACACCCTGCAGTCCCTGCCTGTCTGCTTCTCCGTCCTCCTGAAGCCTCTGCCAAGCTCCTTCCCTCCAACATTGTACAGATCAGAGAATCACAGAGTGGTTGGCACTGAAAGGGACCTCAAAGATTATCTCATTCTAAGCCCCCGTCATGGGCAGGGCTGCCGAGGTCTCTCCCTCAAAGTCCCAGGACCACACTCCTCCTCCGGAGCAGGGGTGTAGCTGTGGGATGTGGCTGGTGCTGGCTGGAGCAGGAGCCTTGTTTTCCTGGCAAGTGTGTCTTGGGGCAGAGCTTTGCATGTGGAATTGCAGAGCTGTATCAATGATGATAAAAATAGCCATGTGCAGAGTGTTATCACAACCTCTGCTTCAGGTGTCACCCAGCCAAGCCCTGCACACGGACAGCCCTGGCCAGCCCCACACGAGGAGAACTCCACCAGCCACCTGAGGCACTTCCCTGCTTCCTAAATTCTATCACTGCTTCAGCATCCAAAGCTAAATCCAGCACAGAAGGCGTTGGAGGAGAGGAAGGCATGGGAAGGACCTCTGGAATCAATTCAAAGTGATTTATTTTTCTTTCTGATCATCATTTGTAAATTTTTTGGGGGACTTCTTTTTATTTCTGAGTGAACCAGTGATTGCAGGTCTGGTTGACAGACTGCTGAGATCTCCAAAATCATCCTGTAAATACATATTTGCACCAGAAGTGTTTCAGTCCTCAAAGAAGGAGCTCGACTGTGCCGTGTGGCTGAAGACATACAGCACAAAGACAGCAAGCACTGAGAAAATGATTGTAGCAAGCAGGTTGTGAAAGGCTTGAACAGAATCATGGAATATCCTGAGTTGGAAGGGACCCACAAGGATCATGGAGTCCAGCCCCTGGCCCTGCACAGACACCCCAGCAACCCCACCCTGGGCATCCCTGGCAGCGCTGCCCAAACGCTCCTGGAGCCTCGGGGCCGTGCCCATTCCCTGGGGAGCCTGGGCAGTGCCCAGCACCCTCTGGGGAAAGAACCTTTCCCTGATCTCCAGCCTGACCCTCTCTGGCACAGCTCCGTCCGTTCCCTAGGCCCTGTCCCTGGTCACCAGAAGTTGTGTCCTTTGCAACAGGAGTCAGAAAGATGTTGGGAAAAGTCACTTCTCCAGTCTCACTTGTTCATTGCCCCATAGTCAGTGTCTTTCGCAGGGTAAAACCCTTGTAGAGCTGTTTGTTGTCCATCAAAGCCTGACTGACAGGTGGAATTCGCTCCCTGAAAATCCTCTTCAGCGCCAGCAAACACTGAGGTTCCTTCGATCCCAGGCAGGACCCCAGTCTCTGATCCCTGTCCCGAGCCTTGATCCCGCTTCCCCAGGTTCCCCATGAGTGTCAAATCCTATCAGCAACTCAGAGCCTCCATCTCTGCCTGTTCCCGACCCTCTGCACCTCCATTCCCATCCCTGTCCCCAGGCCCAGGCCCTCGCTGAGGTGGCCTGGGAGCGAGGGATGGGGCTGATCCCGCTCGGCCGTGCCGGGAATGGCCCGTCCTGGGCTCGGCCGGCTCCCTGCGTTGGACAGCGCAGCTGGGGAGGGCAGCAGTGCCCTGTGGGCCCTGAGCCGGGTTTGGCAGTGCCCTGTGGGCCCGGCTGGGTTTGGCAGTGCCCTGTGGGCCCTGAGCCTGGTTTGGCTGTGCCCTGTGGGCCTGAGCCGGGTCTGGCAGTGCCCTGTGGGCCCGGGCCGGGTCTGGCCGTGCCCTGTGGCCCTGGGCTGGGTCTGGCAGTGCCCTGTGGGCCGGAGCTGGGTCTGGCAGTGCCCTGTGGGCCCTGAGCCTGGTTTGGCAGTGCCCTGTGGGCCGGAGCCGGGTCTGGCAGTGCCCTGTGGGCCCTGAGCCTGGTTTGGCAGTGCCCTGTGGCCCTGGGCTGGGTCTGGCAGTGCCCTGTGGGCCGGAGCCTGGTCTGGCAGTGCCCTGTGGGCCCTGAGCCGGGTCTGGCCGTGGCCTGTGGGCCCGGGCCAGGTCTGGCAGTGCCCTGTGGCCCCGGCCGGGTTTGTAGGGCAGCTCTCTTTGCTCGGATCAAAGGGCTCCGAGCAAAGCAGCCCCGGCCCAGCCCAGCGTTCTGCTCACGTTCCATCTCCCGAGGCTGCCGCTGCCCGCCCGAGGGCTCCAGGGGCTGCCTGGGAGGAGGTGGGTGGCCCCGAGGGCCTGGCTGCCTTACCTCACCAGGGTGGCATGTGGCTCGGCTGGGTGGGTCTCTGAGCTGTCCCTCCCCGCTGGGAAAGCCATGGCACTGCCGATCCTAGGGCAGCCCTGCAGCCCTGGCTCCACCCGAGCTTCTCCCCGGGGAGCAGGGGGAACAGGGAGAGCAGCGCGGGGAGTCAGGCCCTCTGACAGCCCGGCTGCTGCCAGGTGACAGGTGGGGACCTGCGGACGTTTCTGCTGCCCGTGGAGGTCAGCAGGGCTAACGGGGCTGCACGTCCCTCCCCAGCAAATCCAGCTCTGAAGCAAAGGAGCACCTGGGCCGCAGACAGCTGGGGAATGGTTAGGTTTGTGTGTTGCTGTGATTGCAAGGCCAGTTCACCTCCACAGCTTCTGGCAGAAACCATCCGTGAGCCGCAGGGCTCTGGCGAGAGCAGGCGCTGCAGCCCAGCGCAAGCTCAGGAGCCAAGGTGAGAACGGTTCCCTCAGTCCAAGCAGGTGCTTCTTTCTGCCGGGAAGAGCCCAGGAGGCAGACTCGGACCCAGTGGCAGGTGTGGACACAGGTTACAGTACAAAATGTCCACTGAAGCTTCTGTTGTTTTGGACAGGCGAAGCTGGCAGGGGAACGTGGAGCCCGTGCGATCCTTTTTGACATCACCGATGATGAAAGTGCTGCTGATCAGGTACAGACCCCAGGGATACCCTCAGCTAAAACACAGTGCTCCTGTCCCATCCCAAAATGTGCTCGAGCCAGGACCCCTCAGCCACCAGTGGGAGGTCCCAGGAGGATGCTGCCGGTGTTGGATGTTGGCTCTTACCCACACGCAGACACTCTCCATGGCACATCCATGCTCTTGAAAGACATTGTCTGGTCAATCGAGCTTTTCTGCCAGGAGCTGGATGCTCCTTCTTGGGAAGTCACAGATTTCCCCATCCCATCTAGTCCAGACAGCCCAGTGTACCTTGGGAAGGGTGATTTCTCACGTTTTCAAGCCAGAGTCACAGCCCCCTGCTTTGCTGGTGGTGCAGGTTTAACCTTGGTCTAGACACCTCCAAAGGTCCCTTTCCCCAGCACTGCTGTCATCTCTGGAAGGGAATCAGTTCCCCATCCAGATAATCCAGGGCTATGAAAAACATCCAGCTTTAGGTAGAGGACAGACAGGGGAGCTGGTGCCTGAGCTTATCCAAACTCTGGGCTGACTCCTTGCTGGATCCATCCCTCGTGGCTCTTTCACGCACTTACAACTTAATTTCTGGTGCCAGAGAAACACAGCAGCAAATGCAGGTCCATGAGGTGATGCCGAGGTTGCTCAGATCCCACTCTGATCCCTACCCCAAGCCTTGGCTCCCACTTTTCCAGCTTTCCCTGTTGGTACACCAAAGCCAAGAGTGTAAAATCCTATCAGCAACTCAGAGCCGTCGGCCTTGCCTCTGTGGTCTTCCTGACCATCTGCACCTCCATTCACATCTCCATCCCTGTCCAGCGACCTTTGGATTCCCCCAGGTATCCTCCCAGGGTATGGGAAGGGGTTACTGGCTCTGATGGCCACCCTGATCCAGGTCAGTCTGGAGGAGAGGAGGCTCGGACACTTGCTGAGCCAGCCTGTGCCAGGCTGCCTGGACCACAGTGGAAAACTGCTGGTGTGACCAGGAACAAGCAAAATGTCCTTAGGGAGGAGGGGAACTGGATGGGTCCAGAGCAGAGGAAGCATTTCTGTGGTGCTGTTGGCACTTCCACAGGGAAGAGGAGGGACCAAGAGCTTTTGCACGGGGGCTTGAAAGGAGCTCAGGAGACACCAAGCAATGTCCAGTTGTGCATGAGGAGTCACCAGCAGGGAAAATGAAGAAATCCATGCTGGGAAATCAAAGAAGCTTCCATCTGATTCACCATAGAGGGATAGCGTAAATTCGGGGGAGCAGTCAGTCTCTGAAGTGTTGCAAGAAGCTTCATGAGGAACAGACGTGCCTGGAGGGCCGGGGTCATCCTTGTTCCAGGCTGTTCTGGATCAGCTCTCCCTGTGTTTGTTTCTTTGCAGCTGAGGAAGCCCAGAGGCCTGAGCCAGCCCGTGGTCCTGATCAGGGGCCACGACGCTGAGCTCCTCATGGGCGTCGTGAACAAGAACAGAGAGGCCCACGTGAAGATAGAGGTCAAGGAGCCACCAGCTTGGGTGAGAGACACATGATTCTCACTGCCTCCTGCATCCTCCCTCCCAACCTGCTGGGCTTTCCCAGAGAGGCTGAGCTTTCCTCCTCAGGGATGGAGATCACGGCCTGTTGCAGGAATTGTCTGTAGCATTCAGACCTGCTGCAAGTAAAGGCTCAAAAGCACTTTCAGTTTATTTAGTTTCTTTTACTTTAACATCATGAGTGAGGTGAGGGGATTCTCTGTCTCTTCAAGTAAGACCAAGCCTTGATTTTCTCATCTTGTGCTGCCTTAGACCATGGTCTCAAGGGAGCTGAGATGCTGCAAGACAGAGATACTCCATTCTTGGAGGGATGTGCAGGAAAGATGGAACCCTTTTTCTTTTAACTGTAAAGAGCAAAGAGGAAGAGCTTGGCCAAGGATGATATTATCCAAGGCTGATGGTCCAGAAGAGATTGAGATTCCCCTAGTCTCTAACTCCCACCAAGAGTAATTTCCACTCAAGAGTTAATTTCTGCCCTGTTTTATCCAACAGCCAGACTACGACGTGTGGATTCTTCTCACGGTGGTCAGCACTGTGGTCGTCATCATTTTGATTTTTGTTGTCCGCACCAAGTGCCAGCTGAACAGGACTCAGGTAGGGAGCTCATGGAGCAGCCGTGTCTGAGCCAAGAGGAATACAGGAAAAGCAGGAAAAGACACCGTTTGGGAGGGGAAATGGGCAGATAGTGATAGGACAGGGAGAACAGTTTTAAAATAAGAGGAGAGATGTGGGAAGGAATTCTTCCCTGTGAGGGTGGTGAGGCCCTGGCACAGGCTGCCCACAGAAGCTGTGGCTGCCTCACCCCTGAAAGTGTCCAAGGCCAGGTAGGATGGGGCTTGGAACAACCTGGGATAGTGGAAGGTGTCCCTGCCCATGGCAGGGGAATGGAATAAGATGAGCTTTAAGGTCCCTTCTAATCCAAACCTTTCAAAGATTCTATGATTGTATGATTTAGTGTTCTTAATAGAAATTAACAAGTTAAATAATTATCTTCCCAGAGTCAGATTTATTTCCACATTTGAGAATATCCCATTTGTCCTATAGAGAGACAATCCTTTGGGGATCAAAAATTCAACACTGCTGAGTGATTTTGAATGTCTAGGGCCAGATATCTCCTGCTGGTGACAAAGCCTTCTCTGGCCGAGTCAGCTTAGACAGAAAGTCACCTCTGCAGATGAGTATCGTCCCCGAATTTCTGATAATCCCATTTTGAAGACAGGAGGGCAGAGTAAGGCTGAACCTTTCCTCAAGCCCCGTCTGTGTCCGCAGGACTCGGTGCAGCAGCAGACCCTGCAGGCCATCGGGCAATTGGCCACGCGCCGCTACCAGCCCCGGGCCCGGCCGGCGCCGCGCTGGGACTCGGCCAGCAGCTGCAGCTCGGCCCCGGTCTGTGCCATCTGCCTCGAGGAGTTCAGCGAGGGGCAGGTGGGTCTGGGCAGGGCTGCCGGGCAGCCACGGCTCTGCCTTCCCAGGTGGGGGTCAGCAGTGGGAGCCGAGCACGGCAGGAGCCGGAGAGATGCCTCCTTCTGAACTCCTGAGTGCTGGAAAGGGGCTGCAGCCATGGAGGTGTGCCTCCCCCTGGGCTAGAAAGCCTCTGCTGAAGTCGTGTCTCCAGGCGGGTCTCCAGCTGTGGCTGTGGGGTATAATGCCCATAAAATGCCCATGTTGAAATAGGGTAAAATTTGGTTTGCTGCCCCAGAGCACCCAGCCTGAAATCTCCCTATTCCCAAGGGCTTGCGCCTCTCTGGATGTTCACGGAGCAGAACCGGAGGTGCTCCATTGCCTCCTCCGTGCCCAGCTGGGCTGCAGATCCCTCACTGTTAGACATCTGTCCATCCTTCAAGGCTCACTTCCAGCAAGAAGGACCCATCCAGGTCTTGGAACATGGTTCTCCTTGCTCATCCTCCTCCTCTCCACTTCTTTCTAGGAACTGCGGATCATCTCGTGCTCCCACGAGTTCCATCGGGAGTGTGTTGACCCTTGGCTGCAGCAACACCACACGTGTCCACTTTGCATGTTCAATATTCTTGGTAGGGCTCAGACACGGCATTTCCTGGCTGGGGACAGGGTTGGGTGCAGGATTGTGCCCAGAAGCTCCAGGTACTCTTGGGAGATGGATCAGCAGGTCCTCGTGTCCCTGTGCACAGAGAGGACAGGGCAGTGTGTGTGCATGGAGAGGAGTCCGTTGCCTTTGAGCCCCCCCGGGTACAGCGAGGTGCTGGGCTTGGGCTGGGACCTGCACCAAGAGGAGGGATTCCAGTCCTGGGACCTGTGGGGAAGGGAAGGAGGGTGGGATCTGGGAGTCGTGGCAGCAGGGAGAGTGCTGAGTGTGCAGGACTATCGGGGTGGTTTGGTGGTGGCAGCGAGGCATTGCAGAGCACCGGTGGGATGTGGGGCCGTGGCGGGAGGGCAGTGCAGCATCGGTGCCGGGGTTGCTGCAGCGGGGCTGCGGGACGTGTGCTGGATGCTCCCTTCTCTCTCCACAGCCAGAGACTCGGGGGACCAGGCTACGGCCGCCAGCTCCAGGCTGGTCCCTCAGGACATGGAGCCTGGACGGCGACTCCACCTTTTCCGCCAGCACCCAGGACATGCCCTTTACCACCTCCCACACGCGTATCCTCAGAGGAACCTCAGGAGCTTTCCCCCAGAGCCAGCCCACGGCAACCCCTTCTTCCACTCTCCAGAGCTCTCCCAGCTGGATTTTGGCACCATCCACTACATGCCCTACAGACCAGCCACCTCCCTGCTGGCCTGCGGCCACGTGGCCCCACTGGCCCCAGGCTTGCTGGGGCAGCAGCACCCCAACCCCTCTGCGTGCGGGCAGGTGCTGGCACCCCACAGGACGTGTCCCCTTCAGCCCCAGCCCCCCTGCCTGGCGCCCAAGGCAGCCCTGGCACAGAAGCAGCACCGTGCGCCCGCCCTGCGCCGGGGGCTTGGCCACGGGCACCAGCACAACAGCAGCGGCTCCGGGGAGAGCTATCTCACGGAGCACAGCGGGTACCTGGCCGACGGGCCGGGCAGCGACTCCAGCTCGGGGCCCTGCCACGGCTCCTCCAGTGACTCCATGTTGAACTGCACGGACGTCAGCCTGCAGGGCATCCACGGCAGCTGCTCCACCTTCCGCAGCTCCCTCAGCAGCGACTACGACCCCTTCGTGTACTGCAGCTCCGAGGGCCCCGCCACGGACCACGGCCAGGAGCAGCTGCGGCCGCCCAGGGAGAGGCGGCCCCGCTCCTTGGATCTGATGGTGCCCGGGGGCTCTGCTCCGGCCAAGCCCCAGGTGCTCAGCCACGTCCACTACCACCACCACCAGCACCACCACTACAGACGGGACACGGAGTGTCCCCCTGGGCGGGCCGGGCAGGGGCTGGGGCCACGCAGATCCCGGTACTCCGGGGCCAAGGTTGCCTTCCACAGTGCCCGGGCACAAAAGAGGACTGAGAAAAGCCATCACTCTCAGCAGCCTCTGGAAAGCAGTGCCATGCTGCAGGAGGCAGCTCCAGCACGACAGCCAGCCTGTCCCCAGGAAGGCCGGGAGCCCCCTCACTCCCCCTCCACTTCTCCAAACAGGTTGGACTTCAGCGTAGATGCCAACAGACAGTTGGGAGCAGCTGGCACACCCCCCGTCCCGCTGCCCCCCAGACACAGCTTACAGAGCAGGCATCACCGAAGGAAAAGAAAGTGTCCCCTGGAGCCCGACCCCGCTCTCCTGCCCAAGGACTCGGCCGAGCCCGGAGCCTGCGACACTCGCCTTCCTCCCGGCCATCCCGCTGGCTACCGCTGCTCTCCCGAAGTCCAGCCCCTGATCCCAAGCGCTCCCCTGCCCAGCGGCTCCCGGCCGCTCTGGAAGTGTTTAGTGCCACAGTCCAGCTCCGAGCCGAGGAAGCAGGAGGAGGGCTTGTCAGGACGGGAGGGAAACCGCTCAGTTCCTGCAGATTTCTCAGGGACGGGCACCCCCAGACACAGTCTGAGTGTCCGCCTTCACTGCCCGTCTCAGCAGGGTGGTCAGGGTAAGTCTGGCCTTCCTCTCTCCTGGCAGTGAGCAGGTGAATGAGGGGGGTTTGCTGAAGGAACTCCAGCTGCCAGGACACCTGGGACCTTCCTGATGGACTTTCGTACAGGAGCACTGACGGCAGGAGCATTCCAGAGCTCACCTGTGAGGGTGATGGCCTGAATGATGAGCAAGTGTGTTAAAGAGTGCACCAAACCCTGAAATGCTGCAACTGAGAAATAAGGTGGCTAAGTTCAGTTAAACATCTCTAGCAGCTGGAGTATCTCCCAAAGGAAGGGGTGGGACTGCGTTTTCCAGTGTCCTTGCACCAGTCTGGGTGTCTTACTGGCAGAGTCATTATCATTAAGGCTTTTTGGGTTCCAGTTGTTTTAGCTAAGCCCAGCTAACTGGAATCAGTGAGAAAGGAAGTGTGTGTGGCCTGGGGTAGTAGAACTGACTAAATGAGTTGCTGGATTTGCACATCCCTCCTTTCTCACCTGCCTCTGTTGCGTGGGAGTTGCTTTTTAGTGTCTTTTGGAAATCAGATGTAATTAAAGTTTGGCCCTTTGCCTAACTGCTGCACGTCTCTCACAAAGAGAGGGAAAATGCCTTTGAGATGAAGCTCTTTGAAAGAACCTGAGTTTAGCTCCCAGGTCTTGCTCTCTCAGGTCCTCTGAAGGCAGCAACCTGCGAGTCAGCAGGGGCAGGTGCTGGCTGGGAGCAGAGCCTGGCTCCCTTCCTCGCCCTGCCACTGACTCACTGCAGGTCCTCGGGCAAATCCTTTTGATTTAGGTACCAAACACAGATCTGGCTGTCTAATTTCTGTTAAAACACTGGCCTTAAACTCGTGACTCACTGTGCCCATTGTGCCGCAGAGATAATAACTTCCTCCCGGTGCTTGTCTATCCAGCCCCACCCCACGCCCAGGCTCCCGGTGCCGCGGAGGCAGCGGGGCAGGGGAGGCTGGATGGGCACGGTCCTGGCTGCCTGCAGCCCTCCGGCCTCCCAGACTCCCAGGAACAGATATTTTTCCCAGGTGCAGAAGTGCCTGGTGCAGACAGGTGACAGGGAGGTTCTTCCAAGGCCGGGAGGGATGCTGGTGTTTGGAGAGATACGGAGGCATCAGGGCAGAGACGTCTCTGGTTGCAGAGAGCTCTGAGTGCTGATGCCCTCCCAGGGTACCCCACATGGAGAGAGCCCTCCTGGCTAAGGGCAGGCTGCTCAGGACTTGCTTTGAGCTCCCAAATGGACCTGGGAGGGCTCCAAGAGCAGGAGTCTGTGCACCTAACACAGGGTGCTAGGCATTGCACGGTCTGTGCTGGGAAGCTTCTGTCTCTTTGGGAATGGTCCCAGTGGCCCCAATCTGTGCCCACCTCCTGATCCTCTCTGACCCCACTGAGAGCCAGTGCCAGCTGCTTTGCCAAGCACACCGAGCCTTCATTCTCTCTTCCCTCCCCGTTCCAGCAGGTAGAAGGAGCAATGTATCTGAAAGTGCTGTGGATCCCTGTCTGTTTACTGCAGTAGCTTCTGTGGATGCTTTCAGGGCCAGCCAGAGAGTCAGAGTTCCCTTGCAAGATTGAGAGAAGACATAGATTCAGGATTTAACTTCGTTAGGAGCAGAGGACAGAGCAGAGAGCTTGTGCAGGGCTTATGCAGAAAAGCCACCAAGCTGAACACCTTGGTTGACATAACACAGCCTCTGAGTTATAATCACATTGGTTATCTTGAGAAAGGTATAAATCAATAGAGAAGAAGTAAAAAAGAGAAAGAACAATCTCAATAGACAGTCCCATGCAAGCAGGACACAAAACACAGACAAGGAGACCAAGGAAAAATGCATCTCTGCCTCCAGATGAATGGTATAAGGCTAAAAATATAAGCGGGTGAATTAGAAAGCCTAGCTTTAAATTAAAGTTTTGACATAAACTTTTCAGAAACCCAGTTTAAAAGAAAAGCAAACAGTGGGACCCTGTAATTCCTAGGTGAAATTACAGAGAGGAGAAGAGTGTGTCTCTTCTGGTGGCATGGGAGGGACGCTGCACTAAGGAGAGTGTGAAGTCCAGTGACAAGTGACACAAAAATCCCCAGTTGCCCCTAAGCAGAAGGAGGGTGGCATTAGGGTTATAACACTGCCTCAGTGTATATGTGTGTGTGTATAT
>VWZW01004523.1:20767-36358 GCA_013397115.1 Edolisoma coerulescens
CGGTGCCACCCACCTGCCTCCCCTTTGCACAAAGGATTTTGTCCCCTCCTGGCGTTTCCGAAGCCCTGACCACACGGGATCCCAGGTTAGCAGCTTCCAGCAGAAATCCCAAAGCTCCCAAAGGGTTAGGGCAGGAGAAGCTGCCACCCTCCAGAGGAGCTGTGGCAGCAGAGGCAGGGCAGGGCCTGGTGCATCCCCTCGGGCCCTCTGCCCTGTTCCTGCTGCAGGAATGTGGGGCTGGAGAGGTGGGAAATGGGACTGGATAAAATCTGCTGCGGGCTCAAGAAGAGGAACAAGAGTCAGGTGTGAGTGCAGGTGCCCTCGGGCAGCTCCGGGGTCCGTCTGTCCTGGCTGGACTCACTCAGTGTCTGCTCTGTGCCAAAGAGAAACTCGGGAATCTCTGAGCATCCAGCCTTCCCAAAATCCACCCACCCACAGGGAGCCTGGAGCCTCAGGGAGGGAACGTCCCAGCTGAGGGCACAGAGACAGCCGGGGTGAGCTGGGCTCTATTGCAGCGGAACCAGAGAGGGAGGGGACGGTGAAGTCACCCTGAATAGTTGTGAAGTCACATTGAATGTTTGTGAATTCGTATCGAATATTTGTGAATTCATATTGAGTATTTGTGAATTCATACTGAGTATTTGTGAAGTCACATTGAATCTTTGCGAAGCCACATTGAGTGTTTGTTAGTTGTGACCCCGAACACCTTCCCAGGACCCAAGGGAAGCAGCACCTTCCCCAGACAGGGAATGACACAGTGGGAAAATTCCCCGGGTGCCCAGAGGATGTTTATCTGAACTTCCTGGAGATTCCACTCCGGAACACGAGAAGCGTCAGATTAGGTCAGGCCTGAGATCCATCCCAGACCGACTCTGCAGCTCAGAGAGGCCTCACTTCCCCATCCAGTCCAGGGGGAAATGTCCTGTGTTCCACACAACCCCTCAGCACCGGCAGCTGCTGGGGAGCTGTCCCTGCCCGTGGCAGGGGGTGCAGCTGGGTGGTTGCTCCAACCCAAACCATTCCACAATTCTCGGGAGCTGTTCTGACTTCTGCTCTCCTGTTGACCATTAACCATTAAATTCAGGTTCTTTTCGCTGTTTGGGTACAGCTCCGTCCCTCTCTGGCCTCGCTCACCTTCCCACGGCAGTGGAAGCAGTGCCCAGTCCCTGTTCCACGTTCCCCAGGATGTGGGTGGGGGACAGGACACGCCTGGAGCTGTGTGGGATGGTTCATCCACTGATTTTGGGATCCTTTCCTCCTTGCAGGCGCTGAGGCCACGGCAGCACTGGCTGCACACCCTTCCCTGGTCAGGGGCAGCGGGGCCTCCCTGGCTCGTGACCGCTGGCAGTGGAGAAGAAGGGATGCAGGGAGTGCATCCCATGGTTTAGGGCTGTTGGGAGTTCGGGGCTTGTACTTTTTAACAGAACCACAATTTTCCTTGCTGCAAGCTAAGCAAGAGCTCCCTGAGCTGAGTGTGGGTCTGGAGAGGAGGGAACAACTTGGAAATGAAAAATGCTGGGAATTAAACGTGATCTAAAGGTGCTGTCACATTAAAATGCAATCTCCAGGCCCGGTGTCTCCCGTTGTGCCGGATTTGGACACGGATTGCAGGCACTGCTGGAGAGGCAGAGCTCACCCCGATCCCAGGCACATAAAGCACCGGCTCTGCCTGGGAAGGGCTCCCCAGACCCACCAATAAATCAGGATAATGGAACCTGAAACACGTCCCTAAGCAGGGCTGAGAAATGCCTCCAGAAACGGCAGGGCAGGGCTCCCTGCGGGGAGCAGGGCAGGAGTTCCGTGGGTTGTTTGGGGAAAAACAATGGAAAACCCACCCGAGGGGCCTGGGGGCTGTCGGGGTGGCCAGTGGGAGGTGCCACTCCCCCAGCTGGACCCCAGACCCGAGGGCAGGGGAGGGGACAGCGCCAGGCTCGGGCTTTGCGCCATTTCCGAGGCAACCCGAGCAGCGCCTGGGACCAGAGAGCTCGGGAAGAGGAGCCAGGCTCCGGCTCTGCCTTTGGATCCAGCCCCTGCTCCATCCAGTCCCTCTCCCAGGGAAGGTTTAACAACCAAGGGCAGGCGGCCGCCCGCCCTCACTCACTGGGGGTCACCCTGCAGCCCAGGAGGTTTTCCCGTCAGGTTTTGGGGGGATTCCATGGATCTTCCCTTCCTGCCCAGACTCCTCCGTGCTCCACGCGAGCCCGGGGCTGGTTTGCATTCCAAATAGGCTCGTGCTGCAGGAGCCAACCTCGGAAAACTCATCCAGCACAGTTTGGGAATGCTCTGGGTTAAGCCTGGCTGGGTTAAGCCTGGCTGGGTTAAGCCTGACTTGCCTTTCACTGACAGGGACACTGGGCAGTGTCCTGGGTGTCACCTCATGCAGGAAAAAAGGGACAAGGAGGCCATGTGTGCCTGGCAAAAAAAGGTAATTATTGACACGTTTGGGGTTTATCCTGCCAGGTGCCATTAAAGGAGAATTCTGGAGCTCCTGCTGAGGGCCAGGGAGCAGCCCCTGGATCCGGTGTGTGCCGGTGTCCGGCGCTGCTGGGAGCTCCCTGGGGAGCTGCCGGGGTTTGGGAAGCTCAGGCTGGCTCTGTGCAGGCACTGTGGGTGTGGCACGAGAGGGGGGCAGTGCCACAGGGAGGAAGGTGAGGGAGCTGGGAAGGGAGCAATCCCTGGAGGATTCCCTGGGGAACCAGGAAAGCTTCATTGCCCACTGCCCCCAGGAAATGCAGCCTCTGCCTGTGGCTGCCTGTGTTCCATAGCCATCCCAAAATACCCCCTGCATCCCCAAAATACTCCACCTCTCCTTCCTCCTCTCCTGTCTCCTCTCTGGGGTGACTTTATTGTGACCTTCCAGGGCCTAAAGGGGCTCCCGGAGAGCTGGAGAGGGACTGGGGACAAGGGCTGGAGGGACAGGACACAGGGAATGGCTTCCCACTGCCAGAGGGCAGGGCTGGATGGGATATTGGGAAGGAATTCGTGCCTGGGAGGGTGGGGAGGCCCTGGCACAGGGTGCCCAGAGCAGCTGTGGCTGCCCCTGGATCCCTGGCAGTGCCCAAGGCCAGGCTGGACGGGGCTGGGAGCAGCCTGGGACAGTGGGAGGTGTCCCTGCCCATGGCAGGGGTGGCACTGGGTGGGTTTAAGGTCCTTTCCAACCCAAACCATTCTGGGATTCTGGAATTCTTGATGGTCCCTGCTGAGCCTTCGAGCTCTGCCCCTGCAAATTCCCCCTTGTTCCAACCCCTGCTGGGTTCCCTCCCTCCTGGTTTCCACCCCGGGGTTTCTCCTCACAAAACTGTGCTGAGGCTCTGGGAGGTGCCGGGGGGCTCTGACCTTCCTGGGAACCTGCAGAGTACAGAACACCCCGAGATCCTGAGGGCTCTGACCCCAAAGTCTTTATCCAGAACCATTTCCCGGTGCGTTGTGCACCTGCAGATGTGAGGGGAAGGGATTTGTCTGAGACTGAAGCAGTGGGGAAAGCCCAGAGCCCTGGCTGAGCTGAGCTTGACCGCAGGGCAGGGAAATCGCTGGGATGGTGCCACAAGTGCCTCAGGAATTGCTCAGCTGGGAGCAGTCCCTGGATGTACTTGGATTGTGCTGGGGAGCAGCTCCAGAGCCAGGGGGGTTGGAACGGACCAAAGCCCGGAATGTTCTGTTGTGTCTGTGGCAAACAAGCCCCAAACACTTCCCCACTCTCCCTCCACAGCATTTCCTTGGAGTTCTTGCTGAAATCCAGTCTTTTCCCAAAACAGACAAGAGGGGTTGGAATGTGGGATTGGAAATGAGTGACTGTGATGAGAAGTCAATTTCGCAAAGGAAGGAAATCCCCACTGCTCTGGAGGAAGCCCAGCACGCTTTGTCTGAAGGTGTTTGGGGTTTTCTTTTAACTCTGCCAGCCCCATTCCCCCAAACCCACGGCAGAGCTCTCCCAGTCTCCTGCTGGTTTGTTCTGGGAGGTGAGCTCTGGGCAGGCTCGGGGTATGCCCGGGTGGGAGTGCAGCCGTGGGGGCTCTGATACAGATGTTTGCCTCTGCACTGCTGTCCCTGTGCCCTCATTTCCAACACTGAACCCCTTTCCTTGCAGTAACTCCACTGGGACGTGCCAGGGAAAGGCAAATATTGCAGCTGCAGAGCAGGCTGCGCGGGCAGCCGGGCTGCACCGGGAGCTGAGCACCAGGAGCGATCCAGGAGCTGTTTTCTCTCAGCAGAGTGAGGCGACTGTGAAGCAGAGCGCTCCCTGAATCCCCCCTGCCGCTTCCCGAGCTCCTGCTGAGCGACTCCACTCGACCCCAAGTGCTCCCAGGCTGCTGCTGGCCGAAGGATGGCGGGGGCATGGGACTCCGGGCTGGGGGTTTGCTCGCGATTTCTCTCCCTGTTCACCTCCCCAGCGTTGCCAGCGTGGATTGATCTCCTCAGTGGCGGTGACGTATTTTCCCTCAGTGCAGGTGATGCTCCTTTGTCCTGGGTTACAGAACCACACAATCAACACTCTGGAGAATCAGAGAATCCCAGACTGGTCTGGCTTGGAAGGGACCTTAAAGCCCCTCCAGTGCCACCCCTGCCACGGGCAGGGACACCTCCCACTGTCCCAGGCTGCTCCCAGCCCTGTCCAGCCTCTATTTGGACAATGTCCACCCTCGGGAGATGAAAGGCCGGATACCGAGCAAGGGAAAGCCGGGATTTTGATTTGAGCTGTGATTTTCTCTATTTCAGTCATTTCTCCATTGAAGGTCCGTGTTTCTTTACAAGTTTCCTGCTTTTTACATCCATTTTTTTAGCTGAAAATGGCCACCATGCAAGCATTGGGCAGGCAGCTGAACCCGAGGGCACTCCCTGCCCAGAGGCTCTGCCCACACGCCAACATTCCACACGGGAAGTGTTGCTCACATTCCTGGGGTCACCAGCTCATGCCTCAGACTCACAAACTGTACAGAACCTTCCTCTGACTTCCATTCCCCCCTCCCAGCCCTGGGTGTGCAGAGAAACGGGAGCTTCCAAGTCATGCTCTGCCCCGTTCCCGGGTGAGCATGAATGGCGAAAGTTGGGAATGAGCTTGAGCCCATTCCCTCAGGTTTTATGGGATTCATTTATTTTTGGTCGAACCCTGGGCCTTGAAGAACCTCTTGAAGACCCTTCAGTCTTCAGGGGTCCCTCAGAGTCAGGGACACAACATCAACCCCAAAGCTGTTCCCTCTCCCCACCCGATGTCCAGAGGGGTTGAATCCCTTCTCCGGAGTCTCCCAGACTGCCTGGAGCTGGAGGGAGGCATTTCCTTGCAGCCAGGCCTTGGATCAGAGCCAGCCCAGCCACTCCGAACTCCTGTAATTAGTCAAAATCTGCGGGTGAATTATTTTCTGACAGAAGATGTGGGCAGGCAGGAGTTTCAAGGCTCCATTAGCCCAGGCAGGGTCAGTCCCCTCAGCTTGGTGGCCTGAGCTGCGCTGGAGAGCAGCTCCTGTCCCGGATAAGGAACGAGCACTGACCGATCCGACAGACTGGGAGAACGTTTGTGTGGGCTCCAGCAGCAGCTGATGGGCACTGCGGGGCTGCCTCCCTGCCAGGAAGAGCTGTGGGCAGCCCCTGCTTGGCCCGGGGCCATGGGGGGCCATGGGGGGCTCTGGTGTCCGGCTCTGCCCCGGGGGGACCGGGCTGTGGGTGGGTCAGACCCCCAGGGCTGATAACACCGGAGCGTTACCCAGGAGGGAGCGGCTGCGGCTCCCCGTGAGCCGGGATCCTGCTCGGGCTCACTCCGTGCCTCAGTTGATCCCAAAGGATTCAGTTCTTCCCCCAGAGGGTGCTGGGCACTGCCCAGGCTCCCCAGGGAATGGTCCCGGCCCCGAGGCTGCCAGAGCTCCAGGAGCGTTTGGGCAGCGCTGCCAGGGATGCCCAGGGTGGGGTTGTTGGGGTGTCTGTGCAGGGCCGGGGTGGCACTGGGTGATTCTGGGGGTCCCTTCCCACTCGGGATTTTCCAGGATCCCGTGCGTGCAATGGAATCACCGATGCTGTTCCTCCATGGCAAAGGGGACTCCCAGCCCGAGCTGCAGAGTGAGCTCCCGTCATCCAGAGGCTCCCAGACCTGGCTGCAGCTCCTGCTGAATTCCCTGTCTCGGTGGGGATCAGGCTGTGATCCCCCTGTCCATGGAAAGCTCATTCCGTGCGGATCCAGCTCCGCTCCCTGCCTGCCCCAGTGATGAAAGCCAGAACCGACCCCTCTCACTCAACAGCTGCAGGCCCCAGCACAGAGCCCCTGATGGCCTCTGCCTTGTGCTTCACTCGCCGCTCCTGGGAGGCTGTCAGGGTTCCCCGGCTGCTGGGGAGCTGAGCCGTTATTCCCGCAGAAATGGGAACTTCAACACCCTCGGGAATAATCTCTGTCACAGCCGTCACCGATCCCTGGTCGGCCCCAGCAGTGCCTTTGTGCTCCGTAGGAGGGTGGATGGGCCCAGGGATGGTCGGGATGGTCCCGGGATGGTCCCGGCGCAGCAGGGAGGCTCCCGGGGATGCCGCTCCCCGCTCTTCGCTCCCAGGGGTGACAGCAGCGCCCATCTCTGGGCTAATCCCGGCCGGGAGAGCCCGGGGCGCCTGCGGGACTCGGGTGGGAGCAGCGAGCGATGGGGACACTTCGGGGTCAGCTGGGAGGTGACACCCGGGGGGTGCCGGGGAACAGGGCTGGCACCTCCTCAGACACGAGCGTCCGGCTGGGGCAGCGCTGCTCTGCCGCCCTGGGGAAAAAGGGAAAATCAGTGACGGTGCCGTGGGGAAGGTTTGGGGTTTGCGATGCCGCTCTGAGGTGCAGAACTCCAGGGGGATTTTCCTCATTCAGGAATGAACTCACGGGGTCACCTCGGGCTGATCCCCCGCTCACACAGCGTGGGTAGAACGGGATGGGGATGGGGTCCATGCCAGGAGGGGAGGGGAATCCCTGCTTTTGGCTTAGCCAACCAAACTGCATCCCAACTGTCCCCAAATCCATCCCAAATGTCCCCAACTCCTGTAAGTGTGACAGGTAAAGCTCTTCCAGCCCCTCCCCGCTGCCTGTGCAGCCAGGAGCTGAAAATCTGTCCCCTCGCTTTGGATGCACAGAGGCTGTGGAAAAAGAGAAGAGACGATTTTATTCCACTTTTGCCTCCAGAAATCACAAAATCATAGTGGAACCATAAAATCCCAGACTGGTTTGGGTTGGGAGGGACCTCAAAGCCTACCCAGTGCCACCCCTGCCATGGGCAGGGGCACCTCCTGCTATCCCAGAGCCACACCCAGCCTGGCTTTGGACACTTCCAGGGATGTGGCTTCAACGAAATCCTTCTCTTTTCTTGCTGGGGAAGCCACCCAGGAGGAGACTCGGGGCCAATGGTCACAGTCCCAGCTGCTGTCCCGGGGCCGCGGGGGTTTCCCAGCACAGGGGTGCCCTCAGTTCCAGCCGTTTGCCTTAAAGGCCGGCAGGATTTTCCCTCTCCACCCTGGTGATGTTCCCTGAAAGCCCCTGGCTGATCCCACGGATCCATCGCGGTCCGGGTGAACCGTTCCCCGCCCCTCGGGTGCGTCAGTGCCTGTCACAGCTCAGGGAACATCCCCAGGGAAGGAGCATCCTCAGGGAAACGTCCCCTGCCAGACCATCCTGCAGGAGACTTTCTAAGCTTTGGAGCTTGTGGGGCTCGTTGGAACTTTTCACCAACCCTTTTATTTCAAGCAGCACTGAAAGGAGCTTTGATGGGTGAGAGTGTTTTTTAGAAAAGAGAAATAAGGTTTTTTCAGTGAAGTTTTCGGGATTTGGATTAACTCGTGGGGAGCTTGCTGTGGATTTACCCTGCAAAGGTCAGGGAGGTGTTTGTTAAAGATGTGCTGGGCAGGGCAGGGACCCCAACTGAGGCTTTGGTGAGTCCTGGGGGGAGGATCCAACCTGGGGCCTCTCCTCAGGCAGGGAGCAGCTCCTTCCCTGGAGCTTTTGGTTCAGAGGCTGCAAGGGTCCTGTTCTCACCTCAGCAGGGAGTGAGAATGGACCTGGAAAACCTCTCGGCACCTGCAGAAGCAATTCCTGTTTCGCAGCCGTTCCTGCTGCGTGGAGCAGGGGCTGTTCCCACGGGGAGGAGAAAAAAGGGATTTCTGTGCCTGTGGGCAGGCCTGGGGGCTGGGATCTCAACAAGGAATGAGGGACAGCAGCACTGCTCCCAGCTTTGGGAGGAAAGGAGAAAATGGGAACAGACATTTGGGATGAATCCTCCCCTGGGAGGGTGGGCAGGCCCTGCCCCAGGGTGCCCAGAGCAGCTGTGGCTGCCCCTGGATCCCTGGCAGTGTCCCAGGCCAGGCTGGACGGGGCTTGAGCAGCCTGGGACAGTGGGAGGTGTCCCTGCCATGGCAGGGGTGGCCCTGGGTGGGCTTCGAGGTCCCTCCAGCCCAAACCATTTGGGATTCCCTGAAGGTGTGGGGTGAGGGGGGACATCCCTGCCAAGAGTTACCCCACCCCTGAGCAGGGAATATTGGAATAACTCTCTTTGCCAAGGGAGCAGCTGCTCCTCCTGGAAAGAGAAGCTCTGTAAAGGCTCTGGCTGAGAACAAAGTTACTTTGGAAAACCAGGACAATTCAACTGAACTCTAATTATTCACCACAAATCTTCTGAGCTTCTCTTCTTAAAGAAATGTTTGAGACATCACATTGAGGAGCAGAGATGATGCCACAAGAGATGGATGAGGAATTCCAGGGAAAATGAACGATCAGTAAACAACTGAAGAGCACCTCGGTGCTCGCATGTCCTGGTTAGCAGGTCTGGGTAATGAGGAAACTGGTAAAAATTAAACTGTGGCTTGTTTGCGCCACAATGATTAAAAAAAGAAGAGTCAAACAGTTGGTGAACTTATGTGCAATGAATAAATGAATCAGTTCTATTTTCTCCAGAGGAATCCGAGCAAACAAGAGCAGGGCTCTGTATCTGTGCACACAGCATTGTTTTCAAACCTCAGCTGTTACAAAGCAGAAAATATTTGCAATGGGGAGAACGATTTGAGAAATTAAATCAGTGTGGGAGGGGGAGTTTGCAGTTCTGCCACTCTCCTGGTATCAGCAGAGCCCATCAGGATTTGGTCTTGGTGTGGGGAGCAGGAGGAAATGAGAATGTCAGGGGAGGACAGCACCTGGAGGAGGAATTATTGCTTCATTGTCTCCTGCCGTGCCTCTGATGGATCCTCTGGGAACGGGAGCCACAGAAGCAGCCCCCAGCACGGGGAGGGGTTGTTGGGTATCGCCTCTGCGTCCAGTTCAAGTCAGCATCGGGGTGGTTTGTCAGGGACAGGGCCCTGCCCTGGCCCGGCCCCCCAGTGCTGCTGTGGCTGCTGCCGGAGCCCTGTCCTGCGCCTGGGGGCACTCGGGGACCTTCCAGCCCGGAGGGGCTCGCCTCGGGAACAGGAATTTTGGAGGAGATGCCGGCTTTGCAAAAGCTTTCGTGCCTTTGGTACCTTCCAGTGTGGGAGTCCTCGGGATAGTGGGAGTGTTTGGACTCGAGACCCTGCCCTGGCACCGTCCCCAGCACCTGAAATCAGCTCCCAGTTGGAAGCAGCTTTAGACTGGAGCCCAGCCTGGGCTCCCCACAATGCGCCTGGGCAGGCTGAGCTTTTTGGGAATCGCTCTTTTATCCTCCACAGTGCATCGACCTCAGCCCCAGCACGAGGAATATCCTCCAGGCACAAGGTCTGGGATAGAGCAGACCCCCTAGACCCGTGGCGCCTCTGTGATGCTCCGGGCCCAACCCCTGAGGCACAGGCTGATCCCAGAGCCCACAGGCTGATCCCAGAGCCCACAGGCTGATCCCAGAGCTCACAGGCTGATCCCAGCATCCACAGGCTGATCCCAACACCCACAGGCTGATCCCAAGGCCCACAGGCTGAACCCAGAGCCCACAGGCTCATCCCAGCACCCATAGGCTGATCCCAACACCCACAAACTGATCCCAGCACCCACAGGCTGATCCCAAGGCCCACAGGCTGATCCCGTATCCTTGAGCTGGCACAAAGCTGGCTGAGGACATGTGAGCGTCCCTTGTTCCCTCCTTGAACAGTGTTTGCCATGAAGAAAACCCTCCTCCACCACCACATATGCCCCCAGTCCTGCTGACAGACTGGTCCCTGCTCCTTCCCAGGGCCTGCCCCAGTCAGCACAGGGACTGTGGAGATATTCCCAGATTTTCTCCTGGCACTGCCTGGCTGTGTTGTCCAGCCTGGCAAACCCTTCCCTTTCCCTGCTCTGTTTGCTGTGAAGCAGGAACAGATTGTGATGGCAGCAGACAGCAGAGCTGACAGCTCTCAGCTTTCTCAGCTCCCTCAGCTCTCCCAGCTCCCTCTCCTCCTTCAGCTCTCCCAGCTCCCTCATCTCCCTCTCCTCCCTCGTCTGCCTCAGCTCCCTCTCCTCTCTCAGCTCTCTCAGCCTTGTTTATGAATTAAAATCATTTTTCCCACCCCAAAGTGCCATCCTGGGAACGCTTTGGAGCTGCTCAGCTCCTCTGCTCCTTCACAGCAACACCTGAATCCTTCATGTCCAGACATGGAGCTCCCAGTTTCTTCATTTCACAGAATCCCAGAATGGTTTAGGTGGGAAGGGACCTTGGAGATGATTTTGTTCCACCACCTGCCATGGCAGGGACATCTCCCACTGCCCCAGGGTGCTCCAAGCCCCGTCCAGCCTGGCCTGGGACATTTCCAGGGATCCAGGGGCAGCCACAGCTGCTCTGGGAATCTGCTGCACTCCCTCTATCCCCTCCCTGCAGGTGGAAGTGTGGCAAACACTGGGAGCTCTGACTCTCAATGGCACAGGAATTCTCTCTTTTTAGGCTGCTTTGGCCATTCCCCACATTCCCATCCCTCCTTGGCAGGGTCGGGGATAAGGGGCTGGATGGGATGAGGGGATGGGAGAGGCAGGAGGAGTCGGGAATGTTCCAGAGCCCCAGCACAGGAAGAGATGCTCCAGGCATGCAAAAACGAAGCCTAATTAAAATGAATGAGAATTATTTTTATCTCCTTAAACAATTGTACGATCACATTTTAATTAAAATAATGTTAAAACATTTCTCTTTTTTTGGATTTTGCTAATGTAGATGCTCACGGCCTTATCACAAACAGACAAAGAGCCTGGGAGGACTTTTCTTTTTCCTAAGAGGCTTTTAGTGGCAGTAAATTAAGATCTATGGATACGTGTGAGGAGAATGGGCATGAAGACAGCAGCGAGTTAAAGCTGTGTCTGGCTGAGGTTTTATTTTCTCCTTCCCATCATTTAACTGGATTTTGCTGTTGTGAAGCTGTTCCTGCACACGGAGCTCTTCACAGCTCAGAGAAACCTCGACTGAGAGAGAACTGATGCCCTGAGGGGCAGCACTGCCTTCCTTGGACGCTCCTTGCACCCACCCCAGCTCTTCCCAGGGAGGTTCTGTGCCCTGTGCAGACCAAATCCCCGCGGTGATTCCTGCTCTGTCCCTCAGGAAGGTGCAGGTCCCTGTGGGAGATCTGGAGCTGGGCTGGAAGGAGAGGTCGGGAAGGACGAGTGGAGTGGGGACAAAGGGGAATCCTGGGGAAATAAGAGTGGGAGGAAACAGATTCAGTGGATAAAAGATCCTGTTTGTTAAGACTGAGGAGAATCATGGAATCGTTAAGGGTGGAAAAACCTCCAAGTTCATCAAGTGCAGCTTTGGACTGGATCCCACCATTCCCACAAAACCCCGTCACGAGGTGCCACATCTGTTGAGTTTTGGACACTTCCAGGGACTGGGAACTCCACCACTGCCCTGGGCAGCCTGTTCAGGGTTTAACCACTCTTCCAGTGAAGCAATTTTCCCAAAATCCAACCTGAATTCCGCTGGCACCACCCCAGGTGATTCCCTTCTCCGGTCACCTCTTACCTGTCCATGGGCTGCAGGGTCGAGAGCTTCTCCTGGGCAGGTCCCAGCTGGACAAACCCCCTCCTGCAATTCCCATCCTGGGGGTGACGGTGATTTTAAAGATCCCCAGGAGTATTTGGAGATGTCAGCTGGCACATGCAGGGCTCGGCACCCGCCCGCAGAGCTTGGCACAGCTCCTTCGCTCATTGACGAGGCTGCCTGGGGAGCAGAGCCCCGGCTCAGAGCGTGGGGGCCGCTCAGCCTGGAGAAGGACAGGGGCTGTGGGGTCCTCATGGCCAAATCCCAGTGTCTGAAGGGGTCACAGGGGAGCTGGACATGGAATCTGCACTGGGAACGGGAGTGCCAGGACAGGGGGAGTGGGTTCAGGCTGAGAGAGGGGAAATCCAGGGTGGATACTGGGAAGGAATTCCTGGCTGGGAGGGTGGGGAGGCCCTGGCACAGGGTGCCCAGAGCAGCTGTGACTGCCCCTGGATCCCTGGCAGTGCCCAAGGACGGGGCTGGGAGCAGCCTGGGACAGTGGGAGGTGTCCCTGGAAGGTGATGGAACCAGATCATCTTTAAATTCCCCGCCAACCCAAACCTGTCTGGGATTCTGGGATTCTGTGCACCCAAAGCCCCAAGAGGGAGCACAATGGAGCTGCCTTTACAAGGAGAGGATTTAGAAATCCACAGTTTTTGTGCTGAAAAGGAAACAGAAGTTTAATCAAGAAACACCTTAAATGGTTTGAAGCAGAAACCACCAGAAGACACTCTGGACTTTTGAAGGCTGGAATAAAACCTCTCTGATTTACTGATTTCTTTATTTATTTCTGGAGGGTTTTTGCTAAAAAGTAGAAACATTTCCTTCCCACACATCCCATTCCCAGGCAAGGAGGAGATCCGAGCCCTGCCTCAGCCAAAGGCACAGCTTTACCAAGCCTCACTTATCAATTAAACCCACTTTTCCAACCTCAAAACGCCATCCTAGGAACCCTCTGGGGCTGCTCAGCTCCTTTGCTCCTTCACAGCAACACTCAGCTCCATTTTCCTGCCCAGAGGAGCCCTGAGGTCGAGATCAGACCATTTCTGTAAACGAAGCTGCAGGAGCTGAGCCAGTGCCCGCGGTGCAGCAGGGCCAGCTCAGGGCAGGCACAACTGCAGCGGCGTCTCCGCAGGAAGGACGAGCACCAAACTCTCCTCCACCAGCCGACCTTCTCATCCCTCCCTGCTCCTGGAGCCGCTCCAGGAGGACACAAACCCATCTGTCTGCCTGGGACACTGTCTTGGCATGTCCCCAGGGCAGCTCCAGAGCCACTGTAAGAAGGGATGGGAGGAGAAGCCATCGGCAGGGGCACAAGGACACAGCAGGGGGACTTCTGTGGGTGGGGGTGGTGCCTTGGTGCGGCACCTAAAGCCAGAGGCCAGACACAATTGTCAGGAAAATTAATCCACACACACCAGAGGTTTATGTCCAAAAAGGAGACAGAGGAGTCCTTTTACTTTATTCGAATAAAGGGAGAGGCCATGGNAAAACCTTCATTCCTTTCACAATTAAGGGGATAAAAGCGGGGATTTATTGAAGGGCCTCCAGGTACATTTCGGGCAGTCAGAGCCCCAGGGGCTACCCCCAGAATGGACCACGGGGTCCCGGGGTTTCACACTTCAATAAGTTTGGTCCATTTGCGTATCGGGGTTAATCCTCCAATTACAGCTTCAGGTAATGCAGTCATTACCCCCAGTTTGCACCCCCTAACCCACTTTGCATTTCTCGGGGCCTGAGGCAGTGAGGTGTCCTTGGTTTCCAGGCCTAGAGAGGAATTGTTTTGTCTGACCAGAATGGGAGAACAGCAGCTAACAGTCTGTATGGAGTTTAGAGTTATACACTAAGGAATTACAGGACATGAAAAATACAAAAGCTGAAATCCTAAGGCGTCAGGGGCACTTCCAGACTGCAGGAGTCGGGATCAAAAGGGCTGGAGCTGGCTGGAGGCAAGACATATCCAAAATGCTTGAGAGTTTTAAGGCTGATTCCAGGCTGACTGGGGAGGGGGGGTGCATTAGGTCTGTACCAGAACTGGTTTCTCCTTTGCTGGAAATGTGTGTTCTTCTTAAAAAATGTGTAAACCAGAGAAATGGTGCATGTGAAAATGGAGATGGTTTGGTTTGGCTGGGCTGATTTATCACCAAAAGTGTTGATGCTTTTGGGGTCCTTTGCTGAGGACGGGGCTCCTGGAGCCCCACTGGTGGTCAGGAGAGATCTTCCCTGGGAGAGCAGCTCCCGTCCCTGGACATTCCCCCTGGGGCCCGTCAGCGACACGGAGACTGTGAAACCTCACCTTTATCATTCAGTGCCGGAGAAATCAGAATGGGCAGGGAGAGGAGGATGAGAGCTCCGGCAGCGCTCAGCACTTACAGAGCCATCAACCCCTGCTGGAGCTCATCCCCAGACACCGGAGGTCTGTCACCCCCCCGTCCCCGTCCCCTCCCCTCACTCAGGGGATGCTGTTCCTGTGTCCCATTTGCAGGACATCCAAACAAAAGCTTCTCAAACCCACCCTGAGCTCTGAGAGCTCAGCCCAGGGCAGAGTTTGTGCTCCCCGAGAGGGCAGAAACCCCCTAGACTCTGAAATTCCTCTGAGGGGCAGGAATCTCTCCTGAGCTGCTGCTGTGGCAACACCTGGAAAAGGTGGATCCTGCTCAGCATTCCACGGCTCATCACCCCGAGGATTAGAGGAGAAATCACAGAATCCTGGAATGGTTTGGGTTGGAAAGGCCCTTAAAGCCCACCCAGGGCCACCCCTGCCATGGGCAGGGACACCTCCCACTGTCCCAGGCTGCTCCCAGTCCCAATGTCCAACCTGGCCTTGGGCACTGCCAGGGATCCAGGGGCAGCCACAGCTGCTCTGGGCACCCTGTGCTAGGGCCCAGCCAGGAATTCCTTCCCAAAATCCCATCCATCCCTGCCCTCTGGCAGTGGGAAGCCATTCCCTGTGTCCTGTCCCTCCATGCCTTGTCCCCAGTCCCTCTCCAGCTCTCCTGGAGCCCCTTTAGGCCCTGGAAGGGGCTCTGAGCTCTCCCTGGAGCTTCTCCTCTCCAGGTGAGCACCCCCAGCTCTCCCAGCCTGGCTCCATGGTGGGGATTTCCCACCCTCGGATCATCTTCCTGTCCCTGGTCATGCTCAGCAGCATCACAGCTCCTGTTCCCTGTGTCCGACTCCATTCCCACATTATCTGGGCCACGGGGCCATGGATCCCATCCCTGCCTGGCATTCTCTAGCTGGGAGATGAATGCCTGGTTCCTCCGTGCAGACAGAGTACGAGGGAACAGCTCCATCATAAAATAAGAGAGGAATTACTGCGTGTCCACGGCCCCGCTGCTCTCCTGGGAAGAGCTGAAGCTTCCCTGTATTTCCTGAGCGGAGCCGTGGCCGTCACCCCTGCCCGGAGCGAACGTGCTGGAGCCCGAACCGTGGCGAAGTGCCGCTGCCCTCCCCTCGCCGCATTAATTAGCACCGAGTTCATTAAGGAGGAGAGCAGAGCGATCCCACCCGGCCCGGCCGAGGGGCTGCAGAGCCCGGCAGCCAATTCCATGGAATCGCTGCCTCCCGCTCCCCGCGCTGTCCGCGAGGGCAGGGCAGGGACACAGCCCGGCCCCGGGAGCTCCTCCGAGCAGGGACGAAACCTTTCCCAGCCCCCAGCCCCCGGCCCCCAGCCCCCAGCCCCCGGGGATGT
>VWZW01004523.1:42092-78956 GCA_013397115.1 Edolisoma coerulescens
GTGCCAGCCCTGCTCCCCGGCACCCGGCACAGCTGGGGCTGTGGGGCTGCTCCCAGCTCCTCGGGAGCTCGGGGAAAGGAGGGCACAGAAGCACCAGGAGAAGCAGGAGGAGAGAAGATGAAAGCTGGCACTTCTCTCTCGAGGCAAGGCAAGAAATAAACCCGAGCCCTCCTCCTTCCCTACCCCCTTTTTTTATGAATTACCATATTTGTTTCCTTTCTTGGCCTAGGAGATGGGTTTGTGCCCAAAATGGATCATGTGCTCCTTCCTTTCTGGCTGACAGCTCCTGAAGGGAGCAGGGAGCTTTTCCTTTCTGCTCCAGCACTTCCATCATTGCTGCCTGGCTGGAACTGAAGCCCAGGCTCGGGCAGGGCTCTGGCACCGAGTCCCAGGAATTTCATGGAGCTGCTTCAGGCACTTCGGAACAAGGCTGGGAAAAGGCAGTGGTGACTGTAGTGGGGGGCATTTCGGAGAATTGGATTTATCCAGGTCCTAAAACACCGGATTGGGAGTGATTTCTGAAAAGGGGATGGTGCTGCCTGCTTTTCTCAGGTGTCTGAGGGAGAGTTGTGGCAAAAAGGACCTGGAGCTGCTGGAGTGATTCCAGGGGAGGCCACGGAGCTGTGCCAGGGCTGGAGCCCCTCTGGAGCCAGGCTGGGAGAGCTGGGGGTGCTCACCTGGAGAGGAGAAGCTCCAGGGAGAGCTCAGAGCCCCTTCCAGGGCCTAAAGGGGCTCCAGGAGAGCTGGAGAGGGACTGGGGACAAGGCATGGAGGGACAGGACNAATTCGTGGCTGGGAGGGTGGGGAGGCCCTGGCACAGGGTGCCCAGAGCAGCTGTGGCTGCCCCTGGATCCCTGGCAGTGCCCAAGGCCAGGCTGGACGGGGCTTGGAGCAGCCTGGGACAGTGGGAGCTGTCCCTGCCATGGCAGGGGTGGCCCTGGGTGGGCTTTAAGGTCCTTTCCAACCCAAACCATTCCAGGATTCCGTGCAAGTTCTGTCTGAACCTGGGAAAGTTCGGGACTCTGGCAGTGACCGAGTGTCCCAGGCCAGCCCTGAGGTGACAGAGTTTGTTCCTTGTGTTTAATTCTCTGCCCAAGCCTCACCTGCACCAGTGGCTTTCCAGGTCTGATGCTGGAGGCCAAGGAGAGCTTCAGGAAACCGGGATGGAATGGGGGGAAAGCAACGGGATCTTGGAGAGAAACTGCTCTGAGGGGAGCAGCTGCTGGAGCTCGAGCAGCTCCTGAAGTGCCTCTTTGATGTCCTGACCACAAATTCAGCCCCTGAAAGTTCAGAGCCCCCATTTCCTTTGTTGACTGGAAATAAAAGTGAGCTCTTGCTTTGGGATGCTGGGGCCGAGATTCCCAGAGCCAGGAGTTGGGAAGAACCCAGTCCCATGGGCTGCAGACCAGGACATTTCCTCCGTGGACTATTCCAAGTGGAAGTGTCCTGGACCCTCTCAAGTCCCGTCCATCCCTGGAACTGCCTCTGCCAGGGCTGGTCCTGCTGGCTCCGTCCCGTTCCCTGGCAGCAAACTCCCAACTCTGGGGCTAAAAATAGCGGAGCCTTGGAGCCTCTTCCCAGAGAAGGCAGGGAAAACTAAACAAGGAGACGGAATGAATGAAGGGCTGAGCATTCCCAAGTCTCTGCTTCCCACGTTATGAAACAGAGACGGCATCTGTGAGCCTGATCCCAGATTGATGTGAGCAGAGATGTTTGTTCAGTGCCCGCAGTGAACACCTTCCAATCGATGCAAGGAAATGCAGCTGGGCCTTTGTTGTGCTCGGGGTTTATGTTTGGAGAAGAATTGGAATTTTCTCTTTTATTCCTCGCCTCAGACAGTTTAAGAGAGTGAATCTTGAATGGGGCACGGCGGGGGCAGTGAAGGACGAGACAAAGGCAGGAACTGTCATTGGCAAAGGTTTCATTGCACATCCTGGGATTTATTTCTTTCCTGCTCTCCCCCCAGAATTGTTTCCATAGACCAAGAGAGTTAAACCCATCATAGGGAAAACACAGGTTGGGAATTGAGAATTATTGAGGGAAAGAAAAATGGGAAAATCCCTGAGCTTGGCTGAAAAAAGTCTGTATGAGGTGGTCCCATTCCTCCAAGTCCTGGTTCCGTGGGTATTCCCTGACTCAGCTCGGGGAATGGGCAGGAAACCAACCCAGAAATAAAATGAAATGAAATGAAATGAAATGAAATAAAATAAAATAAAATAAAATAAAATAAAATAAAATAAAATAAAATAAAATAAAATAAAATACAACCATGGGAATATAAAAATAAACCCACAGAGTCCCAGCCTGGTTTGGATCAGAAGGGACCTTAAAGATCACCCAGTTCCAGCTCTGGTGACGGGGGCTGGGAACAGTCCTGGCTTGTCTGGATGCTCTGGGTTAACCCTGGAGTGGAGCCTTGGTTTAACAGTGACAGCAGCAGCAGTGCTGCCAATTCCTGGTGCAAATCCCCTCCAAAGGAACCTCTGGCGTTTCTGATCAGGGCTCAGGGTGGCTGCCTGAAAATTTCCAGGCACTGATATTAATTCCCTGTGTTTGCACCAGCTCAGCCGTGAGCTCGTGCCTCTGGAGCTCTCCAAAGCCCAGCTGCTGACCCGGAGCTGCAGCTGCTGCTGGGCTGGAATTCCTGCCCTTGGGAATGGCGCTGGAGGGAGCCCAAGGAGGAGCTTGGGCAGAGCAGGGGGTACCAAACTCCGCTTCTCTCCCCAAGAGGCAGCGCAGCCTCCCCAGGGCGCTGCCAGGCCCGCAGGGCCTCGGTTCCCAAACCCTCCCTGGAAAACCCTGGAAATAAAACTGGACTTTGCTGCTAACTGGGCAAAAAGCTGAGCCTGGTTCTGCTGGCTTCGGGATCGGCTCTCCGAGAGCTGTGGTTCATGTCCAGACTGCTGAACTCAGTTCTTCAGCTCGGTTTTAGCTGGGATTTAAGCTGTGCTAAGAGGAGGCGATGGCTGAGCCCAGCCTGAGCTCAGCCTCACCCCAGTCCATCCATCATCCGGGCAGGGAGACTTCAGTGCCAGGGAGTCCTGGAATGGGAATGGGATCCAGGTGTTCTGTATGCAGCTCTCATTCGCCACCAACTGCTCCTCCATGCCCAGAGTATTTGTAGGAAAGATAAGGAAAGGTCACCACAGCCCCAGTGTCCCTTCCTCGGCCTGAGCCTGGCTCCCATCTGGGGCAGACAGTGATGGGAATGGCCCAGCCAGGATCTGGGGATTTGGGATCCACCCCTGGGGGGCACAGCTGGGATCAGGGGATTTGGGATCCATCCCTGGGGGGCACAGCCGGGATTAGGGGATTTGGGATCCACCCCTGGGGGGCATAGCTGGGATCAGGGGATTTGGGATCACCCCCTGGGGGGCACAGCTGGGATCAGGGGATTTGGGATCCATCCCTGGGGGGCACAGCCGGGATTAGGGGATTTGGGATCCACCCCTGGGGGGCACAGCTGGGATCAGGGGATTTGGGATCTGAGAGCACAGAAAAGCAGCAACATTTGCACAGCCCATTGTACTTCCTTGTTAATGGAGATGTAACCAGTGGAAAAAGATCCACAGATTTCAGAGCCAGGGCTTTCCAGGCAGGGAGGAGCAGCAGTTCCACCCTTTGGATTTCTCATGCCAGGATGAATCAGATGCCGGAGCCTGGCTGCTCCCTTTGTCTGGCAGTTCCAGTGCCTGCACGCTGTCAGCCTTGGAAAGGGCCTGGCTTTGGGGTGGCAGAACAAAGGGGCCGGGAAGGGCCCTTTGATCCCCAAAGCCTCGGAGCAGGGGGGCCCTGCTCGGCTCCTCCTGGCAGGGGACCCCAGCCTCGCTTTTATTTCCCTTTTCCCTGGGTAAAGAGAGCCCTTTTCCACGTCCCCTGGGCTGGTGTCCAGGGCCAGGCTGGGGGAGCTGAGCCCCAGCTCCCTTCCCTGCAGCCCAGCCCCGGCTGCTGCGTTCCCACTCCCATCTCCCTCATGCCAGGGCTCCCGTGCGGGCACAGCCCGGCCTGAGGAGCCCCTCAGCTGCCCCCGAGCCTTCGCCGTGGCCCGGGGCCCGCAGGCTCAGCCCTCCTGCTCCAGCGCACCCGCTGGTTCCGGAGCGGGAGGGATCCCAGGGATTGTCCCGGAGCCGCTCTGCTGGGACACTCAGAGCTCTCCCTCTCTGCTGCTCGCAGCCTCGTAGCCATAGAAACTCCGGGAATTTATAGGCACCACACGGCGCCTTGGGCTGAAGCTACACGGGAGCAGCAGCGCCAGGGCCCCACGCGTGCCCGTCCCCGCAGGGCGGCACAGGGCTGTCCCCAGGCTCCGCTGCGCTTCCCACGAGCCAGGCCTGGGGACAGCAGCAGCTCCCGTGGGAATTCAGCAGCCGGGATTTGGAGCCCTTTCGGGGCGGGATGGGGGGTGCTCCCCACCAGAGCTCAGGGGGCACCGTGGTGACACCCAGGAATTGGCACAGTTGTCACAACACAGCGATCTCCGATGGCACCATCAGTGCTGGGACAGGGACGCCTGCTGCTCACCAGATGGCCCTGGGAGAGACAGGATGGGGTTTGGAGCATCCTGGTCCAGTGGGAAAAGTCCCTTCCCCCCGGCAGGGGGTGGCGCTGGGTGGGCTTTGAGGTCCCTTCCCACCCAAACTGTCCTGGGATTCTGTGATTCCATGGAAATCTACTCAGCTTGGGGCCCTCAGTCCAACTGTACAACACCCCATCCAAGGTCTGGTTCCAAATGTCTCCACATGCAAATGGGCTCTCAGTGATCCAGTTGGAATCTTCCTTCTGGAGAAGGAACAGGGATTTGGAACCAATTTATAGCATAAGACTCTAAAATTAAACTTGTCTGCAAAGTGAGTGGAGTTCAAAGCCAGGACAGACCAAAAAACCCCGAGTGAACCTGAAACTTTGGAAATAGAAAATCAGCTTTGGATTTTCCCGTGTTTTTCCAGGAAGGCACCAGCTCCTCCTGTGTTCTTCAGTCTCCGTAAAAAACCCCTGAAGTCAAAACCCAAATAACTCTGAACAAAAAGACAAAACTGCACGGTGAGAGAAGGGTGGGAGGGAACATTTCACCAGCAGCTCTGCTCAAAACAAAGAGGGTTTTCAGCTCCTTGATCACACGGAGGATGTGAATAAAGGAATTAAAGCCGTGGATATTTTCTGTGATCACGCATCTCCAGGAGAGCTGATGAAGTTCTTGGGAAATGCAGAAAGCAGCTGAGAAATGTCAAAGCAATGAAGGCATTTCCCGAGTGGCTGTTCCAAGGAAGTGACAGCAAAGGCTCCATCCAGAAACGCTGACTCCGTGCTGAGATGGAGCAGGAGTGACAAGGAAAGGGGAAATTAAAAGATAAGAACATTTTCCAGTGGCCAGGAATCATTTGGGCATTGTTGGGACCACAGTGCAGGAGCCAAACCTGAGCCTGTGTTCGCTGCCAGTCAGGAATCCCTTGGGAGGGCCCTCAGAGCCCACCCAGGGCCACCCCTGCCATGGCAGGGACACCTCCCACTGTCCCAGGGAGCTCCAAACCCCGGCCAGCCGGGCCTGGGACACTGCCAGGGACGCGCCATCAGAGTCCCAGGAAAAGCAGAGTTTGAGTGCAGGCTTTGGGCAGTTCCTGAGCCATTCCTCACTGAGGTGGGGAGAAGGGGATGATCCCTTTTTATTTATCATTGGTTTATTCCTTTATTTTCATTAAAAAACAAAATCAGTCCTAAAAGGTGTGGTCACATCCCATCTCCAGCTGATTTTCCTGGCACTTTCTGTCCCTGAGCCACTGCTGTCCCTCAGTCCCCCCACACCATTTCCACCCCCCAGGCACGAATCCCCCCACCCTAAAGCAGACAATTACCTTGGACAGGGTGACCTTGAAAGGGGCTTTTTTTCTGGATGAAGAGTTTCTCCACATCGTCAAATCCCAAACCCGTCCTGACACAGAGCTGGGATGGAGAGGGATCCATCCATTCATTTATCCAAGACCAGAGGCTGTTGTGATCAGTGCAAAGCTGGGTTTGGGTCTTTCCCGAGGGAATTGCTTTTCCCTTTTGGACCCAGCTCTGTCCCACTGCACCCCTTGTTTTTTGGGATCAGCTCTCAGTGTTCAGCGCTTCGCTTCCGGCACAGGGAGATGGGGGTGGGGGGGGTTAAACTTTGTTTGGGAAAAGCAGGCAGGAGAGCAGGGATGGGGTTTGGGGAGCGGGGATGGGGTTTGGAGAGCTCAGCCCCTGGAGGCCACTTCAGTTCTGCACATTTTGCATCTCAAGGCTGAAATCCGTATTTTGACTCCTGAATGCCAGTCTGGGCTCTGGGGAGGGCAGCAGCTTAGGCAGGGATGTGTTTTCCAGTGGCTCAGTGCTTCCAGGAGAGGCTGGAAGCAGCCAGGGCTATCTGGCACTCACAGCTCCCATGGATGTCTGGGACATGTGGATTTGTCCCAGAGTATCCACCCGGAACGTGGCCGGCTCTGCTCCTCCGTGGGATGCCGTGGGCAGCAGGCTCAGAGGTGGTGCTGCCCCTCTGCCCCCTCTGGATCCCCCCTGGGCTCCTGCATCCAGCTCCAGCCTCCTTGAACAGGAGGGACACGGAGCTGTGGGAGAGAGCCCAGAGGAGGCCCCAGGATGATCGGAGGATGGAGCAGCTCTGCTGGGGGAAGAGGCTGGGAATGTTCACCTGGAGAACGGAAGCTCCAGGGAGAGCTCAGAGCCCCTTCCAGGGCCTAAAGGGGCTCCAGGAGAGCTGGAGAGGGACTGGGGACAAGGGCTGGAGGGACAGGACACAGGGAATGGCTTCCCACTGCCAGAGGGCAGGGATGGATGGGATTTTGGGAAGGAATTCGTGGCTGGGAGGGTGGGGAGGCCCTGGCACAGGGTGCCCAGAGCAGCTGTGGCTGCCCCTGGATCCCTGGCAGTGCCCAAGGCCAGGCTGGACGGGGCTTGGATCAACCTGGGACAGTGGGAGGTGTCCCTGCCATGGCAGGGGTGGCACTGGGTGGGCTTTGAGGTCGCTTCCACCCAAACCATTCCCTGATTCCATGACAGGATCTCTGCTGTTCTTTCCACACTTCCCTGCTCAGACCCTGCCACAGAAGCTTTTCCAGGCTATTAACAAATCAAGGTCAGCCCCTTCCAGGCCGTGCTGACGTCGGATCTGCAGGTTCCCGGTCCTTGGGGATCCCTTTTCCTCGCTCGCCGTTGGGCTGTGGCTGAACCCAGATGTTCGGCAATCTCCAAATTCCTCAGCTCATTAACTGGCATCACATCTGACCTGGGAATTTCTGCTGCATCCTCATCTCTCCGCCCCAAGATCAGGGACAGGTGCTTGAAAACCACCAAGGTTCTTCTTGCAGTGCTTGAGTGTGAATTATTATTATTATTATTATTATTATTATTATTATTATTATTATTATTATTATTATTATCACCATCAGTGCAGTGCTGGGGATGAGTCCCCTCCCGAGCTGGGGAGCAGACTATGGAGCATCCCTGTGCAGGAACACAAGGGAGAGGGGCAGGAGGGATTTCAGCAACACCATGAGGATGGGAATTGTGCTGCTTGCTGGGTTTGCCTTTGCCCAAAACATCCAGGGGAAGGGCAGGGACTGGGACTGAGATTTCTCTGAATTTAGGGAAGCAGAACATGGGAACAGACGAGGATCTGCTGAACAAATTGTACAGACAGAGCAAAATGGTGATGTCTGTGGTGTTCTGCTCCATGGGGAAAGGCTGGGCTCAGCCAGGCCTGGCCTGCTGTGGGGAAGTCAGGGGCAGGGTGAAGGATAAAGGACATCCCTGGGTATCCCATCCCGATACAGGACATCCCTGGATATCAGATCCCGATAAAGGACATCCCTGGGTATCCCATCCTGATAAAGGACATCCCTGGATATCAGATCCTGATAAAGGACATCCCTGGGTATCCCATCCCGATAAAGGACATCCCAGGATATCAGATCCCGATAAAGGACATCCCTGGGTATCCCATCCTGATAAAGGACAGCCCCGCTGGTTTATCACACCAGGCATTGCGATAACACAAATCCTGGCTGGGAGGGCTCTCAGGTCTCTGCTTTGCCAGGGAAAGGCTCATCCATGTTGCTCCTTCCTGAGGGATGCTCATCCCAATCCCTCCTGCACAGCTCGCGGGATGCTGTTGCTGCCCCATTCCCAGGCAATTTATTCCAGTGTTTCACCGGCCCCATCTCAGAAGAGTTTTCCCCAATGTCCAGCTGAGATCTGCCTTGTCAGGAGTGAATCCAGCTGCTCCTGGTTTAATCCAAAGGCTCGTTTGGAGGGATGCACCACGGGGGCTGGAAAGGCAATTCCCGGCAGCGGGAGCTCCTTGTGCAGCTCCTTTTCCTCCAGCTCAGAACACAACAGGGATGGGATCCCGAGGCATTCCTGGAAGAGCTGGGATGAAGAGCTGGGTAACAGCTTCCTTCTGTTGCCTTCTCTGGTGGGAATAACTCAGAGCAGGGGAAGGGAAAGGTTTGGCAGTTCCGGGAGGACTCAGGTGCTCACTGGGGTGACCTGGAGGCAGCCACAATGAGCAGCAGCTTTTTGGGCTCAGAAATGAGGAAATGTCCCTTTTTCTATCAAGGAAAATCACAGACAATGCCCTCAAGCAGCTCCTGCCCTCAGGCATGAAAAGAGGGATTGTTTTCCCTTCCTGCACCTTTCCTGGGAGTCTGAGCAGCTGAAATCCCAAATCCGTGACTGACTTATTGTCCCTTTCTTCATCACGTTTCTCACTGCTTGCCAAGCTTTGGGACACAAAGGGAAATCCATGAATATAAAACACTCCATAATCCCACAAAACACCCAGCAAATGGATAAACACAAATGAGCTCCCCCTTCCTGCAGGACTGGGATCTCCATTAGCTCCTGGATGCCGGGGGCTGTTCCCATTATTCCCATTCCCAGTGAACAGCACATCCATTTCCTGCCCCGTTGTGTTTTCTGTGTTTTCTCCCAGCATCACTAATTCAGTTCGGTGCCTGTGAAAAGAAGGGAGTCAAAGATTTGCCTGGGGTAAATCAGGATAAAGGAATGATTTACAGAAGGTGTTCCCTTCTGAAATCCTGGGCTGGGTTTTGTGGAACCCAGAGAGCAATTCCTGCAAACAGAGGTGAAATTCCAGCCATGGAAATAACCTGGAATTCAGATATCCCATCTATTCCAGAGCAATTGTAAAGCCTCTCAGAGCAGCCTGAGTTACAGCCCAGCCACTCCACCACTGCATCCCACATCCAGCTCATTCCTGTTGTTTTTTCCACATAAATAGTTCCAGAAGAGGAATTCATGAGTCCCAGGGACTGGTGACAGCTCTGGCTCGGGATGAGGAGAGCAGGGAAAGGAATGGACGGGGGGCCCTTTGGAAGAGGCAGCAAAGCAAAGGAGGCTGAGGGAGCTGGGATCCTTTGGGATGGGGTTCAGGCATGGAGTGGGCTCTGTGGGGACCCATCCCCAATCCCTGATCCCTCATGGGATGAGGTGGGATTGGGCTCTGTGGGGACCCATCCCCAATCCCTGATCCCTCATGGGATGAGGTGGGATTGGGCTCTGTGGGGACCCATCCCCAATCCCTGATCCCTCATGGGATGAGGTGGGATTGGGCTCTGTGGTCACCCAGGGCATGAGGTGGCAGCTCCTGCGACCCCCCAACCCGCCAGCCATGGCACTTCTGCTGTTTTTGGGGTGCAGGATTTCCCTTCCTCGGTGCTCCAAACCCCAAACTCCCCCAGGCTGCCAGGCAGGACCGATCTGGCCCCGGTGTGAGCAGGAGGTGACCCTGGGCAGGTCCAGCCCGGCTGAGCGCTCCCAGCCCCGCAGAGGGTTGTGAAGGGGAAGATGCCCTTCCCTTCCCTTCCCTTCCCTTCCCTTCCCTTCCCTTCCCTTCCCTTCCCCCAGGAGTGTGGGGGGAGCCCTGTGGGGCTGAGCTTTGCCTCCAGATCCNGCTCCCGGCAGAGAGTGGCCGCGCTCCGTGAGCAGCCAGAGATTCCGATCCCATCCCGATCCCAGCAGCAGCAGCAGAAGTTGGTGCTGTCCCCATTGTCCCCATTGTTCCAGCCCAGGGTGCCGCTGGAATCCTGGAGCGAGCCTGGCCGGGATTGGAGAGCCGGGATGGACACCTGGAGCCTCACTGGAGGGTGGGAATGGGCACCCCAGAGGTGCCCATTCCCCCAGAAATCCATGGAATTCAACGCAAACATCTCCCACAGCTCCGGGGTATCCCTTCCAAGTTCTCCTCCTGCCCACACCTCCCCCGGAGCCCAGGGGAAAGGGCGGAGGCGCAAAGGGAAAGGCAAAACACAATTCCTGTCCTTTGGGAGCCTCAGCCTCTTGGAATTCATTTTCCTTCCACATCAGAATGAACAGAGAAATCCAGAAATCCTTCCCCAAGCGGAAATTTAATTTTGGAAATGTCAGAACCCCCTCCTGGAAATGCTTCGCTCTCCAACACTGAAGCAGGAGGATTTGAAAAAGCAAATGTAATCTAGAAATATGAAAATACTCTTAAAATATGGATCCCATTCCATATGATTGAAATTCCTCTTACACCTCACTGTGCTCCACTAAAACAACAGCACAAACCCTGAGTTAAACCCAACAGAAGCTGGAATTTAAGTGCCCCATTTTGAGCACGGATTATTTCCACTTCCAAGGGTGACTCTTCCCTCATTAGAGCCTCCCATTTCAGAAAAAGAAGGATTTTTCCCCGAAATCCAGTTCCATTACAGGTTGTAGCGATAGTTCCAGTTCTTCCCAGTGCTCCCAGCAAGAGCCTCGGGAATGCTCCCCCAGGGTGGGAGGGTTGGTGGTTTGGATAAGGGGGGGGATGAAGGATAATTTGGATAATTTGGATGAAGGAAGGGAGGAGAGGAGCAGAGGTTTCAGTCTCTCCTGAATTCAGGAATTCCCTCTCAGACTCCCTTGCCTGGAGACCTTCCCTGGGCCCCGCACCCTCCTGGGTGGGACCTGCCCCAACCCAGGAGCCCGGGGATTGCTGTTGAAAGGGGCACAAAACCACGACCAAGGGACAAATTAAAGGGAAAAAACCTCTGCCTGGAAAGGCCCGGGCTGAGGGTCCGAGCTGCTGAATGAGGAATTTGCTCCGCTGGGAAAGGCCAGGCTGGACAGGCTGGGAGCCGTGGGACAGAGGGAGGTGTCCCTGCCCAGGGCACTGGGTGGGCTTTAGGGTCCCTTACAACCCAAACCATTCCGTGATTCCATGAAAGGCATTCCTGGGACTGAGTGCCCGGGCAAACTTCCCAGCTGGGTGGGATAATCCCGCAGGATCCCCCTCCAGGAGTTCATCAGAGCCCAGCCAGGCCCAGAAAAGCTCAGCCAGGGATTGGCTTCCAGCCCTACAGACTTGATTGTTCAATACCATATTGTATTGTTCATGCCAATCCATGCATGGGGTCTGAGAGGGAAACTGAGCCTGGTTTCCCTGATTCAGCTGCCAGATCCCACAGGAGCCGAGCTCCCCAGTCCTTCCCGGGCTTTTGGGGCCGTCTGGCTGAGGGAAGGGAGCATCACACACCCCTAAATCCCGAAATGATGTTTCAGATCCTCGCTGCCGCTCCGGCCCAGAGAGGCATTTACATCTTCTCCAAACAAATGTTTGGGGTGTGTTTATGTGGGGAACACAGAAACAACTGGAACGTGACGGCCTCAGTGCTCCTGAGCTCGGTCCTGCTCGCTGGGGCCGTGTCTTTGTGTGTTCAGGCCCTTAAATCCTCCCCGGGCTCGCGTGTCCGCCTCCCCCTCCAGCACCGCTCCTTCGTGGCAGCCTGAGGCCCTGGATTCACTTTTACAGAGATGCCTCAACCCAGCTCTGTGTTCCCGCTGCGTGTGCCGCAGAATCCCAGCTCCGCACGGAAAAACTCCGGCTCGGGGAGCGCTGACGGGGATCGTCAGTGCTCGGGATCGTCACAGAGCAGCCCCAGCCTCCCCAGGCCGAGCTGCAGCTCCCGAGGAGCACCAGCAGCACCTGGGCTTGGAGCAGGCATTTGGGAAAGGTGGGAGCAGGGAAGTGCTCAGAACTCCTTTAATCCACGTTTAGCCTTTCTGTAATCATTTAAATGCCAGGGATTTCCCCTTGGCAGCGCCTGGCTGGGACATGGGATGGAATAAATCAGGCACAGGCTGGAAATGAAGGCTGTGACCACCAGGAATTTTTCCGTGAATTTTCCTTGTGTTGTTTCTGGCATTGTTTGGAATTGTTTGGAATTGTTTATTCCAGTTTGTGACCCCCACAAGAGGCAGAGCCAAAGCCCTGCTTGGCTCAAAATTTGTTTCAATAGAAGTGTTGCCACCATCCAAATATTTAAGATTTTATGGTAAGATTCTCTGGGCACTGAATCAGGGGCTCGCTGGTCAAAAAATTGATGTTATTTAGATTAAGGAAAAGAAATGAAGAAGCTGAAACGAAAGCCAAGTGCAGCCCTTGGATTGATCCCTGCTCGGATCCCTCCCCGGCACCACGGGAGCAGGAATTGTGTTGGGTGTGTGGAACTGAGGTTTTGCCGCAGCTCCCGGTGGCAGAGCTGTCCCTGGACAGAGCTCGGCTCCTCCCTGGGCTCAGTCCCAGCTCTGCCCTTCCCCGGGCCCTGCAGGGAGGATCAGGAGAGGCTCGGGAGCCTCCGGAACGGGGCGGTCAAACACAGCTCATTGTGGCCCCCTGTGACCTGCAGAGGTTTGGGGCCATCCCGCCCTCCCCACAGCCAGGGGTCACCCCCTGATCCCTTTTCCCTCTCTCCCCTCATTCCCTGCAGCTCAGCACCCTCCTGCCAACAGCTCCTCACCGGGCAGCTCCTCCAACCTCCCCTCGGAAAACAAAAATCTGAAGGAAATCCATTTATCCCTAAGGATGCTCACGCACTTTGGGGATGGATCCACGGGATTTAGGGAGCAGAGGCATTTTTGGGATGAGGAGGAGCCTTCATGGGACTCCCCCAGAACAGGTCCCCCAGAAGGGGCTGGTTCTGGCTCTGGTGACCCCATGAGGTCCCGGTGACCTGAGGGAAACGTCCTGCCCAGGTCACATGGAGCTTGGGAATGACCAGAGAATATCAGGGAATTATTCAGGACTGGTGGGAGGGGGGAGCCTCAGGGGGGTCTGGAGAAGGCGGAGAGGGGCCAGGTTTCCTTTCCAGGTGCTGCAAAATCCCTGCAGCTGCAAGCGCAGCTCAAACCAGGCCAGTTAATGAATCTCCCCCAAAACCTTTAATTGGGAAGGCAGCAGGGAGAGCTGCAGCCCCTGCCCTGCCCCCAGCCTGGCACAGGAGGGTGGCACTGCCACGTCTCCCAGCTGCTCCAGGAACAGGCAGTGCTGCCTGGGGATTTGTCCATCCCTCCCAGAGCTGACCATTGGTGACCCCTGCCCCCATTCCCAGATGCCTTTTCTCTTCCTGGATGCCCTCAGGATCTGGAGCACCCAGAATCCATCAGGATCTGGAGCCTCCACTGATCCACCTCCTTTTCTGTGCTCCCAGTGCCTTCAGGCACTGAGCTCTGCTCTGGTGACCGGGACAGGACCCAAGGGAATCCTTTCTAATGCCCAAAACTGTGCCAGGGAGTTTCTCTCCGGCTGATTTCAGTATCCCTTTTCTCCTGAGTTTTCCCCACAGCTCTCACAGGGGACACATCCAACATTTCACAACCGTGAGGAAATTCCCCATAGCGAGGTGACATCCTTGTCCCTGGGCCAGGGACAGGACAAGGGAATGGCCGGAGCTGGGCCAGAGGGATTTGGGATGGAGATCAGGGAAAGGCTCTTCCCCCAGAGGGTGCTGGGCACTGCCCAGGCTCCCCAGGGAATGGTCCCGGCCCCGAGGCTGCCAGAGCTCCAGGAGCGTTTGGGCAGCGCTGCCAGGGATGCCCAGGGTGGGGTTGTTGGGGGGTCTGGGCAGGGCCGGGGTGGCACTGGGTGATCCTGGGGGTCCCTCCCAGCCCAGGATATTCCCTGATTCCCCAGCAGCCTTTCAGTGCCACTCGCAGCCTCTCCCACCCCCATCCCCAGCGAAGCTGAAGTGGTTTCTTGGGAGCAGCTGCAAACCCGGGGGAGTTTCTGCTCAGGGATAAATTTAAGAAGGTGCTGCTGGTTTCAGTCCAATTTGGACCAAAACCAACAAGCAAAAGGGAAAAAAAGAAGAGGAATTTCTTACAAATTTGCTTTTTGGCCACCTCCAGCTCCTCAGGGATGGGATGAGTTTGGGGATGTTGCCTTTCCATTTCTGCTGGAGCACAATTCCTGAAGCCAAGAAAAACCTGCATGGAAAGGATGTGAAAGCTTTGCTCTTCTGTGAATGGTTTGTCCCCTCAGGATCCTGCCTGGATGAGTTCTCAGGAATCCCTGGGGCTGCTAGGTTTTCCTGGGCAGAGCCAAGGTGTGTCCCTGTCCCTGTCCCTGTCCCTGTCCCTTCCCTGGGACACAAGGGCCAAGGTGGGAGCTGTGGGGGGACTCTGGCAGCATCCAAAGCCTGGATGGGAAGAGCCCCGAGGCCGTGGAGAGCCCAGGCCGTGCTGGTTGTCCCCAAGGAAACACTTTACTGTCCCCAGGGGAGCACTTGGCTGTCCCCAAGGGTTTTTGGGGCCGGGAAGTCACCCCCAAGACACAGCTGGGCTGGTTTGGGAGCTCCAAGCCGTAGGATGAGCTGGGAGCATGGAGAGCCCTGTGCTGGGCACCAGGGGGGATCTGATCTCTGTGTATCCATCAGGACACAGCATGGGAGAGGGAATCTGATGGATGGCGGAGAAGTGAATTAATTTCAAGCTCTGTTGAGAACAGGGAGGGAAAGGAAAGAGGGGATCGATTCCTGCCAGAAGGATAAAATCCAGCAGCAGGAACATCTCATTTGCTCAGGGTGTTCAGGAGGCACCTGAGGCTGATCCAGAGGCTCCCTGTGTGAGCTGAATGGCCACAGGCAGCTGGGAGAAATGGGAGTTTCTCTAGGAAAACAAGGATGTAGACTAGGGATGAGCTGAGAGAGGGATCAGGGCATGGGCTGGGAGGGATCCAGGTGGAGCCAGAGGAGTCAGACCACAGGGATATGGAGAGGCTGGGGTTGTGGGATGCTTCCCTGGGAGATGGGAGGATTCAGAGCAGGGACCAGGATCTGCACTGGAGCTGCCCTGAGCTCCAAGTTTCCATCAAAGGAGTTTTTCCCTCAGCATCGAATGAAAGTGAACAACAGAAAGGAAAATGAATTTTTGGTTTAGGGAGTCTTAAACTCCCCAAGAAATGCATCAACATCAAAAAAAGCTTTGTGGAGCAGGTGGAAATGTTATTTACACTCCGTTTTCCAGCAGAAGAGAAGGATTTGAACATTCCCCGGGAGGTTTGGTCCTTGGGGAGGGGGGGGTGCTGAAACAGGGATTCACCTCGGTGCTTCACGCGGTCCCCACGCAGGGACAGGCACGGCTGAGGCCGCCCAGGTCCCTGCCCACGTCCCCGCTGTGTTTAACTCCCCGCCGGACAGACGGAGGGACACGGGGACGGCGGGAGGTCATTCCCGCGGCCACGCTCCACAGAGCTGCTTTGCCACGGCTTTTGGTCCCGACTCTGCAATCTCTCTTTATCTCTTCAGGTTAAAAATGAACTCCTGTCTCCCCATCTCTGAAAACAAAACCTGCCACATGAAAGGGAACCGCTCAGGCCATTATTTCCCCATCCATTCGGCGCAGAAAGGACATTTGTAATGTAGGAAGCAGGGGAGAATTGTCTGCCACGGCTCAAAAATATCTCCTCATTTCAAACACGACTTCATTGTTTCTTTTCTTGTTTCTTTCTTTTCTTCCCCCTGATGCAAGAGAATCGCGCAGGCAGAAGCCTTGTCCTGCCCAGGGCAGCTCCATCCTGAGCTCTGAGTCAGAGAACACGGGGCAAAAATAGCCCTGGTGATGTAATTAATGAGTATTTTCGGGAGCAGGGACAAAGGGCTGCAGATGAAGTCACTGGGCCTGATGGCACTTCCTGGCTCCTGCTTTGCCTAATGCGGGGTTTGGGTTTAATTCTGTGATTTGTGCCGGTGGAAATTCAGGATCTCTGCTGTTCTTCCCTTGCCGAGGTTGAGCTGCTCAGCTGCGGGGAGAGCTCTGAGCAGGGACTCTGGAACAGGCCTGAAATATTGAAAAGGCTTTGCAAGGGCAAAGGAATCATCCTGGCAGGGAAAGAAAGGATTGGAGCAGAGCTGAGGGAGCTGGGAAAGGGGCTCAGCCTGGAGAAAAGGGGGATCAGGGGGGCCCTTGTGGCTCTGCACAACTCCCTGACAGGAGGGGGCAGCCGGGGGGGTTGGGCTCTGCTGCCAGGGAACAGGGACAGGAGGAGAGGGAACGGCCTCAGGCTGAGCCAGGGGAAATTTGGGTTGGAGATTAAGGAAAATTCCTTCACTGAAAGGGGTGTCCAGCCCCGGCACAGCTGCCCAGGGCAGGGGTGGAGCCCCCATCCCTGGGGGGATTTAAAGCCCTGTGGCACTTGGGGACACGGCCGGGGTGGCCCTGGCAGTGCTGGGGGATGTTGACTCCACGACCTTTTCCAACCTGAACGACTCCAGGGCTCCGTGGTTTTATCGATGTCATTTTGGAGCTCTGGTGGCTCAGACAGGAAGTTCAAGGGCTCTGGGCAGGAGCTCAGTGCCAGAAGCTGCCCTGGCTGTCACCAAACAGCTCCCGGTCAACAGCTGGGGACAACTGACCTGAAAGTGCCCCAGAGAGCCCCTTCCCGCGGTGGGTCCTCGGTGCTCTGTCCACAGAAAAGCTCTTCCCTCCTTCCTGAGCCAGGCCCAGGCAGAGCAGGGAAATCCCAATCAGCCCCAGCCAGCTGTGGGAAGTTTCTCTGGGAACAAATGCCCAGCTCTGAGTGACCCTGGGACGCTGCTGTGCTTTGCTGAGGGAGGCACAAACCCCGTTTAGGGCTGGCAGTGCAGCTTTTCCATCTGTTCCAAAGCCTCCTGCAGGGGAAAGTTTTCTGGTGCCAATCCCTACAAAGAGTTCTGCAGTCGTTCCAGGTGGGCAAAGCACTTTCCATGTCTAAACGGAGCCTGTGTGATCCTCTCACTGCCTCACTCAGCATTTCAGGGGATTCTCTGGGAGACTTTTCAGCGCTGGCTGTAAAATCCCCCCAGGCTGGAGAGGCTCCCGTGTCCTGTTCTCAAAGCTGGCACCAGCAGCCAAAGCAGCAGCAGAAGTTTGATGGGCACAGCAGAAACTTGCACTGCACAGTTCTGGTGTTTGGAGCAGCTTTTAGGGAATCTCTGGAGTTCCAGGTGGTTTCTTCCCTCAGGACACCCCAGCCCAGACCCTGCCCTGGCCCCTGGCTTGGCACCTCAGTTCCTCACCCCTGCAGGGGATGCCTTTCTTTTCCATGTGAACTTCTTGAGTTTCCAGAACGTCTCAGATTTTTTCCCAATTAAAATGATCCCAGATTGGTTCATCTGGAAGCCCATGATGGGAAATCTGACCTCAACTTCCAATTTAAGAGAGCATTTTATGGGAGCAGCAAACTTGGAGCAGGCTGAGCCAGGCCCAGCAAGGGGAGCTCAGCCACAGCTGAGCCCAAAGGCACCCGGGGGGGGAAGGCTGCATGGATTTCATGGAATCATGGAATGGTTTGGGGACCTTAGGACCTTAAACCCACCCAGTGCCTCTCCTGCCATGGGCAGGGACACCTCCCACTGTCCCAGGCTGCTCCCAGCCCCAATGTCCAGCCTGGCCTTGGACACTGCCAGGGATCCAGGGGCAGCCACAGCTGCTCTGGGCACCCTGTGCCAGGGCCTGCCCCGCTCCCAGCCAGGAATTCCTTCCCAATATCCCATCCATCCCTGCCCTCTGGCAGTGGGAAGCCATTCCCTGTGTCCTGTCCCTCCAGCCCTTGTCCCCAGTCCCTCTCCATCTTTCCTGTAGCTCCTTCAGGCCCTGCAAGGCCACAGTGAGGTCACCCCCCCTCTCCTCTCCAGGCTGAACAATCCCAGCTCTCCCAGCCTCCCCTCCCAGCAGAGCTGCTCCATCCCTCGGCTCATCCTGGAGCTCCTCTGGGCTCTCTCCAGCAGCTCCAGGTCCCTCCTGTGCTGGGCCAGCCCTGCAGGTGGGGCCCCACCTGAGCACAGGGACGGAGGGGACAATCCCTGTCGGGGCTGTGGCAGGGGCAGCCCGGGGGGCTGGAGGGAGGATGGAGCGAAGCTCTCCAGGCTTTCCCCCCTTGATCCGCTGTCCTTCAGGGAAAGGCCGGGACGGGGGTCGGACACACCCTGGGTTTGCCCCCAGCTGCCCCTCAGCCCCAAGGCCACCAGCCCGGGGCCAGCAGCGGCAGGCAGCAGCTCATCCACCCCTGCTCCGGGACCTGCCTGCCCGAGCTCCTCCGGTGCTCCCGGCTCCCATCCCTGAGCCAGGTGGGAACGAGGGGTGAACTCACCCCCCTGTGCTGCCACAAAGGTTTCCCACAGAACCAGGGAGCTCCTCCGCCCAGCTCAGACAGATCCTCTGCTCATTTTTTATATCGAAAGAAGATTTCAATTAATTCCCTCAGCTCCTTGCGAGAGATCAGTAATTGCTGCTGTGGCAACAGCACGGGGGAAGCTGCTTTCCACCCCATGCTTCATTAACTTGCCCCTGAATGGCCAAGTAAACAAAAGCGAATTAGTCCTGGCTTGGGCTGAATTCCCTCAAGGAGTCTGGAGAGGACATGGAGAGGACTCAGTGCCTGAGCAGAGGCTGCACGATGAGCAGGAAATCCTTCAGGTCAAAACCACTCCTGCACTTACGGAGAATAATCAACAGCTGCTGTCCTGGCATGCCCAGGAATATTAACAAACAGTGGCTTCATTTGTGTGAGGGCATTTTTCTCTCCTTCCTTCTATTAATGATGATTGGGAGAGAATTAAGTGCTGGGGCTGCTCATTTTTCATCCTTTGTGCTCTCAGCTGCCTCTGAGAATAGAACAGCACAGGGGGAAGGTTCCAAATGTGCACACACAGGAGCTGCTGGGGGCTGGAAACCCTCGAAATCCTGGGAAAGGGGGAAGCAACAGCATCATCCTCTCTCCAGGGTTAAATTCCGTGTGGTGTCTTCCGGCCAAGCCCCAAAGCTGCTTTTCCAAGTGGTTGGATGATCACTGGCACAGCCCCTGCGTCCACAGGTGGCTCCCGAGGGAAGAGGGAGGGACAGATTCAAGTGGCCACGAGCTCTCTGTTGAACCTCAGGTTTAATTCTGTCCCTTCCAAGGGTCAGAGTCACCCAGAGTCCCCCGTGCAGCTCTGTCAGGTGCTCTCAGCTGCTCAGGGGCCTTGGGAGGCGCTGGAATTCGGGGTGGGAACCGACTGCTCTGGGCTGAGCTGGATCCCAGCCGACCCTGCTGATCCCACGGGCACCTCCCACAGCCCTGCTCAGGCAGGACCTGGCCCCTCCAAACCCTTCCTGGCCCCACCAGAGCCTCCTCCTCCCGTCCTTGCCCACTTCTGGGGGACAGAATGCCCGAGGAATGGATTCTCCCGGGGTCGGGCTGACAGCAGGGGCTCTGTCTGATAACCCTTATCTCTCTGGCCTTGCTGCCTCCCTCATCCCTTATCCCCAGGAATGACAGAATCCCAGTGACTCCGGCAGGGCTGGGATCCTGCCCCTGCAGTCCACAAAAGCTTCCCTGACAGCTGCTGAGGTTTGCTGGGCAAGGGTTAAAGCCGTGCTCGGCTTTGGAGCCAGGGAATAAAATGTTTACATCTTGGATCATCAGCTCTGCCCTCACTGAGCGCGTGGCAGGCAATTCAAGGGCAATATTTATCAGAGGACAAAAAGGATCGGAGGGACTGGATTTGTCTCCTCGTTCATTGAAACTCCCCCAAATCCCAGCTCCTGAGTCCCCCGAGAGCCCCTCCCTGCTCAGGGAAACCAGGCACTGACCCTGCAGGGCTGCTGGGATCCAGCCTCCCCCCAGACCTGCTCTGGCACTCGGGAATCTCAGCTGGAACTGGTATTTTTTCCTTATTAATGTTTCCTAAATGAGCAGTAAAGGCAATAAAGGAAATCTGAGGAAAATGGGGCGGTTCCCAGCACGTCCCAGTTCTCCAGCACTGGGATCCTGCTCCTCCTGCTGCTGCTCCAGCTCCTCCAGCCTGAGGGTGTCAAAAACGTTCCTGCTCAGTGCCAGGATTTGAGCCAAGAGGGAGGTGGGAAAACATCCCCTGGATTCCAGCAGGGAATTCAGCAGGAACTGCACTGAGCAGGGGATGCTCCTGGACTGGCTTCTGCAGGAATTCACAGCAAAAGGGGCTCTGGGAAAAGGCCTCAGTCCCTCCAGCTTGGATTTCCTGCCAAAAGGGCTTAGGGGAGCTTGGAATTAGGACTGGGAACACAGGGATGTAGTTCCTGAGGATGCCCTGGTGGGTCTCTTCCAGCTCAGGCTATTCCCTGTTTCCACAGGATACAACCAGAGATGCCAGGGAGTGACCCCCGGCATTCCCAGCTGCACTTCTGCCTTTACTGGAGAGGCTGAATTTCACCGAGCTGCTCCCCAGCCCCTCCACCCCAAATCCTGACCCCAAACGGTCCCAGCCTGGCAGGAGCCACGCTGAGGGTCGGTGTTGGATCAGGACCGTGCTGGGGCGAGAAAGGACACCGGGATTTGGGGAAATGATGTTTTTATGAGCATGTAAAACCCTTCAGAGCCCGGCCAGGGGAGCAGGGCGGGGAGAGGAGAGGCTCCCCCTGCGCGGTCACTGCTTTATCGCCCCGCTATCAACACCGGGCTGCAGATTCCCATCAGTTATCCACAAATCCCGGGCTGGAATGGTGATTGAAACCCCTGAATTCCCCCAGCACTGCCACAGGGTCGGGGTTTAATGGCCCAGAGCTGCTCAGTGCTCCCGGGGTGGTTTGTGGGAAGGTGGGATGGGAGCGGGAGGCTTTAAACGCCCTCATTGCCCCCAGACTTTCCAGGGAGAGAAAATACCCGGAGAAAACAGGCAGGAACAGCTTGGGAAGTGCCCCAGTGAAAGGGCTGCAGATGCCTATGTTTTTCCAAGTAAGAGGGAAAAAAAATCCAACAAAATATCTGGGAGTTTGTTTGGAAAGGCTCTGAGAGCCCCTGGTAAAGCTGAGACTGCCGGGATCTAAAATAAATATTTGATTGCTGTTTCATTCTCCCTCTGCAAGAAAAGGTGAAAAATATTAAGGATGACCTCGTGCTCCAGCTGCAGCGGAGTGTTGACTCAAAAGGTTCAGAATAAATAAAGCCAAAGTGCTGGGAACAGCTCTTTTTATGGAAAAGAGGCCCCTTGTTGGGGAGAACACCTAATCTTTGAGAGGAAAAGTGTAAAAAACCCACCCCAAACTCCCCCCGGCACAAACAAACCACAACCAACCCCAGCCCAGCCCTGGAGCTGGAAACCAGGAGTGAACAGAAACCAGCAGAGGAGGAGGAGATCGAGGGATCCAGTACAAGTGCCCGGAGCAGGCGTTTCCAGGTGATACCCGAAAGACAGGCTGGCAATAAATCCCCACAGCCCGATGTCCGCAGAGCAGGGATTTGTTTATTGCAGCGCTGGTGGTGAGGGGGATTTCTCCTCCTAACTCACCCCCCTTTGTCAAGGACTCTGCTGTATTTATACAGTGAATTTTGCATTGTGCCATTACAACATCATCACATACGTGCCAGAACTCATTCACACAGTCTGATTTCATGGTTATCAGGTAATTTTTTGTACTGCGCTCACGCCTCCCCAATTCGGGGGTCTTCGATGAAGGCTCCTTAAGTCTTCTTCACACTTGAACTTTCCAACTTTGTCTTTGGGGCACGCATAGTTACGGTGCTCCTCGGTCTCTCTGGTCTTAACCAGCCTAAATTCCTTGTTTTGTGGCTAATTGGCTTTGCACCTGCCAATTTCTCATTAGTACCACACTTATCTATCTCTGAAACTCCACACCCGGTGAGTCTTTTCTCTCTTTTTGTCTATTCAGCATTTCAGCAGCTCATTAACTATGTACTGGCCATTCCATTGTATAAAAAGTTATTCATATCAGGTTCTATAGGTATCAGAAGCTGTGACTCAGGTTATGGAAGTATCAGGTTATACAGGTTAGGTATAGAAAGTTAGGATTCAGGCTACATAAGTAAAAGCTAGGATTCAGGCTGTAAGTATAGAAAGTTCTGCTTCAGGTTATATTGATAAAAAGTCATGATTTAGGTTATGTTGATATTAGGTTACATAGATATCTTATAACTCAAGCTGTAGAAGCACTTTGTAACTTTGACCCAAGTTACGTAGACATCAAAGGGCAATATTTACCAGAGGACAAAAGGAATTGGAGGGACTGGATTTGTCTCCTCGTTCATTGAAACTCCCCCAAATCCCAGCTCCTGAGTCCCCCGAGAGCCCCTCCCTGCTCAGGGAAACCAGGCACTGACCCTGCAGGGCTGCTGGGATCCAGCCTCCCCCCAGACCTGCTCTGGCACTCGGGAATCTCAGCTGGAACCGGTACATGCTGCAGCTGGGATCCGCTGCCGGGAGCTGCTGGAATCACCGGGAGCTCCAGGCTGCACTTCCCAGCTGCAGCCCTGCCAGAGCCTCGGGAAGGGCTCGGCTCTGCTCTGCTCTGGCTGGAAGCAAAACTAAAGGAATCACAACCAAAATGTGTCTGAGTGATCCCAGCCAGGAGAGGAGAGGGAATGGGATGAGCCCTGGCTTGGTGCTCCCAGGGCTCTGCTGGCCTCGGATCATTCCTGAGAGGCTCCGGGATGGGCTGTGCTGGAGGAAATGTGGGAGATTGGACAGAAGTGCAGAAATTCCCTTTATTCATAGGACAAAAAAAAAAAAAAAAAGCAAAAGCACATTTTCAGCTTTACTGTGACAGAGAAATGCAATCACCAGACCTGGAAAAGCCAGAATTGCCCTGGAGTTTTCCTGGGATGAGCCCAGAAGAGCCCCGGCTGCAGCTCCTGGGCTGGAGGCTCCTCTCCCTCAGGATTCCTTGTTATCCCTGTGTCTGACAGGAAGGGAAAATCTGTCAGCCTTGGGCAAATCCGTGTTTGGGGTAGAGCTGCTGAAACCCTTCAACTGCATCCAGACGTTCCCGATGCTCCTCCTCACTGGACATTTCTGCTGCCAAACGGAGCCCGCAGAGGCTCCGGGCGCTGGGGATGCAGCCTGGGATTGTTCTGCTGGGCTCAGGCACCTCCTGAGCTGGGTATGGAGGGGAGGTTGGGTTAAATCCTCTGCAGGGGTTTAAAATCACGGAATCAGGGATTTATGGAATGGTTTGGGTGGGAAGGGGCCTTAAAGCCCACCCAGTGCCACCCCTGCCATGGGCAGGGACACCTCCCACTGTCCCAGGCTGCTCCAAGCCCCGTCCAGCCTGGCCTTGGGCACTGCCAGGGATCCAGGGGCAGCCACAGCTGCTCTGGGCACCCTGTGCCAGGGCCTGCCCACCCTCCTGGCCAGGAATTCCTTCCCAATATCCCATCCATCCCTGCCCTCTGGCAGTGGGAAGCCATTCCCTGTGTCCTGTCCCTCCATCCCTTGTCCCCAGTCCCTCTCCAGCTCTCCTGGAGCCCCTTTAGGCCCTGGAAGGGGCTCTGAGCTCTCCCTGGAGCTTCTCCTCTCCAGGTGAGCACCCCCAGCTCTCCCAGCCCTTTTTTTGGGCAGATCCTGAGGAAGAAGCTGCCCTGGGATCCCAGCTGGGTTTCCCAGCCCGGGACCGATCATTTGGTGCTGCACAGGAGCTTCTCCCGCAGCATTCCCGCCCCAGGAAACCTTGGCAGCAGTAGGGCAGGAGGGGGTGAAGCTCTTGAGCACTCAGGGTGTGAAACCAGGCTCTGAGGATTGTTCTGTTCCAGGTGGAGCCTGGCTGGGAGCACAGAGAGGGATTTGTTCCCCTTCCCCGAGCCCCCTTTGCAGGGGGAGCCAGGGGAGCTCGGCTGCAGCGGGATGGCAAATCCCTGGAGCTGGGAAAGGGAGGATCCAGCCCAGGGATCCTTGCCCCGGCAGCCCCCGCACAAAGGCCACAACCCCTCGTGCCAGGAGAGGAAGGCTCTGCTGGAACCTCCCGCGGGAGCAGGGGTTTCATTCCCAGCCGTCCATCCGAGGCGGCAGGGAGCGAGTTCCAGCTGGATCAGAGCCTGTCCCGCGTGGCAGAGCCGGGCTGGGGCACCCTGCCAGCCCCAGCAGACCCAGAACCTCCCCTGCCATCCCTGCTCCCAGACACGGCCCTGGCTCTGCTCGGGAGAGCACAGCAAACACGAGGCGCCTTTTCCATCCCCCGGTTTTTTCCATCTCTTCCCCTCTCACCTCCAGCAGCCCCTGACTGGAGGCTTTGGGCTGGATTGTCAAAGCCTGCTGGAGCTGGAATGGCTTTGAAAGGCGGGGTTGGAAGGCTGGGAAGGGAGATGTTCCCCCCAAGGGATGCAGAGGCACGGAAGGAGCCCCAAGCAGAGCCCAAGTGGGTGAGAATGTCACTCCTGGTATTTCTGGCGTGGCTGGAGGGGCTGTGCCCATCGTGCCTGGGCACAGGGAAGGAAGCAAATCCCTTCTCCGGCCTCTGCCTCCTGCTTCCCATTCCCTCTGCATCCCGGGACACGGCCCTGGGGCAGCTGCCTGCTCCTCTCCTGGAAAATGCTCCTGAGAGCTGCTGTGCCTCAGTGGGGGCTCGCTGCAAACCTTCCACAGGCTCCGCAGGGCCACGGAATCCCCAAACCCAGGTCCCAAAATCCACCCCCTGCAGAGCTCTGCACTGCAGACCTGATTATCTGAAGTGCAGAGGAATTTATTTCCAGCTGGATCCGGGGATCTGGGGATTTCTTTGTGTTTGGAGGCTCAGAGGGGAGAGGGAGAAACATTTCCAGAGTTCTGAGCTGATCTGTGGACATAAAAACCTGTCTCTGCAGCTGCAGGGCCCAGACCCCGGCTCGTTCCCATTGGGATATGAACTCCTGCCCGCTCCAGGTGCCCCAGGGCCACCTTGGAGCTGTCACTCAGGTGTCACATCCCTGCCTCCTCCTCCGCCTGCCAGGATCGGCCCCTGGACCCCCTGGGCCCCCTCCCCATTTCCTGGCCCTCAGCATTCCAGAGGTTCCTGCTGCCAAGGCGAGAAGCTCTTTCCCAATATCCTGACTCTTCTTCCAAGCCTGTCCTTTTTTACCCCCCTAAATCCCTCCTTCCCCTCGGATTTGCACCAAGCTGGCTCCGGGCTCGGCTTTGTTGGGACGGGGAGCAGCCCCTCCCTGCTCCTGCCCAGAGCTGACTCCAAAGAAACCATTGGAGCTGCAGGAACAGCAAAAGACTGGGATTAAAACGCTGCCAGTTCCCCATAAAAGCCTCCCTGGTACATTTTGATGGGGTGAAAGAGGCGATAGAAGGGACCCGGCTGCAGGGCAGCAGCTCCCACCTTGAGGGGCTCGTTCGGTGCCGCTCCCAGGCCTGGCAGTGCCAGGGATTAGTCAGGGCTTGGCTGGGCCGGGCCTGGGGAGGATTTATCCTTCACTGGGAGATTTAGCGCGAAACCAGGCTCTGGGAGCGCCCGTCTGAGCCAGGACTCACTCGGTCCCTCTGGTCCCGACCCCAGCTGCTGTTCCAGGGAGTCTCTGGATGCCGGGAGCGGCCTGGGAGCGCAGCCAGGGCTCTGTGGCTGCGGCGGGAGCGGGATCGGGAGCAGCGGGAGCGGGAGCAGCGGGAGCGGGAGCAGCGGGAGCGGGAGCAGCGGGAGCGGGAGCAGCGGGAGCGGGAGCAGCGGGAGCGNAGCGGGATCAGCAGCAGGAGCAGCAGCAGGATCTGGAGCTGCCTGGCCCCAGGAGAGGATCCAGAGCCAGGGCAGCTCCCGGGGGATGTGAGGCTCCCTCTGGAGCTGCCTATGCTGCCCAAACCCCCTGGAATTCCATCCCAAGGTCATTGCTCTGGACTGATGTGGGATCTCAGGGGTATTTATCATTCCCCCATCTCCAACCCCCCTCCCCCGCCACACAACCATCGGCATTATCCCGCTCCTTGTGCTGCGGGAAGGATAACGAGGGTCTCTAGGGCAGAGCCAGGAGGGAACAGGGGGGATGTGAGACTTGTTCCAGCCATGGGAGCCCCCAAATCCCCCCAAATCCCCATGTGGGGCTGTGAGCAGAGCAGGGCCCCCAGTGCCTGTTGGCATCTGCAGCTCCATGAGCAGGGAAAGGTGGAAATCCATGATTTATTTCAGGTGATCAGGGAAAGGTGGAAATTTGTGATTTATTCCAGGTGATGAGGGAAAGGTGGATATTTGTGATTTATTCCAGGTGATCAGGGAAAGGTGGAAATCCATGATTTATTCCAGGTGATGAGGGAAAGGTGGATATTTGTGATTTATTCCAGGTGATCAGGGAAAGGTGGAAATCCATGATTTATTCCAGGTGACCCCTCTTTACACAGCTGCTCCCTGCAGCCCCTGGGTGTCACTCACAGCCGGTGCTGCTGTCACTGAAGGATTTTTGCAGGGAACTCTGACCTTTGGTTTTCCTCTCTTGTTTTTCCCTTGTCTCTCACCCACTGAGACATTTCTTGGTGCCCACAGGCTGAAATTAAACTTTCATCGAGGGTTCTTGGCCCTGAGTGATCACAGAGGGGAGGCTCCAAAGCCTGGTTTGGAGCTGGGAATTCCTGCAGGGACTTGGAGGAGAATGGGAGTTGAGCAGCCTGGGTGGCAGGAACAGCTCTGGGAGGGGCTGGAGACGGGATGAGGCCGAATCCAAGGACACCAATTCCTTCCCTGGCAAGGAAGAAGCCACTGTCACCTGGCAGGAGGGACTTGGGAATGTTTAGGGTGAGAGGAACCAGCCTCAGGTTGCACCAGGGGGGTTTAGGTTGGATATTGGGAAAATCCCTTCCTGGGGCAGTGGCGGAATGGCCAAAATGCAGAATTTCAGCACCAATGTGACAGCAACAGCTCAGCCTTGGTGAGAGCTGAGCCTCAGGTAGGGGCTGAATTCCTGATGGGATTGTGGAGCCAGGGGGGATCGGGCTCTGCTCCCAGGAACAAAGACAGGAGGAGAGGGAATGGCCTCAGGCTGGGCCAGGGCAGGCTCAGGTTGGACATCAGCAGGAATTTCCCCATGGAAAGGGTGGTCAGGCCTTGGCAGGGGCTGCCCAGGGAGGTTTGGAGTCCCCATCCCTGGAGGTGTCCCAGGAATTCCTGGACGTGGCACTCAGAGCTCTGGGCTGGGGACAAGGTGGGCATCAGGCACAGGCTGATGATCCTGGAGGGATTTTCCAACTTCAGGGATCCCGGGATTCTGTGAAAGTGTGCAGTGCCCCGGGGGGTTGTGTGGACAGGGCAGGCAGACAAGGTTCCATCACTCTTTTGATAGGATTTTTTTTGATTTTTCCCAAAAAGACAAACCCTGCTCCCTTCAGACCCCAAGGTGCAGCTCCAGCTCTCCAAACCCAGCACTGGGGTAAAACCCTTTCCCACCTTCCCCCCGCAGCTCCAGTGGCTCAGGAGCTCTGCCCCAGCATATTCCACAATCCATCTCCCCAAAAGGTCTGGAATTGCCGAAGGCTTCAAACCCAAATTCCCACTCTGTTTTAATGGACTCCAAGGCAAATTTGCTCAGGCCCAAGCAGGTGTGAGCAGAGCTGCCAGCCCGGCTGCATCCATCACCGCCCCGCAGAGTGCTCAAACACAGCCCTCACGTGGGGAAGGGGGAAAAGGGAATTTATTTAACATTTATATCTTCTCTTTATTGCAGCAAATGCATTTTATGTCCCAGGGATGAAATATGGAGCACCAGGCCCATTCTGTGCCTGGAGTTCCATCCATGAGGAACTCAGCCCCGGTTTTGTTTAGTAAATCATTTGCTGATGGCTTTGGAGAGGATCCATAAATCTTTCCTGAATTGCTCCTTTCAGATCCTCAGCTTTTGCGGGAATCTTCATCTTCATATTCAGACACTGGTTAGCTCAACAGGGGGAAAACTTCCTAAATTCCGTTCTCTGGGAGGCTGTTCTGGGGACCCAGGGATATGAATTCCTGCCCACTCCAGGTGCCCCGGAGCCACCTTGTCACTCAGGTGTCACATCTCTGCCTCCTCCTCCCCTGCCAGCCAGGATCAGCCCCTGGATTTTCCGTACCCACAGAAGGACCCCAAGTTTGGGCCTCAGTGGAATATTCAGAAAATATTCCCTAACTTTTAGTTAAACCCAGGGTTTTGAGGGAATTGTCTTCACTGGCACAGCAGCAATCAAGCAGAATTGTGAGAAAAGGTGGAAGGGGCAGCAAAATTCCCTTAAACTGGTTTTGGAGCGGTTTGGAAGGAATTCACAAAGATCTCCTGATTCACTGGGGTTCATTTCCCAAAATCCCACCCTGGGGTGACTTTGGGGACAGGGCTGGGAGCAGCCTGGGACAGTGGGAGGGGTCCCTCCCCATGGCAGGGGTGGCACTGGGTGGGCTTTGAGGGCCCTTCAGCACAAACCATTCCATGGTTCCAGATTTTATTTTAACTTTTCTCATCAGGGACTGTTTACTGTCTCTGTGGATTCATCACAAAGTTGGATTCTCCCATTCTTGGAGACATCAGGTGGGAAAGGGACCAGCTGGGAACAGTGAGATGGGGTTGGCTTAAATCCACTGACCACTGGCACAGCTTCCCATGGGACTGAGGGGACAAAACTTGGGAAACACAAACACTTCCCCGGGTTTAATCCAGATGAGACTGGCCTGGATGGAAAGGTTCATTTTCATGAGTTTTGCAAAACAAAAAAGTTCTGTTTGGAAGCCATGGGCTCCTTGGTTTGACTTCCTGTCAGGGAGAGTGACCCCAGTTATCCTAAAGATTGGGAAAAAGTTTTGGCTTTCAGTTCCCAAGGATTTGGGATCTGGCTTTGGAGGATTTGGGATCTGAGAGCTGCTCCCAGGAAGAAAAAGGTCTGGGAAGGAGGGGCAGGTCAGAGGGGAGCGACTCCAAACCGCTGGGAGTTGGATCATGGCAAAAATCCCAGTGGGATTCCCATCAATCTGATCCAGGGGAGAGAGGGGACAGCCCTGATTCCAGAGCTCTGTCCCAGCCCTGATTCCAGAGCTCTGTCCCAGTCCTGCTTGCCAGAGCTCTGTCCCAGTCCTGCTTCCCAGAGCTCTGTCCCAGCCCTGATTCCCAGAGCTCCGTCCCAGCCCTGATTCCCAGAGCTCCGTCCCAGCCCTGATTCCCAGAGCTCCGTCCCAGCCCTGATTCCCAGAGCTCCGTCCCAGCCCTGATTCCCAGAGCTCCGTCCCAGCCCTGATTCCCAGAGCTCCGTCCCAGCCCTGATTCCCAGAGCTCCGTCCCAGCCCTGATTCCCAGAGCTCCGTCCCAGCCCTGATTCCCAGAGCTCCGTCCCAGCCCTGATTCCCAGAGCTCCGTCCCAGCCCTGATTCCCAGAGCTCCGTCCCAGCCCTGATTCCCAGAGCTCCGTCCCAGCCCTGATTCCCAGANGTCCCATTCCTGATTCCAGAGCTCCGTCCCAGCCCTGATTCCCAGAGCTCTATCCCATTCCTGATTCCCAGAGCTCTGTCCCAGCCCTGATTCCCAGAGCTCTGTCCCATTCCTGATTCCAAATCTCTGTCCCATTCCTGATTCCCAGAGCTCTGTCCCAGTCCTGATTCCCAGAGCTCTGTCCCATTCCTGATTCCCAGAGCTCTGTCCCAGTCCTGATTCCCAGAGCTCTGTCCCAGTCCTGCTTCCAGGCTCTATCCCAGCCCGCAGCTCGTGGAATTTTGCCTTTGGAGATGAGCCAAGGCCTCCAGGAACGGGCTCAGCCTCCGGTGATTCCCACGGTGATTGAGGGAAGGAGCATCCCAGGGCAGCTCCCGGAGCTCCTCCTGCAGCCCAAACCCAGGGAAAGGAAAGCCCAGGCAGAGCAATCACTGAGGGAAGGTGGGATCCTGCAGCAGGGATCGATGGAAGGGGCTCACGGGATGAGGTCAGGGTGTGAGGAGGAGCAGGAGAAAGGGCCCCGGGATGTGTTTCCTCAGCTGGAATTACAGCAGGATCCTCGGATCCTGTGCCTTGGGAGAAGGGGAACACGGAGAGGGCAGGAAGAACCAATTTTTTGGTTCACTGCCTCCTCTGGATGGGAAAGAAAAAGCAAAAGTCATTTCAGGCTGAATGAGGAGCTGCATTTCCTTGGAATGAAACAATTCCTGTGAGTGGCCAGGGGGGATTTTGTGTTCCCAAATAAATAAAGCAGGAGGAGATTGTGAATTTTTTTTTTCTTCCACATTTAGAAGTTAAAGAGGGATTTGAGGTCCGTGGGAATGACCAGGAGGCTCCTGGGGCTGTGGCAATTCCTTCCAGGGAGTTCCTGGTCCCAACTGCCCCAGCCCATGATGACGAGGGAGCTGCCCTGGGAGCAGGGAATGATGGGCTCCAATCTCCAGGTGCTGTGAAAATCGGGATACAACACAAAGATTTCCCAGCAGGACAAACCAGAGCCTCACACCTGGGACAGGTCACAGAGCCAGCACTGAGGCCTCAAAGGCACAACCACAACCTGAATTCACTCCCACAGCATTAAATCCGGGGGATTCCTTGGGACAGAGGGGATTTGGGGAATATCACTGTAGTTCCCAGCTCTTCCCCTGGCTCAGTGGGACCTGGGGGCACTACCAGCATTCCTGCCTCATCCCAGGCCCAGCTCTGCCCCACACTGGGGAGAGGAAATATTTATTGAAACTGTTTATTTGAAAAGTTTATTAAAAATTTTTATTAAAAAATCTTTATTTAAAAGTTTATTAAAAATATTGTGCCCAATTTAGGAGCTTTTAATGAACCTGTCCCAGTGAAACAGAGCCAGCCCTGGGGAGGGGAACACTCATTTTATGCTCATTTAATTCCTGCTTAGGATTTTCAAACTGAACTTCTGGCAGGCTCGAGGACTGTTGAGATTCAGGGATTCCTGCCCGTTTGGGGCGATTGCAAGGAATAAATCATTCAGCTTAACGAGGGCGGGAGGAAATGGCAGATTTGGATGTTTCTGTCGGGTTTGGGTTTGCCTTAATGTGAATTTTGTACAAATCCACTCGGGATGGGGTTGGGATGTGCTCAGGCACCCTTTGGGAATCTCAGCACCTGGGATGAGGCTGGGGTTGTTCACCAAGGCCAATTCCAGTTTTGTGGGAACACCATCCATCGGGACATGTTGGGAGCACCCTCAGGAAGGACTAAATCCATAGAAAACCAGAGATTCGCTGTGAGGAATTCATTTCCCATGGATAAATCCCTCCCTTTGTGCTTCTCCTCCTGCCTTGGTGCCCCAGATCCCATTTTTGCCTGGTCCAGGCAGGCCCAGGGAGAGCCAAGCCCAGGCCGTGGGGATGGAATGTCCTCCCCAGGAGCTGCCCTGGCAAGGCTTCGATCCAGCAGCTCTGGAGTTCATCCCAGAGACCCCGAGCTCCATTTGTCAGGGAATTTCACACTTCCCAGGGCACTGGAGTTCAGAAATGGGAGCGTTTATTGGGATTCTGGCCCCTGTGACAGCTGGAGGGTTTTTCTGGATGGCTGAGCCTTTGCAGGCCCTGGGGAAAGCAACATTCCCACTCCAGGAGGTTCTCCCTGTTCCCAGAAGCCTGGATGGATTGTTTGCCAGAGGGAGGGATTGGTTACCTGCCGAGTTTCCCAAAAAGTAGGCCAGGATTTGTGTTTTCCCCGATTGCTGCAGGCGCAAGGACAGCAGCCATTGTTTATTTCTGTCCCTGTGACTTCCCTGTGGAGATTTTCCAGCCTCTTTTCCACGTGCAGATGGACGAGGCCTCCAGTTAATCCCTAACTGAGCCATTGACACAAGGAATGGGGCCATTAAATAAGAATTAAGGATGTGCTTGCTACCTGTGGGGGAGCTCGGGATAGATTCCCTCATTTCTAATCTCCTTCCCCACAATGTTCTCTCCTCAGTCCTTTTCCCTGCATCTCAATTGAGTTTTGGATGACTCATAAAATTAATCCTTCCCGAGCAGCAAATCCCTTCCCTTCCAAGCTGGAATGTGAGGAGCTGTTCCCACATTCCTGCCTCAGTGCCGGGTGTTCCTGGAGCAGGAACCTCTGTCCAGAGCCCCCCCGGAGCCATGGGCACAGATCCCATTCCCTGGGCACCCCGAGCTGCCAGGCAGGACTTGGATTCCTTATTTTAGTTTGTTTTGGTGGGGGGAAAAGTCAGGAAAGGGGTCACTGTGATGAGGGACATCACTGCAGGTCCTTGGGGTGACACTTCCCGTGGTCCAGAAGGACGTGGAGCTGCTGGGATGAGTCCAGAGGAGGCCACGGAGCTGCTCCAGGGCTGGAGCCAGGCTGGGAGAGCTGGGGGTGCTCACCTGGAGAGGAGAAGCTCCAGGGAGAGCTCAGAGCCCCTTCCAGGGNTTTTCCAGATAGGTTTAGGAGAGCCCAGAGGGAAGGTGCTCCCTGGCTATGAATTTCCATCTGTGCTGGAAAAATCTGTCCTAAAAATGAACTGAAATAGGAAAAGTAGGAACATCTTTGTGGACGTTTCCCTTCCAAATAACATTTCCCTGGGGAAAAAAAAATTTCTTCATCCAAAGAAAAAACAAGCTTGAACAGATTCTTTAAACCCATCCTGGATGTGAGATTAAAACATGAGGGAGGGAAATTTCTGCAGCTAAAAATCCCCAGTTCTGGAAGCTGGAAAGCGCCTGGGAAGGGTTTGATCCCTCCCCTGGAGCAGAGGAAAAGCAGGGGGGTGACACTGCAGGATGGGGAATCAGGATTCCTCCCAAATCCAGATTAAGAAAAGAAAAGTTGATTCAATAATTCCTCTCTGTGCACCTCAGTGACAGCTCCATCCGAAACCTCCAGGAATAACTCCTGGAGCGCCGTTCTAAGCCCCAGGAATCTCTGAAGCCTTTTCCAAGGAAGCTGTTTTGGCATTTTTCCAGGCAGCCGCAGCTTCCCTGGGCTGGAGCAGCCCTGGCATGAAAGAGTCTCCCGGAGCTGGTGCAAAGGAGCAGGAGGGAGGGAAGAAATGAATCCTCATTAGAAGGCATCTCATTTTTGTAGTGCTAATGAGGCACGGCTGCAGAGCATTCCCAGCCAAGGCTTTGAGATGGGCTGGGAATGATCCTTGTCCTGTGCTGGGCAGGTTCTGCTCGCTGTAAATCCCTTCCCCACTTCCCAAGGAGCCTTTGCAAGTGCTGCAGGAGCAAAGGCTGTTCCAGCGTTCCTCATTCCAGAGGGAGCTGTGAACAGAGGGAATCTGGGGTTGGATATGGACATGATTTCTTAGGATTTCATCAGGATTTCTTTGGCAAAGTTCTGGAGACAAGGAACATCCTGGGTTTACTTCTACTTTTGTTTCTTTCCTTTATTTCATTGTTTTTCATCCTTGTATAAACCATTCCTTGGTTTATTGGGAATATCTCTTCCAGGAGTGCCTGGGGCCTGACCCCCTTTCATCACCTGTTTGGTACCTGAGTTGTTCCGTTCCCTTCCATGGAATTCTCTGATCCCAGTCAGGCCGATCAGGATGAGGCTCCTCCTGCTGTGTGAGAGATTCCTGGGAGTCCCAGATGGCTCTGGAGAGGAGGAGCAGCTGCCTCTGGAGCGGTTCCTCCCGGGAGGACGCGTGTCCGGAGCTGAGGTCACCAAGATCCAAGTCCTTCCCTAACCAGCCCAGCCCAGGTTTTCCAAACCTTCCCATCCTGACCTGCCCCACCACTGCTCCTCCCGGGACCTGGTGGGAGTTTTCCACGGCTTTCCCAATCCCTGCTGTGTCCCTTGGGGCTCAGGGTGGAGGCTTCACCCACAGGATTTCTCCAGCCTCAGGAACCTTTCCTTAATGGGATCCTGCAGAATAGAGGCACCCCCAGAGACAGGGAACATTCCTGCCAGGAATTCCCAAACTGGCTGGGAAAAATCTTCTAATGAGCACCTCGTTCATTGGTGACTGACTTCCTTCAAATGCAGCAGAAGTCAGGGATGGGAGAGCCGGGATAGTTCAGCTGGAGAGGAGAAGCTCCAGGGAGAGCTCAGAGCCCCTTCCAGGGCCTAAAGGGGCTCCAGGAGAGCTGGAGAGGGACTGGGGACAAGGCATGGAGGGACAGGACACAGGGAATGGCTTCCCACTGCCAGAGGGCAGGGCTGGATGGGATATTGGGAAGGAATTCCTGGCTGGGAGGGTGGGGAGGCCCTGGCACAGGGTGCCCAGAGCAGCTGTGGCTGCCCCTGGATCCCTGGCAGTGTCCAAGGCCAGGCTGGACGGGGCTGGGAGCAGCCTGGGACAGTGGGAGGTGTCCCTGCCCATGGCAGGGGTGGCACTGGGTGGGCTTTGAGGTTCCTTCCCACCCAAACCATTCCATGGTTCTCTGAATTTATCTCTTTTCTCCAGTGGGATTTTATATCTCTGGATTTGGTCTTCCCCCGAAGATTTTAGGTTTGTTATAAAACACCCAGAGGTGTTTGTGGCCGAGGGACTCCCAGGATAAATCTCTGCTGTTCCTGTGCTTGAATGAAGAAATCCGAGCTGGGGATGCTGAAGGTCCCTCCCAGCTCCTTGTTCCTCTAAAAACTGTGATGCTGCCCCTTCTCCCACTGAATCAGATCAGCTCCTGTTTCCTGGTGCTCCTGGAAGGGGCTGGAGCCCCAGGAGGGGCTGAGGGAGCTGGGAAAGGGGCTCAGCCTGGAGAAAAGGAGGCTCAGGGGGGCCCTTGTGGCTCTGCACAACTCCCTGACAGGAGGGGGCAGCCGGGGGGGTCGGGCTCTGCTCCCAGGGAACAGGGACAGGAGGAGAGGGAACAGCCTCAGGCTGGGCCAGGGGAGGCTCAGGGTGGATATTGGGAAAATTTCCTCCTGGAAAGGGTGGTCAGGATGGCCAGGGCAGGGCTGGAGCCCCCATCCCTGGGGGGATTTAAAGCCCTGTGGATGTGGCACTTGGGGACAGGGGTCAGTGTGGCCTTGGCAGTGCTGGGGAACATTGAACTCCGTGATCCTGGAGCTCTTTTCCATCCTGAACAATTCCGAGGCTCTGGAACTCACACTCAGCTCAGGTAACCAGGATGCAGCAGCCAAAGTCTCGGGGCTGCAATTTCTCCTCAACCCAAAATAGTCAAACATATGCAGGGAGAAAGAGCTCCAAATAAACAAACCCACAATCTGCTCCTCCAGAAATATCCTGGAATGTGCACAACAGACTGGGATCCCTCGGGGCCTTCCCAGAACTGCTCAGGGTTCCAGTGGTAACGGCTCCGGGCTGGGACAGATTTGCAGCCCTAAAAAACCTGGAGATGTGGGAATTACTGACTCTGTGCTTTAAGTGGGAATATCTTGGCATGGAATTCTATTTTCCGTTCTTTCCAAATGACAGCACGGTGACAGCTCCAGCTGTTTATTTTGGGAAGACAGGAGATTTTAAAGGTGGCTGGAGGAGCAGGGATGCTGGGATGGGGGAAGGTGACTTCACCTCTGTGTAAAACCAAACCAAACCAAACTAAAGCACTCTCTGCTCTTTAACTTCCAAGGACATCCAGCCAGGGCAGTGAAATCCTTGGAATTAACCTCCAGGATGTCCCCCTGGAAGTGCTGTTTGTGGGATCAGGGAGGCTCCACCCTCCAGCTCTGGAAACCACTGTCGGGGTTTGAGGCTGGCCAAATGCCAGGCACCCACGAAAAGCTATTCACTCATTTTCCTCTGCTGCAGCTGAGCAGAGGAAGGGGAATTAAGACTTCATTTTCATGAGCTGAGATAAGGAATATTGAAAAAAGAAAAAAACACTTTAAGGCAAAACAGTTTCAAAACTTAAACAGTATAAAGAAGATTTATCATTGACAGAATTAAAAGTAAAAAGGGTAATGAGAACCAAAGCAAACTTTCAGAACACCTTTCCTTCCCAGTCCCTCCCTATTTCCACCGACCGCGCGAGGAAACAAAACACGGGGTTTTGGTCAGTATTGCACTTCTTAAAAGTCTTTATTCAGTTTGCTTAAGGAAAAGAGTTTCTTCTGCTGTGCCCTGGGATCCTTCCCATGGGAGATCGTTCTCTGTGAACTTTTCCAGCATGGTTTGAGCTTCCACAGGGAGCAGTCCCGCCCGAACCTGCTGCAAGGTGAGGCCCTCCCACGGGCCAAGCAGTCTTCCCACACCTGCCCAGCACGGGTCATCTTAGTTCATGGGGTTTAGCCTTTTAAGGATGAGCTGTTCTAGTTTGGAAGCGAAGGCTCTTCCTCGATCTCTAAAAGCAAGGCTCGTGTCTCTCTGTTCAGTTCCTCACTAGATTACAGCTTTTCAGCACCCGCGCGCTCCAGCGTGGACGCTCTTCCTCACGGGCTGCGCGTGGATCTCTGCGCCCGCCACGCACCTCATGAATTACAGGGATACAGTTTGTTGTATCACAGTCCTCACCACGGCTTGAGGAGAATCTCAGCTCCGGCGCTTGGAGCGCCTCCTCCCTCTCCTTGTTTTTCCCTGACCTTGGTGCTGCCATGTTGGTTTTCCTCACATGTCCTCACTTTTCCTTTTCCTCTGACTCAGAAGAAAGTTGGTGTCTGTGAGTTGCAGTTGAGAGGTTGATCTCATCCGGGCTCCGCATGGGGGAATTGCTCGCCACGTCTCTCGCTGCGGCCACGGGGTCCCTGCTGGCAGCGCACGGGCGGCTCCGGCCTCGGGACAGCTCCGGCCATGCGGTCCTGGCCTCGGGAGGAACCCAGCCGTGTGGTCCCAGCCCCAGGAGGGTCCCGGCCCCAGGAAGGCCTCAGCCTCGGGAGGGTCCCAGCCCCAGGAGGGTCCCGGCCCCAGGAAGGCCCCAGCCTCGGGAGGGTCCCAGCCCCAGGAGGGTCCCGGCCCCAGGAAGGCCCCAGCCTCGGGAGGGTCCCGGCCCCAGGAGGGTCCCGGCCCCAGGAAGGCCCCAGCCTCAGGAGGGTCCCAGCCCCAGGAGGGTCCCAGC
>VWZW01004523.1:79127-96420 GCA_013397115.1 Edolisoma coerulescens
GAAAGAGAGCTTCCCGCGGTTTTTTCCTTTCTTAAATCTGTCACCACAGAGGCGTTCCGAACTTGTCTAATTGGGCTCTGCCCATGGTCAGAGCCTTCAGCGATTGCCTCTGTGCCGGGTACAGAAGTTTCGAGCAGCTTTTCTCCTGCCCCCGCCAAAACCCCGGCTGTGCTCAACCAACACAACCACAGGCAGTGTTTGAGTGACTGAAACAAACCCGGCAGAGGAACAGAGCCTGGGGCTCCCGGGCCATGTCCAGGGCAAATTCCAACAGGGATTTATCAATGGGTGTGCAAAGTGTGTGCAGGGTGCAGGGAAGCTCATCCAGGGCTCCATCCCGGGATAATGCAGTAATCCGGGAAAGGAGTGGCACTGAGCCCAGGGAGGATTGCTGCCTCTGAGCTGTGCTTCCCGAAATTCATTTCTCCCAGGAAACTGCAGCAACTCCATGGCTTGAGGTGCTGAGGAGCCAATCCCAAGGCCAGGAATGTGCTCCCATCTAATTCCAAGGCCAGGAATGTGGTCCCAGAGACTGCTGCCCTGGCTGGGGGGTTCAGACCATTCCTTCTCCATCAGGAAATGCTGATTTACCAAAGGCACAGCTTTTGACTTTGAGTCAGTTGGGTTTGCTAAATGATATCCTCAAGTCCTGCACGTGATGTGGAGGGGAAGTCTCGGAGCAGGAATGCGCTCTGGGGCTGGGGTTTGTGCTGGGAGTGCCACGGTCCAGCCCCCGGGCATGGATTTGGAGCCACACTCTGGAATCAAGGCTCGGTAACAACAGCACCAAGTCCACAACGTTCCCTTTCCCACAATGGCTGCGAGTTCCAGGGGCTGGAGAAGTTTCTTCATCCTCTTTTTTGGATGAAGCCCTTTCAGCCCTGGCTGTTCAAACCCAGCAGGGTCCCCTGAGCTCCATCCCCGGATCCTTCCTCCCTCCCTCCCTCCCTCAGGATTTCATCTCCAGGTTTTTAGGAGAAGAGAAGGGCTGCGTTCCAATCATGCACTAAAGGTGTCTCCATTCCCATTTTTTATTTTGCAAGCCTGCTGTCAGGGCAAGGAGTGAGGGAATATGAAGAAATCACTTTCCCCTGGCAGGAATTTGATTCTTTTTCCTCTTCCCCAGCTGCCCAGAGCAGTGGGAAGAGGCTTTGGGAATTAGCAGGCTCAGAACACTCCTGGAGCCTCGGGAGGAGCAGGGTCAGGCAGGGAACATCACTAATTCCTGCTGGAAATTACAACCACTTCAGGCTGGGTTTTATTCCTGGAGATTTTTGCCAGGTGTGAGGAGCTCTGAGGAGGTGGAAGGAAATTCAGGGCTGAGTTTCCAAGAGTTTTCCTCAGGCTTTGGGGGTCAGGACAGGCCCAGGGCCCTCAGGATCCTCCAGTGCCTTTGGATGAGCCTTTTCCAGCCTCCAAAACAACATCAGCAGCAACAGAAACCATAAAATCAGGGAATCCTGGAATGGTTTGGGTTGGGAAGGGCCTTAAAGATCCAGTGCCACCCCTGCCATGGGCAGGGACACCTTCCACTGTCCCTTGGTGCTCCAAGCCCCGTCCAGCCTGGCCTGGGACACTTCCAGGGATCCAGGGGCAGCCACGGCTGCTCTGGGAATTCCATCCCAGCTCCTCACCACCCTCACAGCCAGGAATTCTTCCCCAGTATCCCATCTGACCCTACTCCCTTTCAGTTTAAATCCTGAACCTTGCAGGGTGCCTGGAACAGTTCCTGAGGCTGGGCATGGACTGAGCCCCAAATCAACCCTCACATGGAAAAATAAATGAACAAATCCAGCTCTTCCCAGTCCCAATCCCTTCCTGATGTTTTCCGAAGCAGCGAGGAGGAATCAGAGGTGCAGGGAAGGGAGGTCCCCCTTCAGCCCCAGTCCCAGTGACACAAATTCCGGCAGAGAAGGAGCAGACCCAGAGCCAGGGAAGGGTCATTTGCCAGAGGAACCCTGTTTGGGACATTGGGAAGCCGGAGCCTGGGAAGGAGGACGGAGGGGGTTTGCTGGGAAGGCCCAGGGACAGATGGGGCTGGCGGGAGGAGGAAGCGTGAAGGAGGGAAAGCTCCAGCTGGGAGTGGGCGAGCAGGGAAAGCAGGGCCATGGTTTGCAGCCCTTTTCAGCTGGCCAGGAGCGGCACAACCCCCGCTGCAATTCCCGGGATTCCGCTGTTCCTTGGCTCAGAAATTCCCCTTTCCCGGGATGCATGGATGTGCCAGACTGTCCAGCCCGGGGATCTGTCGGTGACCTACTCCGCACTGAGCAGATCCTTTCTTTATTGGAGAGCTGGGAATTCTCAGCTCGATGTTTTCTGTCAGGAATTCCTGTTTTGTGGAACTGTGCTGAGTTTTGGGATGGCTGGAAGTGAAGCTTTTTGGGAAGAAGTCTCGGAAGTGCCAAAGCTTCCCATTTCCCACTTCTGGAGGAAAGGATGGCTCTGCCAAGGAGCCACTTCTCTTTTAGGGAAGAGTTTTCTGGAAGGGAAATGGGAATGCCAGCATTTCACCCTGCCAGAGCCAGGCTCAGGCTAGGCCTGGGCTGGGGTTTAACTGCTCCCAGAACTGGATTTCAGGATAAATGTCCTTTGCTGATTCAGGCTGTCCCAGGGACGGCTGCACTTGGATCCCAAGCTCTTCCCAGAATCCCAGAGTGGTTTGGGTTGGAAGGGACCTTAAAGGCCACCCAGTCCCAGCCCAGGACACCTCCCAGTGTCCCGGGGTGCTCCAAGGCCCAGCCTGGCCTCAGGCTGTGCTCACTGATCTGCCCGGAGATCCTGGTTCAGCCATGGATCTATCCTGGGATTTTGCAGCTTGGATCCCAACCCCAGAGCAGGGAAACCCTCTGCAGGGAACAGCTTGGGCTGAAACTGGAGGGGAGAACCCCGGGGCTCTCCCGGGGGATCCATCCTGGGGGATCCATCCTGGGGGATCCCACCCGGAGCTGCCCCAGGGACTGGGATCTCTGAACCCATGGAATGGCGCTCAACCCATGGATCGGAGGGATTACCCTGGGCTGTCTCCTCTGATCTGAGCACTCCAGAAATCCCATGGGAAGGAAGGAGCCCCGAACCCCTGGAGCCAGTTCAGGCAGTGTTTGATCCCTGAGCTCAGAGTCACGGCTGCATTGGAGCAGGGATTAATTACAGGATTTATCTTCCCTGCCTTTTCCCTGGCACTTCCTCGTTAACATTTACAGCAGGATCCTGGTCCATGACCGGGCTCCAACTGCTGGAAAAATACCTGTGGTTATTAAAGCTCAGCCTAATTGTGCTGGAGCCGCCCTTGTGACTGCACAGCCGCTGCCGAAGCTGAGCGAGGATCCTCCTCCTGCAGCGGCTTTGCTGGGAGCAGGCACAAAATGGGAATTTTCCCAATTCCAAGCCCACAACAACTTTTTATGAGGTTTCAGCCGTGGTTGCAGCTCTGAGCAGCCCCAGGTGCTGGCCCTGAGCTGCTCTGGGGCCATCAGGCACCTGCAAAGCCGAGACTAAACCAGGTTTAAATCACAGAGCTCCAATTCTTCCCAGGTTCAGGGGGACAGACCACTGGATACCGGATAAACCATTGGATACTGGACAGACCACTGGATAGAGCTGACAGCTGATTGCAAAATTACCTTGATGATGATGATGATGATGAAAGTGTTTTCCTCCTCAATGTCCTCATTAAAAAGGTGTTACCATTGTCCACACTGAGAGATTTCATCCCTAAATCTTTGTCCTGAATTCCCTTCCTGGGGCTCTGTGAGAGCCCAGAGGGGCTGTGAGTGCTGGGATTTATCCTGAGCATAAAACCCTGGAATCATGGAATGGTTTGGGCTGGACAGGCTTAAGGATGAGCCAGGCCCACCCTGCCATGGGCAGGGACACCTCCTACTCTCCCAGGTTCCCAGGAATCATCCACGGCTCTAGAATGTAGAAAAGTCTGGATTTTCCCTCAGATTTTGTGCTCACTCCTGGATTCCATTCCCAAGGCTGCTGTGTGTGCGAGGAGCAGCACCTCAGACATTCCCTGTCACTCCTGCAATATTCCATGGTTTGTTCTCTCACCTGGAGCTGCTTCCTTTGACTGCTCAGGCTGGAAAGGGAAAACCTGGCACTAAACCCAGGCAAACCCAGGGCTTTCCCTTGAAAACTGCTGCAAAAATGTCATTTCCTGGATCTGGGGCGGACCAGCCAAACCTGGAATGCTGCAGATGGGCAGAATTCCTTCCAAAAGGTGCTGAGGGCTGAGAGGCGTGGGATCCCACCGGGGTCCCCTGATTGCTGCTTTTCCTCTGGAATATCAATCCCTCCCCACCGGGAATCCAGGCCTCAGTTTCCCCAGCGTGCTGGGAAAACCTGGGATGAGGCCAGGCTGTGCCAGGGAGCTGGGAGTGATGGCTCTGGGCTTGGAGAGTTGAAATGCTCTCTGCAGGATGCGTTTGTTGTTCTTCAGAGCTATAAACTCCTTCCTGAATGGAGATGGATTTGATCCGGAGGGTTCTTCCCACAAAGCAAACCAACCACGGAATTCCAGCTGAAATTCAAAGGTGTTGGAGTTTTGTCTCGAGCTTTACAAAGCCAGAAACGCCTCCCCTGGGATGTCGGTGCCAAGCTCTGTCTGGAAGGGATAAAGGAGAGGTTTGATCCTTTGTAATCCGTGCTTGGGAGGAGGAGGAGGAGGGGGAATCCCCTTTGGGGACAGCGGGAGAGGCAGGAGCCACAAAAGGCCCTCGAAGGGCTGGGTTTGGATCCCTGGTGCCAAAATCCCGGCCAGGGCTGAGCGGTTTGACCCCAAGTGCAGAACAGCCTCTGTCTCCCAGCCCTGCGGGGAGGAGGCAGGAGGATCCCCAGCACCCCAATCCGAAGGGAACATAGCCCCTGAGGGGATAAAAGGAACTTTCCCAGTGTTTGGGCAGGAATGAATCCCTGAGGTGTTGGCTCACCTTGGAGCCCCCGGAGCAGCTTTTTCCTTTTCCTTGTCGCTGGTTCTGCTCAGTCAGGGGAGACTGAACCTCGTTAGGCTGGGCTGGAAAATCTAATTAAGAGTTCTCTGAGCACCTGGATGGGAATTGAGCATCCAAATGCGTGCATTAACGGATCATGGAATGGTTGGGGTTGGGAGGGACCTTAAAGCCCATCCAGTGCCACCCCTGGGACACCTCCCACTGTCCCAGGCTGCTCCAGGCCCCGTCCAGCCTGGCCTGAGACACTTCCAGGGATCCAGGGGCAGCCACAGCTTCTCTGGGAATTCCATCCCAGCCCCTCCCCACCCTCACAGGGAAGGATTTTTCCATATATCCAACCAAAATGTCTCCTCTGTCAGTGGGATCCCATCCCCCCTTGCCCTGTCACTCCAGTTCCCAATCCACAGTCCCTCTCCAGCTTCTGGATCCCAGGACAGGCCCAGGGCCCTCAGGATCCTGCGGTGCCTTTGGATGAGCCCTTTCCAGCCTCCAAAAAGGACAGCAGCAGCAATGTCAGCCATAAAACCAGGGAATCCTGGACTGGTTTGGGTGGGAAGGGACCTCAAAGCCCACCCAGTGCCACCCCTGCCATGGGCAGGGACCCCTCCCACTGTCCCAGGGTGCTCCCAGCCCCATCCAGCCTGGCCTGGGACACTGCCAGGGATCCCGGGGCAGCCTCACGGATGGGGCAGGACCGCATCCCTCCAGGCAGGAGCGATCCCGGGGATTGGAGCCGCGCTCCAGCTCCAGGGAGTCCCGAGGCGCTCTGAGCCCCGGTGGGATGTGCAGGACCGGGAGCCGCTGGGGCAGAAGCGAAGGCTCTGGGGGGAAGGGAAAGCGCCTCTCGTTGAGTGAAGCCGCGTTAATTACCGCATGCAAATGAGCCCCACCCGGGCTGCTCCGCGCCCGCCTCATTCGGAAGCAGCTCAGGAGGCAAAAAATGAACTCTCAGCTTCTCCTCGTGCAATTAGGGCTGTGTGAGGGAGTCATTAATCAGCGCAATTAGCGGGGCTGCCGCCGCCCGGGGATCAAAGGGGGTTTTGGGGGAGGGGGAATGCGCCGCTCAGGAGCGTCGGATGAGAGATCTCCAAAGCTTTGCTGGGATCTCTCATCCCGGGATCCCTTGGGATCCACACGGGGAGGATTTCCCTCGTTGTCACCCGGCAGCTGCTCCCTCCCCTCGGAATCCGCTGCTCCCTCTGATCCCCGCTGTTCGTCCCTCCGGAAGGGTCACATCGAGGGAACCGGGGCTGATGTGGCAGCTCAGCCCAGGGAATACGGGAATGTTGTTCCTTAGGAACACACGGCCGGCCGGGGCTCTGGGGTTTGGGATTCAGTCCACCAGGGGCTCTTTGCAAAGCCTTCAACAGCAGCAGCCCGGTTCCCTTGGCACCAGAAATTCAGGGAATGAGTGGGAAGATCAGGACGCTGTCTACAAACCCTTTCTCCCCCAAACCCTGAGTCACGGAGGTTACAGAGATCACGAGGATCTGGGAATTATCCTCACTTCTCCAGCACTGTTGGAGGAAATCTCACCATCAGGCTCCTTCAGGAGTCCTTGGGTGACGCTGAAGCTGCACAAAATCTCAGTATTGCTCTCTCAGGCCTTTCCTGCAGCAGGAAAAGCTTTCCATGACTTTGTCCTGCTTTATCCACAAATAACTCCTGGCCTGGCGCCGTGCCTGGGGCAGGGGTCACCGCTCTGCTCCCGGCCCGAGGGGTGAGGGGCCAAGGGGATTTGGGAACAGCAGAGAAAAGCTCCTTGCAGAGCTCCATTGGAGGGAAATGTTTCACCAAATCTCATTGTCTCAATTCTTTTGGTCTCACAAAAAAATAGAGATTTAACAGCAGCAGATTCTCCCTGCGTGAATTCCAGCCTCAAACTCACAGACAAAACATCAGGGAAAATGGAACAAATAAATCGCTGTTTGGGTAGGGAACTCCTCCAGCTGGAGATACTCTGTGATTATAGAAACACTTGGCATGAAAATGGGATATTTCACATCAGGGCAAAGAAAATGTTCCCCTTAACCCAATGCGGGGTTTTTTGGTACTTTCTGATTGAGGAAAAAAAAAAAAATTCAAGGATTTGGATTTGAAGTTGACCTGAAACAATTCCTTGTTTACTTGCTTGTCTGAAACTGCCAGTGAGGCAAAAAAATCCATTATTTCCAGAGTTCTACCTGGGCCCAGAGGATGGGATGGACAACCTGCCTGGGAATGGGAAAGCTGCTTCAGGTGGGAATCTTGGGGGAGCTACAAACTGGAGCTGCTCAGCATGAGCCTCATCTGGAAGTCACCATCCCCTGGTTGAGAGAATCCCGGAATATCCTGAGCTGGGAAGGACCCCCGGGATCACCCAGTCCCACCCCAGCCCTGCCCAGACACCCCAACAGCCCCACCCTGGGCATCCCTGGCAGCGCTGCCCAAACGCTCCCGGAGCTCTGGCAGCCTCGGGGCCGGGACCATTCCCTGGGGAGCCTGGGCAGTGCCCAGAACCCTCTGGGGGAAGAACCTTTCCTGCATCGATCTTCCCATTCCCTGCTGCTCCCGAACTCCCAGCTATGGATGAGCTCCGGTTTTCCCTGGAGATGCTTTGCCCTTTGCGAACGGCAGCTCCGCTCCTGCTCTTCCAAACCAACCCCGTTTCTGCTTCCCAAGGACCCTTTTCCCTCCATTGCAGCCCCTCCCTCTCCTTCTCCCACTGTTCCATGTGCTCCCACTCAGCCCGTCCCTGATCCCTGGAATTCAGAGTCCAGGGGTTCTGTCCTGCTGAGGCCAACGCGGAATTCCCCACGGTCACCCCTCAGCAGGAGTAACCAGCAGGGAACCCTGGCCCTTGGGAAGGAGAAGCGGGTGGGATGGAGACATCCCGGAGTGTGATTCCATGTTTTCCTGCACACGGCAGCAGCAATGGGATCCAGCATTTGGGATGGACCCCGTGGGATCCAGCAGCGTTTTCCAGGCATTTCCCTGGCTCTGGAGATGTCCCTGGTGCCTGAAGGTCTCCACGGGGTGCTCAGAGTGCCACGTGTTGGACTGGAACTTCCAGGTCTTTTCCCACCTAAATGATCCAAAGCTTCTCTGTCTCAGGGCAGTGCCGGTGTTCAAACACACCCTGGAAATTCCGATTCCTGCCCCTCTGGAGGCCATTCCATTTTTCCAGGAGCTCAGCTCTCCCTGAAGGAGCTGCTGGTGCAACTCCTGCCTGGTGCTGGGACAAACAACTTCTCCCACAAGGAACAACCGCTCCTGATGGGATTCCTCAGCCCCCCTTCCCACATGGAATGGGCTCAGGGCCCCGGGGCATGGGGGGAGTTCAGCTGCCCCTCAGCAGCCTCCAGAAATCCCATTTCCCACCAAGACCCTGAGCTAAACCCTTCCCGTAATCACTCAGCATCCACTGATGGATAAATCACGGATTAGGGATGAGGGAGGGGAGGAAGAGCTGAGTGTGCCCTGGGGTGGGGTTGTGCACCTGGGGAATCCCTGGAGAAGGAAACTCCCCCTGCCGCAGCCCCTCCACTGCCGGGCCGAGGGAAGGGACAAAGGGAGCCCAGGATTTGGGCTCCGGTGATGAAGTGGTGCCTTCTCCTTCAGCCCTCAGGGAGTGGTGAAGGATAAAAGACAGAAATTCCCAAGGAAATATTCCTTTTCCCTCTTTTTCTCAATTTGAGCTGAAGAAGTCTGACCTCAGCCATGGGAGGAGCAGGGGAGTCCCAGAACTCCCCCTGAGCTTCCAGCAGGAAACCGAGGCTGATCCCTTCCCTGCGGAGTCAGGGCTTGCTCCGGCTGCATCCCAGTTACCAGGAGCCAAAACCTCCCTGATTTTATTCCACCCCTGACTTTATTCCCCACCTTTATTCCAGGGCTGTGTCCAGCTCCTGCCCCTGGAGCTTCATCTCTCCTGAGTGGGAATTTCACCAAAGATTCCCATGTGTTTGCAGGGCTTTAATATGGCAGAAGGAAAATGTGAGGGACGAAGGACAAGAGGGAATGGCCTTGAGCTGAAGGAGGGAAGGATTGGATGGGATATTGGGAAGGAAGGTGGGAGGCCCTGGAATAGAACTCCCGGAGCAGCTGTGGCTGGCCCTGGATCCCTGGCAGTGTCCCGGGCCGGGCTGGACACTGGGGCTTGGAGCAGCCTGGGACAGTGGGAGGTGTCCCTGCCATGGCAGGGGTGGCACTGGATCATCCCTAAGGTCCTTCCCAACCCATTCTGGGATTCGGGAGCAATTAAACATCTCAGGCTCAACAAATTGGCTTCTCCTCTGACCAATTCCAGCCCTAATTCCAGGCTGGAAACACTCCAGGACGAGCCATGGAGACCCTGCCTGCTGGCTAAGGGCAGTGGCAACAGTTTTGGGATGTTCGAATTCCTTTGTCAGGAGAGCTGGAGAATGGAATTCCAGAATGGATCTGTGTCCGGACCAAGCAAATCTTTCTGATGTGAGGGATGAATTTTTGCAGGAATTTCAGTGCCTTCTTCTCCCCATCCTGGTGTGGGAAAGGCCCCTGCTCCACCTGCCAGGACACCCAGCAGCACTCAGGGCCCTGGGGTTGATTTTTCTTGCGGGAGATGTTTTCTTTGGGATTGTGCCTCCAGGGGAGCAGCAGCTGCAGCCTCCCATGCTGCTTTTACAGGGAAAGCCCATTTCTGCAGGATTCCAGCCCCTGTCCCCCCTCCCCGTGCCCGTGTGGATGTGTTCCCTGCACAGCAGAGGCACCTCGGAATCTCCATTTATAATTAATTTGTTTGTGTTTCTGGCTCTGATCTTTGCAGGCCCTTCAGTTCTCGGTGCTGGCAGTAAAGGCCCTCCAGAGCAATTCCCTCCCTCCTCCTCCTCCTCCTCCTCCTCTCCCTTCCCAGCTGTGTCACCCCCTCCCTGCAGACTCTGCTCCCAGGGCTGCTTTGGGAATTGCATTTCTATGTGGATCAGAGAGAGACTGGAGGGAAAGCAGGAATTCTCCCTATGAGCCTGGGGGAGATTCCCTTCTCCTGGGTCATTCCTGGGAGGTCTTGGTGCTCCTTGGGCAGTCAGGAGCCCTCGCTGGTGTGTGGGATTCCATGCTGGATGTCCAGGGAATACTTCAGACCCAGCCTGGCCTCCAGCCCCTGCAGGTGCTGCGTGTGGCAGGGCAGGGATTTGGGACAAAGAACCCCAAAAGGCTGGGTTTTAGCAGATTGTGCTGGCCCAGGGGAGCTCAGAGGGGAGGCTCAGGATGCCCAGACTGAGACGATCCCATGGGATTGACAAACAGCTCAATCCCACGGGAGAACCTCCAAATGCTCCCCTTGCCCTTGGAGCCGCAGCTGAAAGGGCACTGCCACCCCTGGGACACCGAGAAGCCACCGGGGCCCAGGGGCCTGGCAGGGGCACTGACTGCCCTCAAGGTCCAGCAAAGCAACCTCTGGGTGCCAAAATTGTCCCAGAGGGGCTGGAGATGCTCCTTGGCACTGTCCAGACCATGCCAGAGGATTTGGCTCCCTGGGGAGTTGCCAGCTGCTCCCAGGGCACATTTTGGGATGTCCCTGTGTCCCTGAGGGTGAGAACAGCCCTGGCAGGGATCCAGGCAGCTCGGATTCCTCACAGGCAGGAGCAGGAAAAGGTGATTCCTGTGCCCTTTGTGCTGCAGCTGGAATTTCAGCCTCGGGAAAGGCTGGCTGGAAGTGAATCCTTGTTTGACTCAGACCACACTGAGCTCCTGCACCCAGGAGGTACAAACAGGGACTGCTGTGACCATCCAGGTGTCACCCCCCGTTTGTGGGGGGTCTTTTGTCCCTTCTCTTGGCCTCAAACCTCATCCCTTCCTCCTGGAGAGCTCCTCCAAGGAATATCTCAGAGCCAAACTGGGAATTGAGAGCCCACAGGGCCATTTCCCCGCATTCTCCTGGCAGAGCCTCCAGGCAGGATCCCGCAAACCAGCCTGGGATCAACCCCTGGGATGGAATTCCCGTGAAGGATCTGACAGACACGGGGCAAACCAAAGCCAGCCCGTTCCCTGCACGAGCCAGAGGAGGAGGAGGGGCAGGGACCTTTCCCAGCTTGGTCCTTCTTGGAGATCTGCATGCACTGAGGGGTTTAAATCTTGGATTTACAAGGAGCCACATCTGGCTGGGCCACCTCTGCATCCTGGATTTATTTCTGAGGGTTATTTTTAGCCCAGGCTCCCAGTGGAGGATTCCCATCGCAGCCAGGAGCTGTGGAAGGCCCCGTTCCAGGGAATGAGGACAGCCAGGCTCTGTCAGCCCTGCTCCCTAATTAGCTCAGCATGGAGAGGGATTTGTTATTTCTGGCTTGGGAATTGCAGCCAAAGCCTCTGCCTGAGTCAAAGCCACCCCCACGGCCAGGGCACGGCACAGGGGCGGGCACAGACTCGGGCACAGTCCCTCTCTGCCTGGCCGCTGTCCAGCTCTCTGTCCCCAGCCCGTGGCACTGCAGGGGTTGCTGCGGCCAAAGCGCAGGACTCGGCTCTTGGTCCTGTTAAACCTCACCTCGCTGGGTTTGTCCCCTGTCCCCAGCCTGGCCAGGTCCCCCTGCAGAGCCCTCCTGCCCTCGCTCGCTCCCAGCTCGGTGCCATCGGCAGGTTGTGATGGGGGACTCGATCCCCTCTCCCGGACCATCAGTGCAGCCGTGAAACAGGACCCCAGCCTTGGCCCCCGGGGACCCCCCGGTGACCGGTCACACACCGGGTCCAGCTGTGAAACAGGACCCCAGCCCTGACCCCGGGGACCCCCCGGTGACCGGTCACACGCCGGGTGCAGCCCCATCCCCGCCACCCTCTGGGCTCCAGCCAGTTCCTAACCCAGCCCCTCGCTGATGTTGGTGTTTTCCAGCCTCTCTGATCCCTCCAAAAGCAGAGCAGGGTTGGATCCCAGCTGGATCTGCCAAGGAAAACCAAACATCCCAGTTCCTGTCCCATTTCCTGGGACAAGGCCACCCTCAGCAGTGCAGATCAGGGGTTTAAAGCTGAGCTTTGTGTCCCACTCCCTCCCATCCCATGGCAGCTTCCAGGGGGATGCTGAGGGATCCTTGGCACAGCCAGGGCTCCAAGGGGCACAGGGAGGATTTCTGGGAAAAGGAGGAAACTCCTGCAGATGACCCAGGGGTGTCCCTCCCGGTGGGTTTGTAGCTCTCAGGGAAACCCTGCAGGGAACACAATTCCCTCGGGATTTGCTCCTGAGGCATCTCCACAATCAAACCTTTCCCTGGAGCAGGGAGTGAGAGGGAAGAGCTCAGATTCCCGGTGTGCTCCCAAGGCTCAGATCCTGCGCTCCTCCAGGGACAATCCCACTGCTCCTGTGGCCCCCGGGCTGTGGGGACAGGGATGTCCCCTTCCAGACAAAGGGGATTCCTTCCCGCAGACACAAATCCGGCTCTGGGATAGGAGGAATTCCCAGGGCACTCCTGACCCTGAGCTCACCCTGAGCAAGGGCCGTGGGAGAGCAGCAAAAACCCAAAATCAGGGGAAAAAAACCCCAACCAAAAGTCAGGATGGCTTTGGAAAAATCTCATTTATCCCTTTGCCAAAGCCTCGTCTTCCCCTCAATCCTTTTGTGTTCCTGCTTAGTCTATAAATAAATCAATATTGTTTAAGCCTTGGCACTCCATGGTTTTATATTTTATATTTTATATTTTATATTTTATATTTTATATTTTATATTTTATATTTTATATTTTATATTTTATTTTATTTCATATTTTTTTTATTTTATATTTATTTTATATTTTATATTTATTAGCAACCAGAGCTGCCTCCCTGTTTCTTTGGTACCTCTGTCCTTACCCAGCTGTGGGAGCTGGTTTAGGTCTGTCCCTGCACATCCAGGACTCAGGATTCTCCCATTCCCAGCCTGGCGCCTCCATCCTGTGGGAAATGTGGGATCCCAGCTCCAGCACTGGCTTTTATTGGTATTTTGAAGATCCCAGGTACAAAAGCCCAGCCCTGAGCGCAGGGAGAGCAGGATTTGTCACCATTTCCATGGCACAGACATTCCGAAGGGAGGCGGGGATTCCCTGGAACAGGAGTTCTGCAGGATGTGACAGATTCCAGCAGCATTTTCCATGAAATCCTCACCACCCTGAATTCCAAAGGCACTGAAACCCCTGGGGGTGACCAAAGCAGGGCTGGAGCTCTGGAAAATCCAATATTTCATCCAATTCACGGACAGCTTTGGGAAAAATCCGGTGAAGTGATTTTGAAAGGATTTTGTGGTGGCTGTAAGGTCCTGGCTGGACTCGGAGGAACCAGAGCCCTCCAGGGCTTTTCCTGACATTTGGAAAAGGCCAAAACTTCCTCACAAAAGTGTGGCCAGTTCCTCTGGGGTGTGGAATTGAGTGTGGGGAGGTCACTGGGGCGTCCTGCATTCCCTGGAGCCTGGCCTGGAGCGTGGGGCTGTGGGGCCAATCCCTGTCCTGCCCAAAGGCCACCCACCCACCCAGGGGTGTCCAGCTGGGGACAGGGGCACGGGGAGCCGCCTCCTCTGGTGACACCCCCGGGAAAGGGCCCTGACTCTGGGCAGGGGCTGAGATCTGGGTTTTGGGGGAAAAGCCTCGGATTGGCACCGGTTTGGTGAAATCCTTTCCCGAGGGAAGGCTCAGCCAAGGGTGAGGCACAAAAGAGGCAACGACCCAGCCTGAAACCTCAGAGCTCTGGCAAACAGGGATTCCAGAATTCCTTCTCCAGGAATATCGGCAAGAAGAGCAGACCAGGAATGGAAAAGCTTCTCATGGAAGCTTGGGGAACATTCCCTGCCCTGGGAATCCACTGAAGGGTGGGGTTTTCTCCCACTGACACCTCAGGACCAGCTTCTGGTCTGAGAGCAGCAAACTCCTGAGGGCCAGTGCTTGGAACAGAATTAAATCATGTAATAATTAGTAATTGAATGTTACTAATAACCATAAATCCCCTGAGCCTGTGCCAGAGGAGGGATTTGGAGATCCGGGTGTGGGCAGCTGGCCCTTCGCACCACCATCCTCTGGGATGGTGACCAACATCATCCCAGAACCATGGAATGGGTCAGGCTGGAGGGGGCCTTAAGGATCACCCAGTGCCATCCATGGGCAGGGACACCTCCCACTGTCCCCGGCTGCTCCCAGCCCCGTCCAGCCTGGCCTTGGGCACTGCCAGGGATCCAGGGGCAGCCACAGCTGCTCTGGGAATTCCAGCCCAGCCCCTCTCCACCCTCCCAGCCAGGAGTTCCCTCCCAATATCCCATCCATCCCTGCCCTCTGGCAGTGGGATCCCTTCCCTGTGTCCTGTCTCTCCAGCCCTTACCCAAAGCCCCTCTCCAGAGACTTTCCGTGGCTGTTCCCGGGACAGCAGCGCCAAGCACAGAACCTGTGATTAAAAGCAAAACAAGCCTGGTGTTAGAGGAGCCTGGAGTCCCTGATAATTAATTTAAGATTAATGGGAACAACTGAGTTAAAACTCGGTGACGATAATTAGCAAGAGAATTACAATAAAGGAGAAGGTGACAACCAAAAGTAATTACAGAGTGCAGACACCGAATCCCGCTCTGCCTGGAAAACCCCCCGGAAAATCCCCTGTGGGCAGTGGGAGAACGGCACTGCCTGGAGCTGGGGGGGCAGCACAGCCACAAGAGCCTGGAGTGGCCCTGGAACCCTGCTGGAACCCTGCTGGGATCCTCCTGGGATCCTCCTGGAACCCTGCTGGAACCCTGCTGGAATCCTGGGAGCTCCACTGGGATCCTGCTGGGATCCTCCTGGAATCTTGCTGGAACCCTGCTGGAACTCCGGGAGCTCCGCTGGGATCCTGCTCCTGCTGCTCAACACAAACGTGGGCAGGGCTCCTGTGCAGAGCTAAAGAAAACCCAGAGAATTCCCTGGAAGCTGCCAAGGGAACGCCCTGGATGCAGGGAAGAGGAGGTTGGGTCTCCATCCATCACTTCCACCCCTCAGCCCTCGGCAGTTCCAGTGGAGTTTGCTGGGATTTCCCCGATTTCGGGAGCCCTGCCCGCCCCGGGTGGGCACAGACGCAGCCCAGGGAAGGGGAGCATTCGCTGCCTTGGCTCTGCCGTTCCTCAGGGTTGGTTCTCAGGCCTTGGGTGTTTGTCAGAGGGAAAAACCCCGACAGCTCTTGTTGAGATCAGGAATTCCTGCTGCTGTCCCACGGAATTTCTGCTTTCTAATGCCCAAAACTGTGCCAGGGAGTTTCTCTCCGGCTGATTTCAGTATCCCTTTTCTCCTGAGTTTTCCCCACAGCTCTCACAGGGGACACGTCCAACATTTCACAACCGTGAGGAAATTCCCCATAGCGAGGTGACATCCTTGTCCCTGGGCCAGGGACAGGACAAGGGAATGGCTGGAGCTGGGCCAGGGGGATTTGGGATGGAGATCAGGGAAAGGTTCTTCCCCCAGAGGGTGCTGGGCACTGCCCAGGCTCCCCAGGGAATGGTCCCGGCCCCGAGGCTGCCAGAGCTCCGGGAGCGTTTGGGCAGCGCTGCCCGGGATGCCCAGGGTGGGGTTGTTGGGGGGTCTGTGCAGGGCTGGGGTGGGACTGGGTGATCCTGGGGGTCCTTCCCAGCCCAGGATATTCCCTGATTCTGTGTAGTGGATAATGGGAGATGAGAGAATCAGGGAATCATGGAATGGTTTGGGTGGGATGGAACCTCAAAGCCCACCCAGTGCCACCCCTGCCATGGCAGGGACACCTCCCACTGTCCCTGGCTGCTCTGAGCCCCAATGTCCAGCCTGGCCTGGGACACTGCCAGGGATCCAGGGGCAGCCACAGCTGCTCTGGGAAGCTGTTCCAGGGTTGCCAAAAGATGCTCTTGAGCTTGGGAAAAGGATTTGGGATCAGTCACCATGGATCAGGATGGTGCTGGGTGCCTGGGAAGGGAGGAACTGCCTGGGAAGTGCAGGACAGGGACGGTCCCAGTGGCTCCTGTTGGATATGGGGTGTCAGGAGCCAATTCCTCCTCTCCAGGGGGATCCCTGAGCTCCAGCTGAGGGGTTCCTGTTCCTGCTGTGTCCCCTCAGGATCAGTGCCAGGGGGTGGTGGATGGAGAGTTGGGATGAGCCTCCCACACCCAGGCCCTGCCCTCACAGCTGTCCCCTGGAAGTGTCACTGTCACCCCCAGCCCCAGCTGAGACCACCAGCAAATCCCAGTCCCCAGCCCTGCACTGCTGGAGCAGGATTTGGGACAGCTCCGTGAACTCCCTGCTGGATTTTAGCTCAGCAGACCCAGCCCAGGGGCCGGATTTACCCAATAATGTCAGCTTTTGGTCAATCCAGACAGAATTAAACTCATCCCACCCCATTCCAGAGCCCCCATCCCATCCCATCCCATCCCATCCCATCCCATCCCATCCCATCCCATCCCATCCCTCCCACGGCAGACTTTCCCAGGACACAGCAGACACCAAAGCCCTCTGAAGGTGATTTTCTCTCTGGTTCAGGGGGAAAAGAACAGACACAGCGCTAACCCCCGGGCGAGCTGTCTGGGAAGCAGAATCGAGGTGTTTTTAATTTCCTCCCGAGANCCCCAGGCCCCCCAGGCCTGGCCATTGGAAAAACCCTCCTGGAACACAGAATTTCCACAGTAAAAGTGAGATTTGGCAATGAAATTCCAGGCCCTGCCAGCTGAGGATGTTTGGATTCAGCTTTCCCACTACAAATGTCATTTATCCGAAGGGCTGCACCGACAGCTCCCCTCCCCAGCAGCTGCTGCAGGGAGAGCAGAGGCAGCTCTGGAGCTCACAGCTGGTTCAGAGCCCCATTCCCCATTTCCAGAGCACAAAGTTCCATCTGAAGGATGGAATTTTATCAGTTTTATTTCATTTAAATGAACTCAGTGACTGCTCAGGAAGGAAAAAAGGGGAAATTTAAAAATGGAAACCAAACAGAGCAATATTATCAAAATGTGGGGGCGGGGTTGGTGGGAGCTGGGCTCAGCTGCCTCCCGAGCTGGGTTTTGGGCTCAGTTTCATCTCAAATAGCTCAGCTTGGATGAACTTCAGCAAATATCAGCAGCCTGGGGATGCCACAGGTCAAAATCCAGGTGAAAACCTCCCCCCAGGCCCGGAGCAGCCGCTCCTCCCTCTGTGCGCTTGGAAATCCTGATCCAGCCCCACTCCTGAGCAGGGATTCCCTGGGAAGCAGCCGGGACGCAGACGGAGCAGGCTCGGGAAGAAGCCGCGTTTGGGACTGTCTCGGTTTGAAAGACAGGTGTCTGCTAAGGAAGGCAGGAGCCTCCCTTGGAATGGAGAATGAAACTCCCTTTCCCTCCGAATTATTATAATTTTGGAATTAAGGGCTTTCAGGCAAAGATATGAGGAATAGGAATAACAGTTCTTTACTAATATATATATATATAT
>VWZW01004523.1:96653-108798 GCA_013397115.1 Edolisoma coerulescens
GTAATTTGTCTCCTAGCTACATGTATGGGGAAAATTCTTTAAGAGAAAAGGAAAACAAAACGGTAACTCCTAAAACCCAAACAGGGACAGAGCTCAGAGCGCCGCGCCCGGGATGTGCGAGCTGCAGCTCGGGGTGATTTATGGTGGGGCCGCTCCTGCCTCGGGGGCTGCGGGGCTCCGTCTGCACACGGGGAACGTCGGGCAACCCAGAGCGGCTGGAAGCGCCGGGAATGTGGGATTTTGGGAACGTCGGGCAACCCAGAGCGGCTGGAAGCGCCGGGAATGTGGGATTTTGGGAACGTCGGGCAAACCAGAGCGGCTGGAAGCGCCGGGAATGTGGGATTTTGATCCTTCAAAGCTGCTCCCTAAAGCATCCGCGGGCATCCCCAGCTCTGATCGTCTGCGTGAGGAGCGGTTCGGGGACATTCCCCGCTCCCGGGAGCCGCCCAAGGGCTGATCCCAAATTCCAGCCCCTCCTTCCCCAGAGCTGTGGGGTCTCCTCTGTGGATGGGCTGGGAAAGCCACGGGATTCCCCCAAATGCTCTGGGGGGCAAGGCAAGGTGGAATTAGGAATTCCCCTCCTGGGGAACCGAGAGATCAGGGATGGGGAGCCTGGCCCATGCAGGGCCCTCAGCAATCCCTGCAGAGCCGGGGCCAGGCATCCCAAGAATCTGGGAATCATGGAATGGTTTGGGTTGGAAGGGACCTTAAAGCCCACCCAGTGCCACCCCTGCCATGGCAGGGACACCTCCCACTGTCCCAGGTTGCTCCAAGCCCCGTCCAGCCTGGCCTGGGACACTGCCAGGGATCCAGGGGCAGCCACAGCTTCTCTGGGAATTCCATCCCAGCCCCTCTCCACCCTCCCCGGGAGGAATTCCTTCCCAAATCCCAGCAGGCACAGCCCGTGGCACACAAACACACAATGGGATCGCTCCCAGCTGTCCCCAACACCCGGAGCAGCGCAGGGCCCCTTCCCCAGGTGACACAAACCCATTCCAGGTTGGGAGTGGCTTTAAGGCAGGAGCTGCATTCCCAGCATGGGAAGTGATTCCAGCCCCAGAGCTGCACAAGTCCTTGTGGAGAGCAATTCCAGCTGTCCCAGGAAAAGCTTCCCATGCCGCTTTTCCCTCAGCTTGGCTCCAAGATCAGTACTTGGAATTCTTCCTCCCATTCCCCAGGTCAGCATCAGGTGTTCCCAGGTATCCCCCCGGAGCACCGCGTGACTGCAGCTGGAANTTCTGCCATGGCAAGGACACCTCCCACTGTCCCAGGCTGCTCCAAGCCCCGTCCAGCCTGGCCTTGGACACTGCCAGGGATCCAGGGGCAGCCACAGCTGCTCTGGGAATTCCATCCCAGCCCCTCCCCACCCTCCCCGGGAGGAATTCCTTCCCAAATCCCAGCAGGCACAGCCCGTGGCACACAAACACACAATGGGATCGCTCCCAGCTGTCCCCAACACCCGGAGCAGCGCAGGGCCCCTTCCCCAGGTGACACAAACCCATTCCAGGTTGGGAGTGGCTTTAAGGCAGGAGCTGCATTCCCAGCATGGGAAGTGATTCCAGCCCCAGAGCTGCACAAGTCCTTGTGGAGAGCAATTCCAGCTGTCCCAGGAAAAGCTTCCCATGCCGCTTTTCCCTCAGCTTGGCTCCAAGATCAGTACTTGGAATTCTTCCTCCCATTCCCCAGGTCAGCATCAGGTGTTCCCAGGTATCCCCCCGGAGCACCGCGTGACTGCAGCTGGAAAAGCAAAGGGAAATAAATCGAAATTCCTAATTCTTTATCCTGGGCAATTATCCTGGGAACAGCTCCCTGGGGAATCGGTGCACACTGGGATGTGAGTGGGGAAAGGACCTCCATTGTCATGGAAAACACCCCGGGAGGAAGGGATTGAGGGAATTTTAGTGTCCCTGTGGAAGTGTCTCTTCCCAGTCCCTCCCATCCATCCCAGAGCTGTGCCAAACCCGCGGTGTCCCCATTCCCAGGGATTAATGGGAAGGCAGGAGATGCTGCTCGGATACTGAGGAGTATCCATTGGGAAACAAACGCTCCTGCTCCCTGTGGGAGGATCAGGGGGAGCTCTGGAGGCTGATCCAGGACCTGGCAGATTCCCAGCTCTGATTCCCACTTATCTGGAGCCTCCCGACTCCCATCAGCTCCTGGCACGGGGGAATTGATGGTGGCAAAGGGGGGAAGGAAGATGGGAACATGTTCATTCCCAGATTTTACAGCTGGGACAGGAGCACGGGAGTGAATCCTCCCTTCATTCCCAGATTTTACAGTGGGTACAGGAACACAGGAGCAAATCCTTCCTTCATTCCCAGATTTTACAGTGGGTACAGGAACACAGGAGTGAATCCTTCCCTTTACTCCCAGATTTAACAGCTGGTACCTGGGCATGGCAGCAAATCCTTCCCTCATTCCCAGATTTTACAGCTGGTACCTGGGCACAGGAGCAAATCCTTCCTTGGAGCATTTGTTCCCAAAATTAAGGGCTAAATTTAAAAAAAAACATGGAGAAGTTGCTACAATCCTGCAATTCCTGCAGGAGGGAGCTGCCCAAAAGGAGGGAGCAGGGATCAGGAGGGGTTTGATGGGAGCGATTCCAGTCAAGCTTTCCCAGTTCTCCAGGGAGCTTTTCTACCTCCAGGGAAATTGTTTTAAAATATCAACTGCAGCGGGGAAACGGCCTTGGAAAGGGAAAAATCTCGGAGAAAATCGTGGAGAATCATCCAGCCCATTACCCACGGCTCAGGGAGGCTCCATGTGCTCATCCAGCCACATCCAAGGGCTGGAAAAGGAGGAGAGAGGAGGAGAGGGGAATTCTGAATAGAAATGTATTCGGTATTTTGGGGGAGATACAGAGAGGAAACAAAAAAGAGCGGGAATGTCATCCTTGTGCCTACTCCACCTGGAGCAAAGCCCTTTTCCTCGGAGGGGGAAGAGACTGGATCCAAACATTCCCGAAAACACTGGGGAATGTATCTTTGGGAAAACAAATCCTGACAAGATCTTTGTGCTGAGGCAGAGCCAGTCCTGGAAGGAGGAACATTTTCCTGCTGCAGTTTCATTCCTCCAGGGAATTCCTCCATCCAGGAGCTCCCTTCCTTTTGCCTTCCCATGGGATTCCATGAAAGACAAAAACAGGGATTTTGAATAATAAAACAATTCCTTGTCAGCCATCAGAGGAGCCAGAGGCTGGAGAGTACGGGGAAGCATTAAAGGAAAGGGTTAAAAAGGGCAGATTTGGGTGGGATATTGGGAAGGAATTCTTCCCTGGGATGGTGGGAAGGGTTATTCCATGGCTGCCCCTGGATCCCTGGGCAGGCTGGACAGGGCTTGGAGCACCCTGGGACAGCTGGTGTTCCTTCCAACCCAAACCACTCCAGGATTCCATGAAGAATTCCTGAAGGCTGGAATGGGAGAGGGAACAGCTTCCAGGGGCTGGATCCTGGCAGGAGAGAGGCCAGGACTGACCTGAGCCAGGTCCTGGATGTTGTCCCAGCCTGGGCCTGGAATCCTGCTGCTGTATCCAGGGAAACTGAGGCACTCCAGGGGGTCCTTTCCCATCTTTTCCCAATGTCCTCTCCCTGTGTCCCAGAGTCAGAATCCAGGGACTGAGCAGAGCCCTGTGAGCCCAGGGGGCTGGGGATGATCCTGGATGAACTGGGAATGGGAATCTCCTGCTGCTCCTCCAGGTGCCATCCCAGGGTCGCTGAGGCTGGGAAAGACCTCCAAGGTCACCGAGTCCAGCCTTGGACCAAATCCCAGCATTCCCACTAAAAACTCATCCCTGGTTTTAACCTTGGCCCCCAGCTCTGGATCCACGGGATGGGAGCCAGGAATCCCCAAAGCTCCTCGGTGCCAGAGGCACCTGGAGGGTCACAGGTCATGGAATCACTCAGGCTGGAAAACCCTCGGAGTCGGCTCCAGGTGCAATCCCGATCCGTGCTGATGCCGATTATCAAGGAACAGCCTGGGCAGGGAATTCTGGCCGGATCAAACCCGGACAATCCCTGGCTGTGCCAGCTCAGCCCCTTCTCCCCTCCCTGCACAGCTCCAGTGGCATTCCAAGGCTACTGAGAGCCAAATCCTGCTTCTCATCCCTAAAAAAACAGCCTGAAACTGCCCTGAAATCCAAGTAAAGCCCAAATTCCCTCCGCTGGCAGCAGGAGCAGAATCCAGCCCGAAACATTCCAAGTTTCCCGGCGTTGTTTGTGGGTTTTTATAAAAATCAGAGTCACTGACGATTACATAACTGCGAAAAAGCAGCTGAAAAACTCCGGGATGGAGCTTCTATTTTATCCAACCTTTTCTCCATTAATCTTCCCACACAACTGCTGTCACCACTCGGCTGCCAAAGGAAAATTCTCCGGATCCTTTCGGCTTGGCAGCTCCGCAGGTGGCACTTACCTGCCTCTGCTTCCAGCCTCTCCCACTTCCCTGGATCCCTACGGACGCTCCCCGTGCCAAAATAACAGGGATATCAATGGGAAAGACCTTCAGCACCCATCCTGGGGCTTCCAGTCCTCGAAACCCACAGGAAGGAGGTGAAAATTCCCAAATTCTCCTGGAGCAGCCGCTGGTGTGTGGAGGGTTCACAGCCACCTGGGATTTCCACGCTGGGAATTGCCTGAATGAAGCCGTGCTGGAATTGCTGGAATCGCTGGCAGCATTCCCACGGAATCTGCGAGGAACTGGAGCAGCTTTGGGGCTGTCAGATTCGATCCTGTGAAGGGATTTTTGACAGAATTGAAGCTTTTTCTGATGGAGAGGGGGAGGTTTTGCCACGTGCAGAAAGGGGCTGCTTCCCTCGGGAAGGAGTGCTGAATTCTCCCGGATTTCTGCAAAGTCTGGGAGTCTCCCAAGCCTTCCCAGGGAGCAGGCTCGGGTCAGAGCTGTTTGTGCTCCCAGCCCCGTCCCTCAGGTGCTCGGGGGAGTTTGACAATAATTGCATTTATCGATTCCTCCAAGGTGCCCCCGGCGCTCGGCCGGAGCCTCCGGAGCGGGAGCAGGGATGAGCCGGAATGGGAACGTGGCACAGGGACCTTCCCGAACCTCTCCTGTCCCCAAAGCCCCCAGCTCCAGGTGACCTTGCTGCTGTCACCTCTGGAATCATCTCCAGCCCCTGCTCTTCCATCCCTGGCGGTCCCAGGCTGGACGGGGCTTGGAGCACCCTGGGACGGTGGGAGGTGTCCTGGGGTTGGAACAGGGATGGGGTTTAAGGTCCCTCCCACCCCAAACCATTCCATGATTCCGTGATTCCCCACACGGAGCCAATGACTCCAACCCCTAAATGGGAATTTTTGCAGCAGCAAATTTCCCTGCAGTTCCTGTGCCACAAATCCCGGGAGCAAATGGATTTGGGAATGGGGAGGTTTCAGTGGCAGCTCCAGGGGCTGATCCAGGGACCACTCCAGGGCTGTTCAGTCCCAAAAATTCCAGCCCAGACCTCCATGGGGAGACTCCAGACTGGCCCAGGGAGTTCCATATTTGTTTTCCAGCAGATTCAGGGAATAAAGGAACTCCCAGACATGGTCCTGGTGCTGTGGGATCGGAGGCTGATCTGGAGGTGACCGTTCCCTTTTATCCCTCAGGATCTGAAACCTCATTTTTCCCACTTCCCTCCTGCTGCCATAAAAGCAGGGATGTGGCAGCCCCTTGGATCTGAAACATCTCCAGGTTTGAGGAGAAAAGGCTTTTCCCTTTTCCCACCTGGCTGCCAGGAGAGCCTTCAAAGCCCTTGGAAAGACAGGGAATAAGTCCTAACTCAAGGAATTGCTCCCTGAGCTTGGTTTGGAAGCCAAACTCCCCAGGAGAGAGAGAATTTTCCATCCTCTCCAGCATCCAAACACAGAGCAATTTTCCTCTGGATTTGCCAGGTCCAGTGAATTTAACGGGAGGGGAAAGGGTTCAGGAAGGGGGGAATTAGCAGGGAATTGTCTCTCCAGGCACAGGGGGGGATATGGAATATCCAGCAGGACCCTCCCAGGTGTCCCAGGGTGACCCATGGGCTCCTGTCCCCTGGGAAGCTCCAGGCTCCTCTTTTCCAGGTGCTGTTCCTCTCGGGAATGGGAGCTTTGGGGTCAGGGGAGGTGCAGAGGAGCCTCCAGCCCACTCCAGGCCTATTCCCACGGGGTTTCCAGAATGATCCCCCCAAGACAGGGAGGCTGGGAGCTCCCTCCTGCATTTCCCACTGGCACATCCCCCTGCCAGATCCGGAGGTGATGCCTAATCCTAAACAAGGGTGTAGGTCCTGTCTAATCCTAAATGAAGGTGGAGGAGGTGCCTAAATCCCAAAGGAAGCTGTAGGTGATCCCTAATCCCAAATAAAGCTGTAGGAGGTGCCCAATCCCATATAAATGTGTAGGAGGTGCCTAATTCCCATATAAAGCTGTAGGTGATGTCTAATCCTAAACGAAGGTGATGCCTTATCCCAAATAAAGCTGTAGGTGATGCCCAATCCCATATAAAGCTCTGTGGGAGGTGCCCAATCCCACATGGATCAGCTCCCATCCACATCTCAGGACCAAAGCCCAGAACGAGCCAGGTCTGAACAGCAAAACGAGCTCGGAGGTTTTTCCTTCCCGAGATTCCCTTTTGGTGAAGGCAGAACATCTCCAGTGGTGCCACACATGGAGCAAGGAAAGCTTTGGAGCAGGGAAGGCCCTGGAGCGGGACTGAAGTCCCAAGGGAAGCAGGAGCAGCATCGCTGCCGCTGCTCCCTCCCCGCAGCCCCTCAGCAGCCAAACCAGGGCTCCCCCAGCCAGGAGCTCCCAGTGAATTCCAGCCCTTCAGGAACTGGGAAAAAAGGAAAAGGAAAATAAACAGGAACAGAGAAGCCCCAAGGCTCTGAAGTTCAGAGGTTCAAGGAGAAAACTGGAATAATCATCTGCGTGTCTGAGAGCCTGAGAATGGATGATATTCAACAGTCAATAGTCAATATTCGATATTCAATATTCACTATTCAATATTTGATATTCAATATTCAATATCCAACATTCAATATTCAATATTCAGTATTCAATATTCGATATTCAACATTCTATATTCAACATCCAACATTCAATATTCGATATTCAATAGTCAATATTCCAATCTTCTTTGTCCTCCCGAAGATGGAATCACTCCCCAGCCCCTGGATGTGTCCCATGGATTCCCCTTCCCTGCATGTTCAGGGCTCCTTTAGAGCTGTTCTTTCCCCTTTTCTGTTCTTTCCCCTTTTCTCCCGGCCGTGCTTCCCCTGGGGCTGCCCAGATCCAGGAGAATTCCAGCAGGGAATGCAGCAGTGCCCCAAAGCTCAGGGATCAGCACCAGGCCCTGCACCCATCTGTGTCCCCTCCTCGTCACACGGGATGGAGGGACAGGACACGGGAATGGATCCCACAGCCAGAGGGCAGGGATGGATGGGATATTGGGAAGGAATTCCTGGCTGGGAGGGTGGTGAGGCCCTGGCACAGGGTGCCCAGAGCAGCTGGGGCTGCCCCTGGATCCCTGGAATTGTTCAGGGTTGGGCAGAGTTTGGAGCAGCCTGGGACAGTGGGAGGTGTCCCTGCCATGGCAGGGGTGGCCCTGGGTGGGTTTAAGGTCCTTCCCACCCAAACCATTCCATGACTTTTTTATAACCCCTGGACAGTTTTGGGGCCCCCCAGGGATGGAAGGGATGCTCCTGGGCAGCCCTGGGGGCATCAAAATCCACGGAGAGCACTGGGGCAGGAGCTGGGCTGTGCCCAATTCCAGGGAATGGGCAGGTCCAGGACACCCATTCCGGATGGCAGCAAAGGAATTTGACACGAACGAGAACTTGGCTGCTTAATTTGCTCCAAAGAATTCCTGTTCAAATCCGTCCTTCCCAAATCCAGAGGTTTTTCATTTCTTTCATTCCCTCCCCTCCTTCCTTCAGCAGTGAAATGGAAAATGGGGAAAAGGAGCTAATTGGGAGGATGGCAGCTGAGAGTTTAAAATAGATCCAAACCTTCCTCCTCCCTACCTGCAGAAGGAAAAGAAGGAGATATTTAAATATCCATAAACACATTTATTTATGGATTAGCGTTTTATTTCTTTAAGGAAGGCCGGGAATAATGGCTCTGCCAGGAAATGCCAATTAAAGCAGCCCCTGCTAATTGGGGGCCCCGTGACAGCGCTGCCACGTGCGGCACGGAACAGGGCCTCGCATCCACAGCTGATCCCCAAATTCAGCCCCTGGATCAGCCGCGTGTCCCCTCCAAAAACCGGCATGAAGGAGGATTAAATCCTTTGGGATGTGCAGGGATGGGCCCCCCCCATGGGCAGGGTCCCCAGCCCAGCCAGGATCCGGCTCCTCCTGAAGCCTTCCCAAAGAATCCTTCTGTGCCGCCCTGGAAAATCCCGCTTTATTTGCCTTCCCTGAGCTGGGATTCCCAGTGGGATTCCCAAAGGAGCAGCCACACCTCGGCTCCCCTGGGCACTCGTTTGATCTCTCCCGGGTTTTTTCCTTTAAACACACGCGAGGCCCTGGAAATGAGATATCCAAAGTTTCCCTGGGTTTTTTTCGGAGCAGGGTTGTGAAATCCAAACGTTTTCACTCCTCTGGCGCTGCGGGGCTGGAGCAGCAGATCCAGAAACCCTGGCGTTATTTATGTGCTCCCAACATTTTGCCGTGGATGGAATATTCCACCTCCTGCATTCCAAACAAACAGCCCCACACCGCTGCAGCCCCCCAAATCCCCTCAATTCCTTGGGAGAAATTCCCAGCAGGAAGCACAAGCATTTATTTCCTTTATTTGCACGGAAAACAAAACAAATCCAAGGAAAACACCCCTTGGGGTGTTTCTGGGGGTTCCCCAAAGCTCTGCTGCTCTGGGTGGGGTTGTCACATCCTCCGGGGTCTGAGGCACAGGGCTGGAATTAGGGCTGGAATTCGGGCTGGAATTAGGGCCGAGTGGTGGCTTCCATGGAAACCCCAATTTCCAGGTGTTCCGTGGCTTTCTGGCTCCAGCAGGAATTGTTCCTGCAGGGCTTGGGCAGAGCAGGGGATTTTTTCAGAAGGTTTGGGGATTGCAGAACCCGTTCTTGGCTCATTTCACCCCAACCCCCTGGGCTGTGGGGTCACACCCGTCCTTAGGGGGCTGTGGGGTCACGCCTGTCCTGAGGGGGCTGTGGGGTCACACCCATCCTTAGGGGCTGTGGGGTCACACCCATCCTTAGGGGCTGTGGGGTCACACCCGTCCTTAGGGGGCTGTGGGGTCACACCCATCCCAGGGGCTGTGGGGTCACACCCGTCCCAGGGGCTGTGGGGTCACACCATCCCCAGGGGCTGTGGGGTCACACCCGTCCTTAGGGGGCTGTGGGGTCACGCCTGTCCTGAGGGGGCTGTGGGGTCACACCCATCCTTAGGGGCTGTGGGGTCACACCCATCCTTAGGGGCTGTGGGGTCACACCCGTCCCAGGGGCTGTGGGGTCACACCCGTCCTTAGGGGNTGCCCAAGCCCTGCCCAGCCCCGGCAGGGCCCCGCAGGATGGGCACACCCAGCTGTGCCCAGCTGTGCCCAGCAGTGCCCAGCTGTGCCCAGCAGTGCCAGGCTCCGCTCCTGCCCCTGGAGAGGTTCCTGTGCTGGAAAAGGGATCCCATTCCCAGCCAAGGGGACCTGAGCCACTGCCTGGGGGCGTGTGTGACCCCACAGCCCTCAGTGGCCTCTCAGTGGCTGCCCCTTGTTCTCCTTGAGCTCCTGAGAGCTGAAAATCCCCACCTTTGCATTCCAGGGGCTGTAACACCACAAAATCCAACGCTGGAAGGTCGATCCTGAAATCCTGGAATGGTTGTGGTGGAAGGGACCCTAAACCCACCCAGTGCCACCTCAGGGACACCTCCCACTGTCCCAGGCTGCTCCAAGCCCTGTCCAGCCTGGCCTGGGACACTGCCAGGGATCCAGGGGCAGCCACAGCTGCTCTGGGAACTCCATCCCAGCCCCTCCCCACCCTCCCAGGGAGGATTTCCCAAAATCCAAGCCCTATCCTGCCCCATTTGATGCCATCCCGGTAATGCCTCCCCCTCCTTTGGGTCCCCCAGAGCTCAGCAGAGCAGTCCCTGTCCCAGAGCCGCTCCCTGGCCGGGGCCACTCCCAGGGGCCCCACACAGGGATCAATCCACTGCCCACGCACCGGCAGGAACCGCTCGGGACAGCCCTGGAAGCAATCCCAGAAATCCCCCGGGAGGCTCCGATGGACACGGGTGGGGAGCGTGGCCAGGGAAGGGGGGTTCCAGTCACCCTGTGAGTCTGGAGAGAGGGGTTTGGCCTTGGATCCTCCCTCCTTTTGCTCCCTTCCAGGATGAATAATAATAATAGTAATAATAATAATAATTATTATTATTATTATTATTACTACTATTATCATCCAGCAGAACAAAGTTTTATGATTCCCTTCCAGGGGGTTCCAAGCTTTTCTTTAATCCCTTTTGTCTTCACCCAAGTCGACGTTTGAGGTGGAAATGAAGTTTCAAAAGAAGCCAAAGCTTTTGGTTGGAGCAGCTCCCGGATCTTTGTGTTCCCGTCCCCTCTCGGGGCACACAGGGGATGTTTTGGGGGGAATGGCAGAACTCCCCCACAATAATGCCCTGAATCTGTCAAGTGTTCCAGACTACAGAATCCCAAATCCATTCTCCACCAGAAGCAGGAGACTCACCCAGCCCAAGGGATAATGTTCAAGTGACTTGTTGGTTAATTAGCAATATTTATTGATCAGCTCTATTATTTCTTATTGGACTTAATTAGCCCAAATCAGCTTTTGAGGCACTCTGGCTGCATGAGGAATTACCCAGGGCTCGGATGCAGGAATGGGGGAATGAGGGAATGAGCTGCTTTCCCAGGGAACTGAAGACATGGAGAGAATTTCCAGAGGCTGGAGAGGTGTCCCAACGGGTGATACCTCGGAATTTCCCGGTCAGGTTTGGTTTGGCTTTGGAATGTTTTCATGGGGAACCTTTGGGACTGCAGCCCCAGTGGCCTTGGCCATCCCACTGCCCTCTGCCATCAGCTAATTAAGAAAAGTTCTTCCCTCTAATTAATCAGGAGATTTGAGCAGATGACTTGGAGTGGATTTAAGGAAAAAGCCGCTTCCCAGGCAAACCTGCTGCTCCTTCCTCCACAAGCCCCTTCTGCCAGGCTGGCCCTGCCCAAAACCAGAGCGGAAACCCTTTGGAGAAGGGGAAGAGCTGAACCCGAGGAAGAGGCCACAGCGCAGGGCTGGGCTGGGCCCGGCCGTGCCAGGGTTGGGATGCGCTTGGAGAGGGAGGAATTCGGGAGGATGTTTCTGGTCGGGCACCTTTTATTTCCTTGGGTTTGTGGCAATAAATCGTGGATAAAAGAGCCCCAGGCCGCCTGGGGGGAAGCACTTGGGATGCTGATTATCCTGAGAGGGAGCCAAGAGGGAAAACTCCCACTGCCTTCAGCAGGCGGCGGGAAAAACCAGCCGGGATCCGCTGGAAAACAGCAGGAGAGGCTCCCTGGAGCTGCCAGAGGTCCCGCTGGAGTGGACACGGGAACTGCTGGCCTTGTCCCACTCGGTGAGGAAAGGTCACGGCCCATGCGGGGGCTGGGAAGGATTTGCTGCTTCTGAGCAGTGCTAAAAAATGGGGAAATGCTCCCGAGCTCTGGAAAAGCCGCCCGAGTTATCTGAGGGCACCGAGCTGAGCCCACCCAGTGCCTGTGCTGCCGCCGCCCCGGCCCTGCAGGGCACAGGCTCAGCCCCTCCATCCCATTCCCGCCGTGTTTCCAGGACACGGAGCGGGATTTGGGGCCGGCTGCCCCCGAGCCGGGGCTGCTGCACGTTCGCAGCTTTGCCACAATAAAAAAGCAACTCTCGGGGAGAGGCTGGAGAGAACCAGGCTGTAACGACTCCATCTATTGGGTAAAAATATACGGCTCCAAATGCACAGGGAAGATTAATTCCGAGGGAAAAAAAAAAAAAAATCAGAGGGGATTCGGAGCAGTTACCGGCACTTACAGCTTAATTGGACACAATTAGGGGAAGGTTTCTCGGTAGTGTTTGAAAGCAAAACGAAGGTAACGGCAGCCGCTTCCAGAGATCCGAGCTCAGCAATCCCGAGGAGACGCCAATCCGCACCCCGAGTTATTCCCGTCGCGCAGGGTGCTGGGGGAAAGGGGCTTTT